>CM033643.1:162861764-163387804 GCA_019512145.1 Engystomops pustulosus | reverse complement strand
CATTCATTTAACCGGAAATTACCATTTCAAAATTGCACCTCCATTTTATTTAAACCCCTGTGAAACACTTAAAGCAGTGGTGGCGAACCTATGGCACGCGTGCCAGAGAGGGCACGCGCACCATCTCCACTGCCGTCTCTGTAGAACTGGCCAGGCAGGAAAAGCTGCCAATCTCCGAGAAATCCAGAAATCTCTCTTACTGTGGGCTGCGTCAGACCTGCTCTGTGCTCAACAGTGCTGCCCAGAGACACAGTAGCAGGTCAGTGTTCCTCAATGGGCTGGGGGTAGGTTCTCCGTGATGGGGGGTAGGGTGTAGGGGTGGTGGTTTTTGGTTTAGTGGCGGTAGTGAGGGAGGGTGGTAGGGTATTACGAGGTAGGTGGGGTAGTATGGGTTATGGGGGTAGGGTTTAGGGTGTGTATTGTTTTTTGTGTCGGTAGTGTTAAGTTGGTAGTTTTTATGTTTTGTTTAGTTAGGGTAGG
Organism: Engystomops pustulosus; assembly: GCA_019512145.1. Taxonomy (NCBI): domain Eukaryota; kingdom Metazoa; phylum Chordata; class Amphibia; order Anura; family Leptodactylidae; genus Engystomops; species Engystomops pustulosus. The sequence goes on along the minus strand of CM033643.1, from coordinate 163,387,324 downwards.
GGGTTTAGTGCGTTTTGGTTGGTTTTAGTGTTTTCTCATGGATGGGGTAGTGTTCCTCACTGGATGGAGGTAGTGTTCCTCACTGAATGGAGGTAGTGTTCCTCACTGGATGGAGGTAGTGTCCCTCACTGTATGGAGGTAGTGTTCCTCACTGGATGGAGGTAGTGTTCCTCACTGGATGGGGGTATTGTTACTCACTGGATGGGGGTATTGTTACTCACTGGATGGGGTAGTGATCTCACTGGATGGGGTAGTGATTCTCACTGGATTGGGGTGGTAGTGATCCTCACTGGATGGGGGTAGTGTTCCTTCACTGGATGGGGGTAGTGTCCATGGAGGGGGTAGTGTTCCTCACTGGATGGGTGGAGTGATCCTCACTGGATGGGGTGGGAGTGATCCTCACTGGATGGGGGTAGTGTTCCTCACTGGATGGGAGTAGTGTTCCTCAGGATATGGGTAGTGATCCTCACTGAGAGGGGGTAGTGTTCCTCACTGGATGGGGGTAGTGTTCCTCACTGGATGGGGGTAGTGTTCTCCACTGTATTTGCTCCTGCTTTGTGATATAATTGGTGATGTTGGACTTTCTTTAGTGGTCTGTTTATTATCAGTATGGTGGTATTTAACTTGTTGCACTCACCAGTCTCTCAGTCTATGGCAGAAAGTGACATATTGTGACACATTGTAGTCACCTCTTCCTCCACAAGGATGGAGATCTTCTATCCGTCCTCCATGGCTGAAGCCTGGGAGATCTAAGAAGTCTCCCTGAAGTATTTGAAGCAGTGTAGCAGAACTTACCTCATCCTTGTGGCCTCCTGGCACTGTTGCAGCACAGTCTGCTCTCCCTGGGCACGTACGCCTGTCTGTGTTGCCGGGGACTCCATGGCCAGGTTGTTTGGGGTGCTCAGTCTGTACCGCCTCAGATCTGTCGGTCTCCTGGGGTCCGGTAGTTTTCTCTATTTACTGGGCCAATCTTAGCCCACCTGTAGACTCTGGTAGATTCTCAGCTCTGGTTAACTCTATGGTGGTCCAACAGCGATGGCTCCTGTATTTGTGGTTAATAAATGTATTTTGGAAAGTGTGGGGAGAAAATTTCCAACTCAAAGCTATTCTATGACATTTCCCTGAGTCAAAAAATTTGTTGATTGTAACCCAACGGTGCCGATTCCTTTAGCGGACATACATACGGCTTAAAGACCATTACTGATCGCGATTGGGCTGAACCCCACCCTAGATGTTTGGCATTGCATTTCTTAACACAATGTTAACGCCCTCGTGTGTTACTTTTTCTTTGGTTATTGTGGAGTATTGTGATACTCCTCAAAATATTGTATCACATTCAAAATTCGGTGCAATCGTACTGCAAGTGTAATGCAAGTAAAATGCTTTTCCAACAATTGCCACAGAAAATATAGATCACATTCACAGCTGTACTCACATTGTCCTGCAGTGAAAAATGCAGTTAAAACTGATCCAACATGTTGGGAATAACTGAGACACTGAACAATTCTGACTGAAAACTGATTGAACTTTGATGAAAATGTCAGTTTTTCATTGACCAAACCCTAATCACACTCTGATCAGACTCATGAAAAGACCTTCCTCACTTACCAGGTGTATATTTTGCTCCTGATTTCCCTTAAAGGACAACTCATAGGTTAGAGTGACCTTTACAGTAGTTTTTAAAAACCCCTTTCCTCCGACTCAGGACTGCACAGGTGGAGGTGACTTGCCAACCTTTGCAGTACTATTACATGAAGCTTCTGGCATCGGTTCTCAAGCAGAGACCATGCCAAACTTCAGGTGTAAAAGGAATACTACGCTGACACCCTCCATTAACACCACACAATTGGAGATACCTCAGATCGTGTTATCAGCACATTTCAAAACACGGTAAGAGGAATAATTGCACATTTTCCCCCAGGATTGAACCCACCTGCCATTTACCGGGAGGATCCAATATTTCCCCTGGCAGCCCCAAGTCTGAAGTGTACTCCAGGGCTGCTGATGCCTTTAGACATCAACTCTGCTTCTTGACCGGACCTGTCTGTAACTAATCCAGCATGTGAGCATTTACATAACAGACTACAATGCATTGTTATTCAGTAAAATTTGGTAATATAAAAAAAACATATAATAAGGTTCCCCGTACCCATATTGAATAGAGTACATATTGAATATAGAGTATTCAATAATATTGAATAAACCGTACTCATATTGAATAAGATAACATATTTTCATATTATGTACAGTGTACGGCCAAAAAAATGCTAAAAACCAAACAGAATTGATGATTTTATTTCCTCAACCATGAATAGTTGATAACATCTTATCAATAATCTAAAAACGCGCCAAAGTGAAATACTTTTATCCCTCATTGCAAAAAAAAATATATTTTTTATCCTGTATTAGTTGACAATGCAAATCCCTCCTTCAATGCCTGCCCTACAGTTTACCATCACATATAGGTATTGGAATACTTGAGGTATCAAACTGCATGTAAATCCTTGTATTTTGGATTTATATCCATTGTGAACATGTAAATCTTTTGTAAAATACATTCATTTAACCGGAATTACCATTTCAAAATTGCACCTCCATTTTATTTAAACCCCTGTGAAACACTTAAAGCAGGTGGTGGCGAACCTATGGCACGCGTGCCAGAGAGGGCACGCGCACCATCTCACTGCCGTCTCTCTGTAGAACTGGCCAGGCAGGAAAAGCTGCCAATCTCCGAGAAATCCAGAAATCTCTCTTAACTGTGGGCTGCGTCAGACCTGCTCTGTGCTCAACGTGCTCTCCCGAGACACAGTAGCAGGTCAGTGTTCCTCACTGTAGTGAGGTAGTGTTCCTCAATGGATGGGGGTAGTGTTTCCTCACTGGATGGGGTAGTGTTCCTCACTGGATGGAGGTGTGTTCCTCACTGAATGGAGGTAGTGTTCCTCACTTGATGGAGGTAGTGTCCTCACTGTATGGGGAGTGTTCCTCACTGGATGGAGGTAGTGTTCCTCACTGGATGGGGGTATTGTTACTCACTGGATGGGGGTATTGTTACTCACTGGAGGGGTGTGATCTCACTGGATGGGGGTAGTGATTCTCATGGTTGGGGTAGTGATCCTCACTGGTGGGGGTATGTTCCTCACTGGATGGGGGTAGTGTGTTTTCCTCACTGGATGGGGTAGTGTTCCTCACTGGAATGGGGGTGATCCTCACTGGATGGGGGGTAGTGATCCTCACTGGATGGGGGTATGTTCCTCACGGGATGGGAGTAGTGTTCCTCAGGATATGGGGTAGTGATCCTCACTGGATTGGGGTAGGTTTCTCACTGGATGGGGGTAGTGTTCCTCACTGATGGGGTAGTGTTCTTTCTCCACTGTATTTGCTCCTGCTTTGTGATATAATTGGTGATGTTGACTTTCTTTAGTGGTCTGTTTATTATCAGTATGGTGGTATTTAACTTGTTGCACTGGTAATGGTCATCATTTAGCAGTATTATATGTCCCTTATAGAGAGGTATGGTGTGATTTTAGGCGAAATAGACGTGTTGGCACTTTCATACTTCGGTGTACAGAGCTGTGAGTGGTGTCATTTTTTGCGACTTTTGATGATGTTTTCAATGCTGTTATTTTTAGCATTGTTTTTCATCACTTTTTATTGAATTTATTATATTTTTCAAAATGGCAAAAAAGTGCCATTTGCGACTTTGGACGCTATTTTCTGTTACAGGGTTAAACGCAGTGAAAAACCTAGGTAATGAGGTAATGAGTTTAGGCGGATGTGAGGAGGGTGGGAGAGTGCAGGGCCGGCTCAGGTGGGCGCCCTACTTCAGAACAGCAGGTAGGAGAAGGGCTCGGGAGACCGTCTGTTGTTACGCCACTGATATGAGGTGCTTTTAATGTTATATAGCATCCAATGTAATATATGTAAGACGTTGCTAATGTGTTGACAGCAGATATGGCATGTGTGATTCTGAACTTACATTAGTAATTGATTTCTTTGGTGATTAAGATGTTCTGAAAAAGAAGGGGATCTTTGTTAGTAATCCCTGGCAATATAAAATTGTATATAAACAGAATTTCATGACCTCATGCAGTCTAGTGCAAATCTCCTCAGACTCCCTCCTGATCCACTATATCAGTACAGTTTCTTCTTGACCTTATCATCTCCTCTACATGTATGGCTTTTTTTTGTGTATTTGGGATGTTGGCTGTGTGTGTAGGATGGTGTTTTCTGCAGTCAGTTTTCTGTGTGTACTGGTGTTTATTTATTTCCTAGTGTTAGATCAAGGAACACAATTTTTTTATGTTGTAATGAATCCGTGAAGCTCAATCTTGTGCTATTGTTGTTAATGCATTCCATGAGTGGTATGGCAGACTCATCCCCATCCCATATTAGTAGGAGATCATCAATGAATCTGTCATAAAACTCCATGCTGTCCAAGAAGGGATGGCTGGCTATATACAGGGGACTGGCTAGCTATATACTGGGGGCAGGGAGCTGGCTATATGCAGAGGACTGGCTGGCTGTCTATATACAGGAGACAAGCTGGCTGGCTATAAACAGGGGACAGGGGGCTGGATATATACAGGGGACTGGCTGCCTAGCTATATACTGGGGGGCAAAGGGTGGGCTATATACTTGGGAGGCTTAGACCAATGCATTTTCCACTCCAGGCTTTTGCTCAAGTCAATAGGTTTTCCCACTTTTGTGTGGGAAAATTAGGAACTTCAGATAATATTCGGGATGGCTTATAGTATATACAGTAGTTGTGTCATTTATTCAAATTCAATTACACAGCAACTATATATTTTGGTACACAGGAGGTGACTGTGCTAGAACTCATTTGTTTTCAAGTATGCATTTGTTAACCTTTTGACACATGGTTTTGTTCAGAACAAAAATGAAAAATAAAATAGGGCTTTGCTAGAAAGGTGGAAAATAGCCAATTCTTCAAGCAGTAAACCTGTTTTAAACTTGTAAAAGATGATTCTCTTTTGTCACATATTTCAAATAATTTATTTATCGTCCTTTTCATAGCACACTAGCTGTAGATGCCGGCGTTGCCCGGGATAATAAATAACTGCTCTTAGCTATAGCAAGATAGAATTGGTTAACAAAAAATAATATACTTAATAATTACTCTCCCTGCCCTTCTTTCACTCACTTACTCTCCCTGTTTGTCTCTCTCTCACTCACTGGCTGACTCTCTGTTACTCACTCTCCCTGCCTGTCTTTCACTCACTCACCCACTCTCCCTGCCTTTCTCCCTGTCTTTCACTCACTCACTCTCCCTGCCTGTCCCTCTGTCACTTACTCACTTACTCTTCCAGTCTGTCGGTGACTCACACTCCCTGTTTGTCTCTCTGTCACTCACCCTCCCTGTCTGTCTCTCTGTCACTCACTCTTCAAGCCTGTCTCTCTGTCACTCACACTCCGTGTCTGTCTCTGACTCACACTCCCTGTCTGTCTGCCTCTCTGTCACTCACTCTCCCTGTCTGTCACTCACTCTCCCTGTCTGTCTCTCACTCTCCCTGTCTGTCTCTCTGTCACTCACTCTTCCTGTCTGTCGCTCAATCTCCCTGCCCGTCTCTCTGTCACTAACTCTCCCTGCGTGTCTTTCTGTCTTTCTCATTGCCTATAGTAATCATTCACGGCTCAGCTACCAGCTACCATTGGCTCCTGTATATGATGGTTAATAAGTGGATTTTGAAAAGCGTGGGTTGGAAACCTGGTCTAAGACCAGTGACAGAGAGCAACTGTGCAAAATTTGGTGATTCTAAATGCAAGGGTGCAGATTCCTTTAGTGGACATACATACATACACACACACATTCATACACTCAGCTTTGTATATTAGATTGGGAGTTAAATAAAAGGAATACAATAAAAATTAGCATTGAAACCTACATTTTAAGGCCTCATGTGCAGGGCCATCATTTTTGGGCAAGAGCTGGCCATACCAACTGCAACCAGCTGCTGATTTCCAATTAGCGCAGCATTTAACAGGGGTTTTTGGTGCACGCAATCAGATTTTGCCGAATTGGCGCCAGCTTTCACGCGACACAAATCGGGGGGCAGGCTGTCGGACGATCCGATGGATTCGGACAACGCGCAGGATTTAACATTGTAAATTGTGTCACAAGACATGCACTTACAAGCACCGGGGAGAAGAAGGTGAACTCCAGCAGACCTCAGCGGGGGAAGCGACAGATGCAGGATCTTGGCCGCACAATGTTGGTGAATTGCGCCGGACTTCATCTTCGTCGGACCATCCAAATCGGGGATCGCGACAGATAAAGGTTAATAAATGTGCCCCTATATTTAGTTCTACACAATATGCCAAAGGTTCTAAATCCAAATACTTTGTCTTAGAAATCACTTTCATCAGATCAACTAATATTCAGAATTATTCCCATTGGTGATTCATAGCTGAGCAGAAGGAGGATAACTAAGCATGCAAATACATATGAAGCAAGGTATTTACAAGGTAGAATTAACAAAATTTAAATGACAGAATAGTGCTTCTTGTTTACTGGAGAGGTTTTGTTGCCAAATTAATAATTACATACCCTGCAGGTTAGAAACTGTGTGGTCTAGCCAAGCCCTTCATTTTAGGTTTCAGGTTTTCAATTCAGGTCAGCAAATCAAAAGGCAATTTAAGGAATTCTGTGCTTATCAGATTTAATTACTGTTTCCAAAAATCTGTAAATTACCATACATAGAACACACGATTAAAATAGTGTTGGAATATATCATTAAAAAAGATTGCACTACAATGGTCCTTTTCCTTAAAAGATGTTTTTAAAATATTCAAAGAACTGCAAGTGCTCCAGGGAAGCAAGGCAATGTCGGACGGTAGCATGCCATGTCGACCATACATGAGGTAATAAGGAGTATACCCTATGGAGCCGTGGTTGATGTTATTAAAGATTAACACCAGCTCTAGGAATAGCTTTGGCCAGTCAGCCCTTTTATGGGATAAGGCACCTGAGATAAAGTATCAGAATTAGAAGTTTTTCAGTCTTGAGGCCCATCTCTGTTCAAGGGCTGCTAGCTTTCCAGTCTTCAGGTGTGCCAGGGGATTGTTATACATGTATACCACGAATGGTGTTGCCGATAGCTAAGTCTTGGATATATCAGTGACAGCCCAGACCAAGGCCAGGAACTGTAACTTGAACAAACTTTAGTTCTGGTCATTTTGGTTTTGAGTGCTCTGCCACCATAGGCAATGAAGCACTCTCTCACATCTTGTACTTCATTTTAAGGCCATGCGCCATGCTCGGCGATCTCTGTCAGCTCCATAGAGATTTATAGAGCAGCGCGATCTGTGCGGCCGTCTGCTCTATTAGTCTGACGGAGCAACGAGAGTTCCGACGGTGGTACGTGGGACCCCATCGGACCCCGTGTTTTCGTGATCTGTGGGGATCTCATCTCTGAGACCCCAACTGATCAGCAAGTTAGGCCCTGTCCTGTGGGAAAACCCCTTTAAGTCAAGTCATGCAAATGGTCCTCATAGTGCTTAAAAAAGATTATGACATCATCTAGGGACTGTTTAAAGAGGACCTGTCACCCTAAAAAAACGCATTAGGGGCTGCTTACAGCAGCTATCCCAGATGTAGCAGTGTTAAACTGCTAGCTTTATCGGAACGATCCGATAAAGCTAGGAAACACTGCAGCGCCATACCCTTAAAACACCGGACCAAGCTCACAGCAGTCCAATGTATTCAAGAGGGGGCAGTCTGAGGAGGTGGCAACTGCTGTATGAAGCCTGTGAGTCACCGCCAGCCTATGGTGTGGGAGGGGTGTCCGGGGAAGAAGTAGCACCTCAGACCGCTCCCTCATGAATACGCCGGACTGCTGTGAGCTTAGCCTGCCATTCAGAGGGAATAGCCCTGCGGTGTTCGCTAGCTTTATCGGAGGGTTTCGATAGCTTATCCCTGTTTCTGTTTTATAGGAATAGCTATACTTACTAAGTGGCTTGTTACTTTGACTGTGGTGAGAGATTATGTGAAGTTTGTCTTTTTCTCTTGTATGCACTCAACACTTCCCTGTCTGTTCCTAATTTGTCTGTGTTTATTTTTTTAGTGAGTGTATTTGGACCTGCTCTGGTTGTTTCTCATTATTCCTGTCCGCTCTATTGCCCTTCTTCCTGCATTCAGTTTCAGTTGGGTGTTTGTGTGCATGTAGGGATTGCTTGTGAAACATCCCTGCCAATGCAAGGCAGAGGAGTTGTTGCGAATAAGCCCCTTATATGTGTGTCCCCCTGGTAGTGAGTCTGATCAGCTCCTCTGCAGGACACTACACATATACTCAGGTAATTGTACAGTGGTAGATTCTGCATGGATAGGCAAGGGTTACAGCAATGTTATGTGATTATCCAATGATGTTACACCTTTTGTAACTGGAGTGTGATTGGAGGAAGAGACCACCTGACTAGGGAGTAACTAAACTATTATTCAGGGGAGAGTTCCAGAAACTTCAGAGGAAACAGATCTCTCAGGTACAGCTCTCACCCCAGGAGAAGCTGCTAGGCCTCAGCTCAGCTATTACAGACAGAGTGACACAGGACAAACAGGACAAAGCTGCAGCTTCCAGGATTGGACACAGCTACATCCCAGCCTGCCCCTGCATCCAGGCTGGTGACACCACTCCTGAGGTTCCGCTCCAAAATCACTCCAGTACTGCATTTGTACCGAATCGTTTGGCGTGTTGTTTCCGTTGGTTGAATAAAGAACTGTAAGTTACTTTTATGCACAACATTGCCTATGTCTGGTCCCTGCTACAGCTGTATCACCATCAAGGGCGCCCCATCTATCTACCAGGGACACACACTACAGACTCTAAGGGCTGCCCCAGGAAGAACCAGTACATCAGCCTCTCCCTCTACATCATTTCTTGCCAACACCACCTGCTGGAGACCTGCCAGGCTGTAGGACAGCCCTCCGGTCCCCATACCAAGCATCGTGACACTAGCGCAACCGCCAGCCACTCAGGTATTCCGGGCCCCGGCTCTCTCCAGGCCCCAAGAAAAGGCTGGGGGATGTTGCACTTGCAATTTTGTACACCAGACCCTAGTATCCTTCACTTTTCCTAACTATTTGGAAAGGTCTTCGTGCTCAGAAAGAGAGAAGTTGTGGGGTCCAGAGATAGCCCGGGTAAGCTGACCATCACCCGGTTTTCCCTTCCCTGTTTCCCTAGTTCTTGCTGCTCTCTTTATACAATATGCTGCTTCCTTGTAAACCATAATACTCAGTCCATCTCACTGACAGACACAGGGAGAGGTGACGAGGGGGGGGCAAGATGAGTCGTAATCCCTTTTAGATCTTAGACATGTAAACAAACATCCTACAGAGTGCACATAGAGTCTGCAAACAGCACTAAAGGAAGCATCAGGGATGATTAATTAATTGGTGAACATTCAGGGAATATTAAGGCAGGTAAAGCATATGTGCAATTTCTGTTAAAGAGTGGACAACCCCTTTAACTGCACTCACACTCTTTAATATGGCTTCTTTCTCTTCTGCTCCATAAATGGATTGGATTTGTGGAGCTGCATTTTGAAGTAGTCTAATCACACACCTGGGACATGATAACAAATGAGGCTGCGGTCACATGTGGTCTTAAGGGTGCAGTCACAAGTTGCTTTTTGGTTGCGTTTAATAATAGTAACACTGGAGGACAATTCATACCATGTCAGTTTTTTATATAAGGGTTTTAAAAGTGTGGGCCCAATATGATATATTGATATTTTTATATGATGTTATAAAATCTGGTGATATACTCTTTATTATTAAAGCAACGATCAAATTTTCCATTGAGGGAACAGATTCATTGGGATATTAACATGTGGTGCATACAGGCAGTCCCCGGGTTACATACAAGATAGGGTCTGGAGGTTTGTTCTTAAGTTGAATTTGTATGTAAGTCGAAACTGTATATTTTATAATGGAAGTTCTAGACAATTTTTTTTCTTTTGCCCCAGTGACAATTGGAGTTTCAAATTTTTTGGTGTAATTGGACCAAGAATTATCAATAAAGCTTCATTACAGACACCTTACAGCTGATCATTGCAGTCTGGGACTATAGTAAAGCATCCAGAGAGCTTCACCAGAGGTCACAGTGGGCAAAGGGGTCCGTCTGTAACTATGGGTTGTCTGTAAGTCGGGTGTCCTTAAGTAGGGGACCGCCTGTATTGCCTTTTTTGTGTTTCATAATTAAATATGATTCAAGGAGTCCCTGCCTGCCTATCGAACTGCAGCTCCAACACAGAATGTGTGTAAAGTTTTGTTGTTATTTTGTTAATGTTTTTATTTTTCTTACTTACCGTAACTGCAATTTCATTTGTATTTGAGATGCATCCTTACTATAGTCAGGAAGTTATTTTAAATAAATATCCAAGATTGTGACACTAATTACCAAACCAATGTAGAGTTTGAGTCAAGAGATTGAGCCGTTCTTATTATCTGCAAGTGTTTATACCTATCTGATGTACTTCTGTTGCAGTAATATCTTTTCCTGATCATACTGTATTGTTCCATTAACTATGCCAAGTTATAGTGCGCCAAACTATTCCACAAAGAATAGCTAAATACTATAGTACTGAAAATAAAAGCCTCCTGGAAAACCCAAAATATGATCACCACTATTCAGATGTACACCCAAAATAGGATGTATAATTGAATGTACACTTTGGGTAAGAATATATACATAATGTTTACATACATAATTAATTCAATAATTAATCATCCAATAATGAATACACAATAAAAATAATAAACATGTTAAGAATCTATCAATATATATAAACAGTTATTCATGGTGATGAACCCTATCATGGAAAATTGTACCCAAATGTCTGTAACACCAATTTTTTTGGTGATTTTGCAACACATAAAAAATTGAATAAAAAGTGATCAAAAGGTTGTACAGTTCCCAAAATTATGGCAATGAAAAAATCATCACACACTGATGTACTTTTACATTAATTTGCGGCAAGGGGTTAATGGGTACTTTCAATCTGTGACCACTTGGGGTCCTAGACCCCAAGCCCTATTATCTGAATGAAACTTTAAAGAGGTTGTGGGGTTTCAACAAGTAAATGTTATTGTTTGTATAATAAAAAGCATGAAAGCCGGCACCGATGCGCCAAAATCCGATCACGTGCGCTAAATGCAACGCAAATAAGAAATCTTTGGAATATCCAACGGTAGTTTGATGAACCCCAAAATGTTCTACTTTTTCAACGCATAGTCATAACAGCAAAATAACTTAATAATTAACATTTACCAAATGTATGCTTTATGTCGACATGGTTTTTTATGCTCCCTCTCATTTAGAGACCTAAAATAAAGAAAAGCTCCATAAATTACCCCATTATAGAAACTACACCCCTCAACGTATGTAAAACAACTTTTATGATATTTGTTTAACCCTTTAATTGTTTCACAGGGGTTATAAAAAAATCAGGATCAATTTTGAAATCTTTATTTTTTTTCCTAAATGGAGTTTTTTTTTTTAAATTACACATTCTCAGTGGATAATATACCAAAATGCTCCACAAAGTTTGCATTGTCAATTTTTAAAGGCTATATATATATATATATATATTTTATTTTTTTTTTTTGCTTTTGGCAATTTTAAGAGCTTATTTTGTGTGAGATTAGATGCACTTTACAAAGGTTGAAGGACAGGAGACGACAGGAGGAGGCTGGAAGACAGGAGGCTATAGGAGAAGGCAGGAGGACAAGGAACCACACGAGGAGGTTGGTGGACAGGGGGCCACAGGAGGAAACTGGAAGACAGCAGTCCACAGAAGGAGGCTGGAGGACAGGGGGCCACAGGAGGAGGCCATAGGAGGAGACTGAAAGACAGGAGGCCACAGGAGAAAACTGGAGGACCGGAGGCCACAGAAGGAGGCTGGAGGACAAGAGGCCAAGGAGGAGGCTGGAGAACAGGAGGCTACATGAGGAGGACAGGATGCTACAGTAGGAGGACAGGAGGCTACAAGAGGAGGCTGGAAGACAGGAGGAGGCTGTAGGACATGAGGCTACAGGAGGCTGGAGGACAAGAGGCCACGGGAGGAGGCTGGAGGAAAAGATGCCACAATTGGGAGGTATGGTAAAACTGAACAAAAATATGTTATGAATGTGTACAGCATAATTCCATCACCCTTTCCCCAATTTCAGCTACAAATACAGAGGGTGTATGTACATCTACAATTCTGCAAACTATATGCTTATTGTTTCCTACAGCTTCTTCTACATTCTGCCTTCAGCTGACAGGCTGGAGGGGGGCTCATTTCAAACGCCAATATTTGTAACCCTAGCACGTGATGCAATTCTGGTGTCATATTAAACAAGAGACTCTCCCCTTTGATATATGGATTGTGTATGGATTCTTCACAAAAGAACCAAAGATAAGCACTTTTAAGGGTAAAATTCAACATCTCGGAAATAGAAAGCTGTATATAAAAATCTAATTTTTTACTACACGTTAAAAAAGAGTGGATATCTAAGGGTGCAGCCACACATTCAGCTTTTCAGATGCAGGTGTGGATCATAAAGGGTGAGGACTTATCATAAAGAAGTGCCTCCTTTTTTTTACTCCACTCCTGTTTTGGGCATCAACAACTGCATCTGAAAAACTGAACATTTGGTTGCACCCTTAAGGTTCTTTGAAGCATCCATGCAATCCATATATCACATTTAATGTGAGATTCTCCTGAATTGTGTTTATAGGTGCCAGAGTTCAGGAGATTTATCTGTTTGAAGTTGGTCACTGTGATGATGTTTATAAATGTCCTTTCTTCACGGGGCATATGCAAATAGGGCGTATATAGCCATATGGCAGTCATGAAGGGGTTATTTTATAAACTCATAGAGAAAATTGGACACCAGCTCATCTTTCCCTTTATTGTAGGCACTTGTAGTTGGGTCGGCACGGGCCACCTTACTGCTCAGGTATAATAGTATTCCAATACGAAAGAAGGTCACGGTCCAGCCAAGACTCTCCAACTTGACAATACTTTATTTCAGATTCATCATAATAAGTTCAAATGCATCATTAGCGTCTACGTGTTTCAAGCAGAGACACCGCTCTTAATCTTGACAAACATATACAGGCAGTCCCCGTACCAGAACCAGGATTAACAATAAATCTTCATTGCAGACACCTATGACAACTGTTACAGCTGATGATTGTAGCCTAGGACTAAAGTACAATAAATTACCAATATCCAGAGGTCCATTTGTAACTAGGGGTCGTATGTAAGTCAAGTGTTCTTAAGTAGGGGACCGCCTGTACTAACAATCTACCTTGACACATATTTTATAAACCCCTGGCATAAAAAATGAGTATACCTTATGTAAAAATGGCCAAATTGTGCCCAAAATGTAAATATATTTGGTACCTACCATTATTTTCCAGCACTAGGTTAACTCTTTTGGGCTTGGAGTTCCCTGGAGCATCACAATTTGCCACTGGAATCTGTTTCCATTTTTCCATGACAACATCACACAGCTGGGGCATGTTAAAGACCTGTGACTTTATTAAAAATGCCCATAATTATTTGATTTTGTACATGAGGCCTAAAGACATTACTGACTAAATTATAAGAACTACAGTTAAATTGTTTGTGCACAATGAACAAACTAGATCATAAAAACATACAAGTCAAGCCTTCTGTCTGGAGAATGAAAGTTATCTGAGCCTAAAAGCTGCTTTTTATATCCCCTGGCAAATGTCCACCTACACATGTGTTGTTCTGCTCAGTTCATCATGCAATTTAGTGTGATGTAATCCTTGGAGAATGTTAGGTTTCTATGGTATTATGTATAGAAGGGGAAGAGCTCAAATGTAATCTGTATGATTTATAAGCAATACATACACATGATAAGGATGGTTTTAAAGTAAAATCCAATTGACAACTATGTAAAAAGTTTTTGCATTCCTTTACAATTTCTGGATTAGCACAATACACAGTAAGATGATATAATCACACTTTGCAGCTTGTTGCTATAGGAAAAGCCTGTTTATACATATACACCATATTGTAATCACTTTCATTGTATAGAATACTGTATATACTTCAATATCAATTTTCATTTTTAGAATCACGTTCTTTGTTTCTGCAGGCTAGTGTGTAACATGTTTGCAGATGGATTTTTGATGCAATATTGATTAAGAAAATACATTTTAATCTTGGATGTGCCACATCAACACTTCATTTTTCTAAATATTGGGGCAGATTTACTTACCCGGTCCATTCGCGATCCAGCGGCGCGTTCACTGCGCTGGATTCGGGTTTGGCTGGGATTCATTAAGGTACTTCTTCCGCCGTCCACCAGGTGGCGCTGCTGCGCTGAAAAGCATCCGAATGCGCTGGAGTTCACCGAGCCGGGCTGAGTGAAGGTAAGTGCACGCTCCGCGACAGATTATTTTTTTTAAATGCGGCGGTTTTTCCGAATCCGTCGGGTTTTCGTTCGGCCACGCCCCCCGATTTCCGTCGCGTGCATGCCAACGCCGAAGCACCAAAATCTGATCGCGTGCGCCAAAATCCCGGGGAAATTCAGGGGGAATCAGCGCAAATCAGAAATATTCGGGTAACACGTCGGGAAAACGCGAATCGGGCCCTTAGTAAATGAGCCCCATTGTGTAGAGTGGGTTGGCCACTGCAATATGATTCCAGAAGAGATTTCTATGTCAGATCAACTTTAAAAAGAATCAAGTCCCCTGTTCTTTGCCTAACTTTGCCTAAATCTTGAACAGTGGGTAGAAGTCAATGCACTCCTCAGAAAGAACCCAGTAGTTCTCACTGAAAGGTTGTAATGTTACAAGATGTTGTATTGGATCCAATATGTTGCCATTCGGAGCAAAAATTGCCTAAAGCAAGGTCTTATATTTAAACACGCAATTCATGAAAGTTAATTGGAATGTAATCTCTTTCACATACAAAAGTGACGTGAAAGATCATATGGTTTAATTAAGAAATGTAAAAAAAACAAGCAAACATGTATACAGCTTTAGGTTCCCCAATTGCAGCTATGATGCTTTCTTATAGCAGCCTCTGCAATTAATACAAAAAAATCATTTCTTCCAAACTACACATTCAAGGACCTGTTCATACCTGCATCAGGGATTCCATTCTACTCTCCGTTTAGGGATAGCATATGGAAAACAAAGAAAGGTGAACAGAAGGTCTTCACTACCCATGGACTTCAATATGTCTTAATTTACCTTTTTTTATTTACAGCAGAAAAAATACTCGGATGCATGGTGAATAGAAATGGGTGAATCGATTCTAACGAAGTGGAATTGGGTCCGAATTTCAGGGAAAATTAGTAGTTTAATTCGTGGAAACAAAGTTTTTTTTTTCTCCTTTATTACCAAAATGGGCGCAAGCACAACGTGGGACAGAGAACTCTGGGAAGGAGAAAGGAACACCATCGATCACATGTGCCAATCAGCGACCAGCAGGCTTATGTGATGTCACATAGCCCTATAAAAACAGCCCCATCTCGGGATTTCACACTGCATGTGCTGTCTGTAGCGTCCAGCTGCTTGCACTGTACTGTGCTGTAGTGATTTTTGCTCCAAGGGTGTCAGTTTTGGGGGATCTGTATACCCCAAATAGCATTTCTTTTTTGCAGCTGAAGTGAATAGGAAGAAATCTGTGTAAAATCCACATAGTTGCTGTAGTGATTTCTGCTCCAATCCCAGAGTGTCTGTTTTGGGGATCTGTATACCCCAAGTAGCATTTCTTTTTTCTTGCTGAAGTGAATTGCCACCAAAGCCACACCCTCGCCCGCATCACATTCCGCCATCCACCGGTCACACTTCCACACATGGAAGTCTCCGGCCTCAGCTCCACCCCCGCCCTCTCGCCCCATGGTCTCCACCCCAGGGTTCTTGATACCCCATTAAAATTCACTTTGTAAGTCCATCGATTCAACTGGTAATTTACCAAAATCACACCGTCATCTATGGAATCATCTGATATCAGTGTAAAAGTGTGCACGCTTTGATCTTTTAGTGGGATCGTGGCCCTCAGCTCGGTCCTTTCGAGCTGGCACAGATGGTACCTTGTCAGGCTGCATTCCTGCTTCACTTATTTGGTCAAGTTGGCCCCTGTAGGGCCCATGGAATTGAAGAGTGGAGAGTTTCTAAGAGTGGCGGCTGTCATGTGCGTGTCATACACAGCTTTGTTTGAAGACCAAACCACGCTCCCTTTGCATATTTGAGTATCACAGTACATTCTAAAACACCCTACAGGCTCTCTGCACCCAGGGAAAAAAAATTCATCATGATTCGATTCGGGTTGAATCAAAATTTTTCAAAAAATTTTTGCGAATCAGGTCGTACCAAATTTCAACAAATTCGCCCATCTCCAATGGTGAACAGTGCTGAAACATTTTTTGCATTTATCTCCACTAAAGAGTTATGATCAATAAAATATGTACCCCAAAAAACTAACAATAACAACTTCAACATGCTGCATTAAAGAGCAAAAAGTCTTTGGAATATTATAAACCAAAACACAATGGAGGAATTTATTAAGACTGAAGTTTTACGACTCGCACATCTCAGTAGATACGGAAGCCTTCTAAGGTTTAGACCATGTCTGACCCATCAGCGATTTTAGCTTTAGTCCGGGGCAATCAAACCCATTCACGCCCAATATGGCATACAGGGGGTAAAGGCTCCAAAGTGGTGGGATATAGAGATTTACATGCCTTTGCCAGAAAGCTGGCAGAGAAGGCTTAATAAATCTCCCCAATATCGGCTCTTCTCATGGTCCTGGCATTTTTCAGCCCAGTATACAGGTAGACCATGCCAGAACATTGTCCCAGTATTTATGGAGCCCAGACCTGCACAAGCTCCAGTATATAAGTAGCCCAGAACATACTGCCAATATATAAGTAGCCCAAAACATGCCCCCAGTATATAAGTAGCCCAGAACATGCCACCAGTATATTGTCACTGACAGGGGTTTATTGAAAGTTGACCACTATAGAAGACGGGACCACAGTGTCAGTTACATAGTTAGATGACTTGAAGAAATATATTACATTTACAGTGTACAGATAGTATTTACATTTTTCACTTTTTGTTTCATTGCTGCAAATTGGTAAGATCAAAAAGTATTTTTTTTTGCTCATTAATGTACACTCTGCACCCCATCTTCACAGAAAAAAACAGGAAGATATTTTTGCTTATTTATTAAAAAAGAAAAACTGAAAAATGATGTGGTCAAAAGTATTCGGACCCTTCGCTCAGTATTGAGTGCCATGTCCCGGGTCACAGCCACACCCATGTACCACTGTGTCCTCCATCACAGCTGCGGCAGACTGACTTGCCCGTCCAAGCTCCAGCGACAGCTCCTGCCTCCTAGTGCATGCATGTGCTACCTCTGTAAGGTCTAAAGGGCGAGCGTGCCACTAATTGGCGCTGGCTTGCTACTGACCTGTTAAATAGCCGGCCTCTTCCTGTAACCCCTGCTGGATCTTTGTGCCTCATAGTCTTAGAGAAAACTTCCTCTATGTCTCCTGCAATTACCTGTTGTGACCTCTGTTTCCGTTCCTGTCTCCCCCTTCGGCTACGTCCTTGACTCCAATCCTGTGCAGCCTTTCCTGACTTCCTGCCTGCAACAACAACTTTGGAGCCATCTGGTGGTATTCCGCCGCAGTTAGTCCATCTGGCTTTGCAGCGGTCTCTGGTGAATACCGGGTGCCACTTAGACTCTGCTCCCATATGTCAGCTTACGTCATCGCTTGTGGTGGTTCAGTGGGTCCATCACCACCGACCCTGACAGAAGCACCTTTTGAGCTAGTCCATGACTCTTTGTGGGACTGATGCAACAAGTTTTTTACACCTGGATTTGTGGATCATCTGCCATTCTTCATGGCAGATCCTCTCCAGTTCCCTTTGGATGGCGAACGTTGGTGGACAGCAAATTTTAAATTAGGTTAGGGCTCTGACTGGGCCAGTCAAGATTTTAGCTGTGTGCTTAGGTTGATTGTCTTGTTGGATGGTGAACCTTCAGCTCAGTCTGAGGTCCAGAGCACTGTAGAAAAAGTTTTCATCCAGGATATCTCTAAACTTGGCCACATTCATCTTTTCTAAAATTGCATCCAGTCGTGCTGTCCCTACAGCTGAAAAACAACCCCATCACATGATGCTGCGACCACCATGATTCACTGTTGGGATTGTAATTGGCAGGTGCTGAGCAGTGCCTGGTTTTCTCTACACATACCGCTACACCAAAAAGTTCATTCTCCGTCGCATCAGACCAGAGAATCTTATTTCATTTGGGTTTTTTTTGCAAACTGTATGCAGGCTTTCATATATCTTGCATTGAGGAGATGCTTTCGTTGGCACACTCTACCATAAAGCCCCCTGACTGGTGGAGGGTTGCAGTGATAGTTGACTTTGGGGAACTTTATCCTATCTCCCTATTGCATTTTTAAGCTCAGAGGTTCTTCTTTCACAAGAATGGTTTGGCTGGATGGTCAGGTTGAGGAAGAGTTGTGGTTTCCAAAAAAATGTTCTATTTAAGGATTATGGAGGCCACTGTGCTCTTAGGAACCTTGAGTGTTTATAATTCTTTTGTAAATTTGCCTTGCCACAATTCTATCTCTGAGTTCCTTGGGCAGTTCCTTAGACCTCATGATACTCATGTGCTCTGACATGCATTATGAGGTCTTATATAGACAGGTGTGTGCCTTTCCTATTCAAGTCCAATCAGTTTAATTAAACACAGCTGGAATATAAAAGGAAGAAATATAACCATCTCAAGGAGGATCAAAAAGAAATTAACAGAATGTGAGTTAAATATGAGTGCCACAGCAAAAGGTCTGAATATTTATGTTTTAATGCTCAGTTCTTCTTGTTTAATATATTAACAAAAATATCTACATTTCTGTTTTTTTCTGTCAAGATGCCTTGCAGCATTTACATTAATGAGCAAAAAAAAAGAAAGAAAGAGTGAACATTTTAAAGGGATCTGAATACTTTCCATACCCACTGTATACTTTAATATGCCCAATAAGTCCAATTGCTAACTGCTATTAATCTGGTGCTATCCAAATAAACATACTAACTATCAAATAGGACCATCACACCAATCTAGATTCTCAAACATGGTACAATACTTAATATAACACCTTAAAGAGGACCTGTCACCCCAAAAAGACCCCCACCAAATATGCTCCCCATAATCCTCTTCCAAGCCCCTTTCTATAAATGCCAATTTTTAAAAAATTTATGTTGGGAAAGTTGGTTGTAACAGATCTGACCTCTTACCAAATAAGGTCGGATCCTCGTATCCCCTGCGCTGGATGTCGGCTTTATTAATGAGGGGGCCGGCCGACACTCCCCCACCACTCCCCTGTCAGCGGGGACCTGTAAGAGTAGCGACGATGCGGCCGTGCCGCTCTTATTAACAGCGCTGGCCGAATGTTATATATATATACGGCCGGCACTGTCAATAAGCACGGCACAGCCGCTGTCAGTGCGGCGCAGCCACATCGTGGTAAGAGGTTGGATCTGTTACAACCAACTTTCCCAACATAAATTTTAAAAAATTGGCATATATAGAAAGGGGCTGGGGAGAGGATTATGGGAGGCATATTTGGTGGGGGGGACAGGTCCTCTTTAAGCACAAAGGGAGAAAGGCAGCAATCCAAACCGTAGAGGAGAGAGTACCGATATAAGGTGCAAGCAGCCGAGGTTGAAGCGAGGCATCCCCAAGGGGCAGTACCTCCGACTAAGGAGGAATTGTTCAGGCACAAAAACATTCTTAAAACAGGCGAAGGACCTACGCCAGAGATTCCAGGCCAAGGGTTATCCGGACAGGCTACTGAGAACAGCCTTTCAGGATGCCCTAGCAAAAAATCGGAATGACCTCCTTAAAAAACAAGATAAGAAGAGTGAGGATAAAACGATCAGATTAATTACCACTAGAGATGAGCGAACATACTCGTCCGAGATTGATGCTCGTTCGAGCATTAGCGTACTCGAAACTGCTCGTTGCTCGGACGAATACTTCGCCCGCTCGTGAAAATGGCATCTCCCGCCGTTTTGCTTTTTGGCGGCCAGAAACAGAGCCAATCACAAGCCAAGAGACTCTGCCCTCCAGCCAGCATGACGTGGTACCCTTACACGTCGATAGCAGTGGTTGGCTGGCCAGATCAGGTGACCCTGGAATAGACTAGCCCCTGCCTGCGCTGCTCGGATCATTCTGTGTCTGGATGCCGCTAGGGAGAGAGCTGCTGCTGGTCAGGGAAAGCGTTAGGGTGTTCTATTAGAATAGTGTTAGGCAGGAGTGATTCTACAAGAACCCAACAGCCCTTCTTAGGGCTACAATAACATTATACTTTTTTTTTTTTTATTTGCTTGTGGCTGGGCTTGCTGGCACTAGTAGTGCAGCTAGTACCATATTGTGAGGAATTTGCAGGGGGACTTGCTACCATTGTGTTTAGCTCTTAGTGACACACATATCCACCTCAAACACCAAAGTGGGACAATTTATTAGGGCTTTGATTAGAATTAGGCAGAGTCTTCTGATTTATTTATGTTTTTTACCTTTATTTCATGTTATAGCTCAAACTCATCTTGCAAAGCAGTGTGCTTTCATTGTAGGCTACAAAATAGCCATAGGAGAACCCCAACGGCTTACTTAGGCCTACAATAGCGTTATATTTTCCTTTTTTTTGTTTGCTTGTGGCTGGGCTTGCTGGCATTAGTTGTGCAGCTAGTACCATACTGTGAGGAATTTGCTGGGAGACCTGCGACCGTTGTGTTTAGCTCTTAGTGACACACATATCCACCTCAAACACCGAAGTGGGACAATTTATTAGGGGTTTGAGTAGAATTAGGCAGAGTCTGCTGATTTTTTTTTTTTTTTTTTTACCTTTATCTCATTTTATAGCTCAAACTCATCTTGCAAAGCAATCCAGTTGTGTGCTGTCAGTGTAGGTTAGAAACTAGCCATAGCAATAGGATAGCATCGTTTTGTTAAAAAAAAATAAAAAACTAAAAAAAAATAAACACTAATTTTTTTTTTTTTCAAGTTTACACTTTAATTTGGAAAATGTTTAACCCGAGGGCTAGGGGTAGAGGACGAGGGCGTGGACGTGGGCGTCCAACTACTGCAGGGGTCAGAGGCCGTGGTCCTGGGCGGGGTGAGACACCACCTGCTGATGGGGGAGCAGGGGAACGCCGCAGAGGTACACTCCCTAGGTTCATCATGTCTCAAGTTACTGGGACTCGTGGTAGAGCACTGTTGAGGCCAGAACAGTGCGAACAGGTGATGTCGTGGATTGCGGACAATGCTTCTAGTCATTTGTCCACCAGTCAGTCTTCCACGCAGTCCACCCATGTCACCGAAATCGGCACTCCTCCAGCTCCTCCACCTCAGCCTCCTTCCCCCCAGTCTGCCCCCTCCCAGCAAAATTTGGCATTTGAAGCGGCATACTCTGAGGAACTGTTTTCTGGACCCTTCCCACAGTCACAAACCACTTGTCCTGCTGCTGCTGAGCTATTTTCCGATGCCCAGGTTTTCCACCAGTCACAGTCTGTGGGTGATGATGACATTATTCACGTAGTGGAAGAAGTGTGTAAAGAGGTGTCGGACGATGAGGAGACACAGTTGTCAGACAGTGGTGAAGTTGTTGTCAGGGCAGGAAGTCCGAGGGGGGAGCAGACTGAGGGATTGGAGGATGATGAGGTGACAGACCCAAGCTGGGTTGATAGGCCGGGTGAACACAGTGCTTCTGAGACGGAGGCGAGTCCTATAGCAGAACAGGTTGGAAGAGGCAGTGGTGGGGCCAGACGGAGAGGCAGGGCCAGAGCAGGTGCATCAGCGCCAAATGTTGCCCGTAGTCAAGCTCCCGTGGCGAGGGCTAGATTTTCAGAAGTCTGGAGGTTCTTTAAAGAAACACCGGAGGACCGACGGACTGTGGTGTGCAACCTTTGCCAAACCAGGATCAGCAGGGGTTCCACCACTACTAGCTTAACTACCACCAGTATGCGCAGGCATCTGAATGCTAAACACCCCACTCAATGGCACCAAGCCCGTTCAACTCCGGCCGGGCACACCACTGCTCCTTCCCCTGTGTCATCTGCTAGTCAGCCCCCTGCCCAGGACCCCGGCCCAAACACCTCCCGTGCGAAAACCCCATCTTCGCCTCCACGATCCTCCACAGCATCCACCAGCGTTCAGCTCTCCATACCCCAGACGCTAGAGCGCAAAAGGAGGTATAGCGCAACCCACCCACACGCCCAAGCCCTCAACGTCCACATCTCCAAGTTGCTTAGCCTGGAGATGCTGCCCTATAGGCTGGTAGAGACCGAGGCCTTTCGAAACCTCATGGCGGCGGCCGCCCCTCGGTATTCGGTCCCCAGCCGCCTCTACTTTTCCCGATGTGCCGTCCCAGCCCTGCACAAGCACGTGTCAGAGAACATCCTCCGTGCCCTGACCAACGCCGTTTCTGACAAGGTCAACCTGACCACGGACACGTGGACGAGTGCTGCCGGGCAGGGCCACTATATATCGCTGACGGCACATTGGGTTAACTTAGTGGAGGCTGGGACCGAGTCTGACCCTGGGGCTGGTCATATACTGCCGACGCCGAGGATTGCAGGGCCTACCTCGGCCTACTATGCCTCCTCCTCCTCCCACCCCTCCTCCACCTCCTCCTCTAAATTACCATCCGTGTGCATGGCGCCATCAGTCGGTAGCTCTAGGCACAGCAGCAGTGCCATCGCTATGCGACAGCAGGCGGTGCTCAAACTGCTGAGCCTAGGCGATAAAAGGCACACCGCCCAAGAGTTATTACAGGGCATCACGGCGCAGACTGATCTGTGGCTGGCACCGCTGAACCTGAAGCCAGGCATGGTTGTGTGTGACAACGGCCGTAACCTGGTGGCAGCTCTGCAACTCGGCAGACTGACACATGTGCCATGCCTGGCCCCTGTGTTAAATCTCATAGTTCAGCGTTTCCTCAAGACATACCCCAATCTGTCTGATTTGCTCACGAAGGTGCGCCGCATCTGTGCGTATTTCAGGAAGTCCAGCACAGATGCTGCCACTCTCAGGGCAGCGCAGCGCCGCCTCCAACTGCCCGCTCACCGACTGTTGTGCGACGTGCCCACGAGGTGGAATTCAACACTGACCATGTTATCCAGAGTTTACCAGCAGCGCAGAGCGATTGTAGACTGCCAGATGTCAACTTCCACCAGAACTGGTAGTCAGGTCAGTCAGCTTCCTCAAGTCTACAATGAGGAGTGGACGTGGATGTCTGATATCTGTCAGGTGCTTAGTAACTTTGAGGAGTCAACACAGATGGTCAGTGGTGATGCCGCCATCATCAGCCTCACCATCCCGCTGCTTGGCCTGTTGAAAAACTCTCTGGTCAGCATGAAGTCGGAAGCTTTGCGCTCGTCACAAGAGACGGGGGAAGAAGATTCCCTTGTTGATAGCCAAAGCAGCCTCAGGTCTGTTTCTCAGCGCATATCGGAGGAGGTGGAGGAGGATGAGGAGGAAGAGGAGGAGAATGTTGGCGAGACAGAAGAGGGGACCTTTGTTCAGTCCTTCACTGTTCAGCGTGTATGGGCAGAAGAAGAGGAGTTGGAGGAGTAAGGAAATGGACAGGAGGAAATGGACAGTCAGGCCAGTGAGGGGAGTGAATTCTTGCGCGTTGGGACTCTGGCGCATATGGCAGATTTCATGCTAAGCTGCCTATCCCGTGACCCTCGCGTTCAAAGAATTTATTCCAGCACCGATTACTGGGTATTCACTCTCCTGGACCCACGGTACAAGCAAAATCTTTCCACTCTCATCCCTGGAGAGGAAAGGAGTGTGAGAATGCATGAATACCAGCAGGCCCTGGTGCACAAGCTGAAACAGTATTTCCCTTCTGACAGCGCTAGCGGCAGAGGGCGTACTACTGCGGGACAAGTAGCGAGGGAGAGTAGGCGACCAGGCAGCTTGTCCAGCACTGGCAGGGGTACGCTTTACAAGGCCTTTGCCAGTTTTATGTCACCCCAGCAAGACACTGTCACCTGTCCCCAGTCTCGGCAGAGTAGGGCTGATCTTTACAGAAAGATGGTGAGGGAGTACGTAGCTGACCATACCATCGTCCTAAATGATCACACAGCTCCCTACAACTACTGGGTTTCAAAGCTGGACATGTGGCACGAACTGGCGCTGTATGCCTTGGAGGTTCTTGCCTGCCCTGCTGCTAGCGTGTTGTCCGAGCGGGTTTTCAGTGCAGCTGGTGGCATCATCACCGATAAGCATACACGCCTGTCGACTGACAGCGCTGACAGGCTGACGCTTATTAAGATGAATAAAGCCTGGATTTCTCATAATTTCCAATCTCCACCAGGTGAAGGAAGCTCAACCTGAATAATTTATGCACTCCTCCTCCTCATTTTCCTCCTTCTCCTCCTCTTTGTACAGTAAAGCAGAGGAAACTGGCTATTTTTTGACAGGGCCCACTGGCTCTAGCTATAGTACTCTATGCATTTAATTTTTCTGGAGGGCCACCTACCCGGTCCTCTGTTTTAAACAATTTTTGGGAGTGCCACATACAGGCACTCAATCTATTCAATTTTTCTGGAGGGCCACCTACCTGCTCCTCTGGTTTGAAAACTTATTTGGACTGCCACATACAGGCACTCAATCTATTTCATTTTTCTGGAGGCAAACTTTTATCATTTACCGATATTATTTGAGCACTTCTTGCTCACCTCCTTTGGTTCCTCTCTGCCACCCATTGGTTTTAAGCCTGAGTCCATTTGGGGTATGTTGCCAAGACACTCTCTAGCCTGCCGCTGTTGCCGCTGCCTCTGCATAGTCCCCTATAGTGTCAGGGTCAATTATTGGATGTTTTAGATGCTATCTAGCATTCGGTCACTCGAAAAGTTCGTCTCGAATAACGAGTACCCGAGCATTTTAGTGCTCGCTCATCTCTAAATATAACCATCTCAAGGAGGATCAAAAAGAAATTAACAGAATGTGAGTTAAATATGAGTGCCACAGCAAAAGGTCTGAATATTTATGTTTTAATGCTGAGTTCTTCTTGTTTAATATATTAACAAAAATATCTACATTTCTGTTTTTTTCTGTCATGATGCCTTGCAACATTTACATTAATGAGCAAAAAAAAAGAAAGAAAGAAAGAAAGAGTGAACATTTTAAAGGGATCTGAATACTTTCCATACCCACTGTATACTTTAATATGCCCAATAAGTCCAATTGGGCATAAAACAGTGACGTTTCGATTCCCATTGAATCTTTATCAAGCATGCTTGATAAAGATTCAATGGGAATCGAAACAAATATCCTGAAAGGAATGGGAGTTTGTTTCCGAGCAGAGAAACCTGAAACCTAATCCTATTCAGATACAGCAGAATAAATCAGCAAGTTCTGACAATCTGCTTTATGGATTCCTATACTTTCATGTGTATTTAATTCCAAACTCCTTTAGACCGTGCAGCGTCACAAAATTAACCAAGCTCCAAGATATTTCCCATTGTCATATTTCCTGTTTGTGCCAATAAATCTAGCTCAGAAGTATCAGAAATCTGAACAAAATATCAGTAAGCAGGCTCCTGCCACGTTTCTACTCTGGTTTCACTGTCTTAGAAGCTCTTTACTAGTGGATAACCATGCTTAATATATATGGCATATGTGAGCATGCAACCGTTTTCAATCTCATTTGGCCGTTATTTCCATCACCGTTTTCATCCTCATAAAGTTGCAGAACTAGTTTTAAGCTTTTTTCCTACGCCAGGACCTGCGGACTATTCATAGTATTAGGGATTGGCGCCGCCTTCATGTACAGATGGGGGGAGGGGGGGGGGGGACAATCGACTGATTCGGACGAGCGCGGTATTTAAGATTAAAATGTGTCGCAAGCAATGCACTTACATGCACCAGAAGAAGATGTGAACTCAGCGGACCTGAGCTGGGAAGCGCCAGATGCAGATATCGGGTGCACAATGTTACAATACTTTTCGGAAACTCCTCCGGACGGGTAAGTAAATGTGCCCAAGAGGTTTGACTTTGCAGGTTGCTAGTTTTTCCTATCTTGTCAACTGATTCTAATTATTTCTTGTTAGCTGCGTTGCTTAAGAGTATCTGGTAATACCTTACATTGTATATAATGTTATATACTGGATCATAGTCTGAGCATTGTTATATCTGTTATATGTGATTGGATTTTTCATATTGTTTACAATCTGTTTCTTCCTCAAATGTTCTCTTGATTTTCATCCCCTTTTACACTTCCCTTTTTTTATTTTATCTCTGACTTCATTTTTTATTAAAGTAGTTTTGTGTTGTGGTTCTTGAGATAGCCTTGAATATCACAGTTTTTTGTATACTCTAACGTTTTAAGTGTTTAACCGGTTGCCACCATCGACGATAATAGAGCGTCCTAACTAGTGGCATTGCCGCATAAGGACAACTATGATCATCATCAGGATGGCGCTGGCACTGTCAGTGTGCCAAGAGATTACACTACAGCGTTCTCTGTCCGGCAGGAGATTTTCCCTTCCAGGCAGTTAAGCCCCTACTGACACAACATGTACTATCCGGCAGCTAAGAGTCCCCCCCTCGTCAGTCCCCCGCCCCCCACAGTACATCAGCGGCCGGACTGTGGCCATGGCGACATGGCATGGTGGCCTATAAGGCTCAGTCCAAGACTGGATCTCATGACAATATGACAGTAAAGGCTGACAGGCACATACTTTGTATAAGGGATCATAGTATCCCCAGTGTAGTCTTCTTGGGACAGAGAAAAAAAAGTAGATAAAGTAAAGAAGTAAATAATAAAATATTTAAAACGAATTTCCCTATATATACTATAAATAAAATACATAACCAACCCTCCCCCACCACCAAAATTATTATCGTCGCATCTGTAAAGACATGGACAAGCAGCTATTACATTATTAACCGTTGTAGGGTGGGATTGTCAGGGGTATAAAATAAATTAAAACGAATTAAAAATTGCAATTTTAGGGTTCCTACCTACCTCCCAATATATAATCAAAAAGTCAGATGTACCCTATAAGTACCACTCTAAGAGTTACCTTTCCAGCATACAAGCCCTATAATCCTCCTTGATGAGGAATAAAAAGTTGCAGCTTTCAGAATATGGTAACCAGGCAAATGGAGTTCCTTAAAAAGTAGTAAACCAATAGAAACCCTGTATATGTTTGGTTTCTCCTTAATTGCACTAACTAAATAATTTTACATGTTTATTGTACTGCGGGTAAAGTGATAAAGTTTTCATAAAACACGCGGTGAACTCCTGTTTTATTCTGTATGGGTTAAGGAAAGAGTTAATAAATTTCCAATCATCATGCTATTTTACCATAAAATAAATATTGAAAAATTTAATTCGTACCGCAAAAAACAGCCCTCAATGCCCATTTCAAATAAAAAAGTCTTTTGGCATTTAAAAAGACTTTTTTAGGGGCTGTGTCCTTACAGAGAACCTAATAGTTTGGAGAAGACCACAGGACTGGAGGAGGTGAAATTAACAGTTTTATTACATTCAGCATTGGCATAAAACAGCGACGGTTTCGATTCCCATTTACTCTTTATCAAGCATGCTGATAAAGATTCAATGGGAATCGCAACGTCAACTGTTTTATGCCAATTGGACATTGGGCATATTAAAGTATACCGTGGGTATGGACAGTATTCAGATCCCTTTAAAATGTTCCTCTTTCTTTCTTTCTTCTTCTTTCTTTTTTTGCTCATTAAATTAATTAAATGTTGCAAGGCATCATGACAGAAAAAAACCGAATGTAGATATTTTTTGTTATATATTCAAACAAGAGAACCTCAGCATTAAACATAAATATTCAGACCGTTTGCTGTTGCACTCATATTTAACTCACATTCTGTTAATTTTCTTTTTGATTCCTCCTTGAGTGTTATATTTATAGATGAGCGAGCACTAAATGCTCGGGTACTCTCGTTATCGAACGAACTTTTCGAGTGACCGAATGCTAAAGCATCTAAAACATCCAATAATTGACCCTGAACTATATGGACTTAAAAAAAGGCAAGAGGCAGCGGCAAACGACGCGGCAGGCTATAAGAGTGGTCTTGGCAACATACCCCAAATGGACTCAGGCTTAAAAACCAATGGGTGGCAGAGAGGACCAAAGGAGGTGAGCAAGAAGTGCTCAAATATATCGTAAATGAAAAAGTTTGCCAGTATATTTTGTGGATTTACACAGCAGGGTGGCGACAAGTTAACAAGAAGTTTGATGAGGAAGCCATGAAAACAACCCAAAATTCTGCCTGACACAGCTTCGTTTTGATAAGGGGCCCATGTATGGAGGCAGTGACTAGTATAGATTGAAGGTTGCTGGCAGTTAAACTTTATGTTGTTGGATCTTGGTATTGAGCTGGCGCTCCGTTGCCAGGCGACCTTGTCGCCAATCCAAGCCCCTGTCTCTAGGCTACTCCCCAACCAGCACTTAATAACAAACTTTTGTATAAGATCAAGTGGTAGTAGCGTGCTTATAAGTTTGTGTTCTGCGGGTGAGGGAATGGTGAACAGATGCGCAAGAAGCGCTGAAATAGATTGGTAAATGACTAAAAGTTGCCATATATTTTGTGGATTACACAGCAGGGTGGCGCAAAGTTAACAAGTTTGATGTGGAAGCCATGAACAACCCAAATTCTGCCCTGACACAGCTCTTTGATAAGGGGGACATGTAACTGATGCAGTGAGACTAGTAGTCGATTAAAGGTGCTGCAGGTAAAACTATGTTAGTTGGAGTCTTGGGCATGGAGCTGGCTCTCCGCTGCCAGGCGAGCTTTCGCGCCAATCCAAGCCCCTGTCTCTAGGCTACTTCCCCAAACATCACTTCTAAGAACTTGTATAGTATAAGATCAGTGGAGTAGCGTTCTTATAATAAGTTTTGGGTTTCGTGGCGGGTGAGGGGAATGTAACAGATGCCAGAAGCGCTTTGGAAAAAAAAAAATAAAAATTATTTGGTAATGATAAAAGTTTGCCAGTATATTTTGTGGTTACACAGCAGGTTGCACAAAGTTACATGGAGCCCATGAAACATCCAAATTTCTGCCTGACACAGCACTTTGAAGGGGACCATGTATGGAGGCAAGCTATATGGGACTACTTTTGGAGTCAGCTATGGCGATGACGTGTGGAGGTAGCAATTGGACACGTGTGAGGCAACTAAAAAGACGACGTGTGGAGGTTCTGCGTGGAGACAATTTAATTGATCGTGCCTGTAGTGGCAGTCCCAAAAAGTTTTCAACCCGAGGAAGCAGGTACCCTGGTCCTCCAGAAAAATTACATAAATTGACTGCCCTGTCTGTGGCAGTCCCAAAAAAGTTTTTCCAAACCAGAGGAGCAGGTAAGCTGGTCCTCTCAGAAAAATACTAGATTGCGTGCCTGTATGGCAGTCCAAAAAAGTTTCAAAGCAAAGGAGCGGTAGCTGGGTCCTCCAAACGATTTAAATAAATTGAGTGCCTGTATGGTGGCAGTCCAAAAGTTTTCAAACCAGAGGAGCAGGTACTGGTCCTCAGAAAATTACATAGATGGAGTCCTGGTATGTGGCACTTCCAAAATTGTTTTAAAACAGAGGACAGGGTAGTTGGCCCTCCAGAAAATTAAATACATTAGTACTATAGCCGAGCTCAGTTGGGCCCTGCAAAAAAATAGGCCAGTTTCCTCTGCTTTTAGTGTACAAGAGGAGGAGAAAGTAGGACATGAGGAGGAGGAGTGCATACATTCTTCAATGTTTCAGCTTCTTTTCACCTGTGGAGAATGGAAGCGGAGAAATCCAGGCTTATTCATCTTGGATAATCGTCAGCCTGTCGCGCTGTCAGTCGACAGGCGTGTACTCTATCGGTGATGATGCACCAGCTGCACTGAAAACAACCCTCCTCAGGACACACGCTAGCGGCAGGCAGGCAAGAACCTCCAGGCGTACAGCGCCAGTTTGTGGCCACATTTCCAGCTTTGAAACCCAGTAGTTTGTAGGGAGCTGTGTGATCATTAGGACGATGGTATGGCAGAGCTACGTACTCCCTCCACCTCTTTCTGTAAAGATCATCCCTACTTCTGCCGCGACTGGGGAAAGGTGACAGTATCTGCTGGGTGACATCAAAACTGGGCAAAGGCCTTGTAAAGCTACCCCTGCATTGCTGGACAAGCTGCCTGGTCGCCTACTCTCCCTCTCCCTCGCTACTTTTGTCCCGCAGCCTACGCAGTCCTGCCGCTAGCGCTGTCAAATGGAATACTGTTTCGCTTGTGCACCAGGGCCTGCTGGTATTCTGCATTCTCACACTCCTTTCCTCGCCAGGGATGAGAGTGGAAGATTTTGCTGTACCGGTGGGTCCAGGAGAGTGAAATAACCTCATAATCGGTGCGTAAAATAATTCTTTGAACGCGAGGGTCAGGGAATAGGCAGCTTAGCATGAAATCTGCCATATCTCCGAGTCCCTGCGCAAGAATTCGCTCCCCTCACGGCCCTGACTGTCATTTCCCTCCTCCTCCATCTCCTCCCACGTCCTCTTCTTCTGCTCTACACGCTGGGAAACAGTGAGGACTGAACAATGGTCGCCCTCTTCTGTCTCGCAACATTCTCCTCCTCTTCCTTCGCATCCTCCCCCACCTCCTCCTCCATTGCGCTGAGAAAACATAAGACCTAAGGTGCTTGGCTTCACAGGAATCTTCTTTCCCCTGTCTCTTGTGACGAGCGCAAAGCTCCGACTTCTGCTGACCAGCAATTTTTTCAACAGGCCAAAGCAAGCGGGAGGGTGAGGCTGATGATGGCGGCATCACCACTGACCATCTGTTTTGACTCTCAAATTACTCAGCCAACCTGACAGATATCAGACAATCCACGCCCTCCTCATTGAGAACTTGAGGAGCTGACTGACCTGACTACCATTCTGGTGGAAGTTGACATCTGTCAGTCTATACAATCGCTCTTCGCTGCTGGTAAACTCTGGATAAATGGTTAGTGTTGAATTCCACCTTGGTGGGCCACGTCGCACAACATCGGTGAGCGGGCAGTTGGATGCGGCGCTGCGCTGCCCTGAGGTGGCAGCAATCTGTGCGGGACTTCCTGAAAATGCGCACAGATGCGGCGCACCTTCGTTAGCAAATCAGAACGATTGGGGTATGTCTTGAGGAACGCTGACCTATGGAATTTAACACATGGGCCAGGCAATGCACATGTGTCGTCTGCCGAGTTTGCAGCGCTGCCCAATGGTTTTACGGCCTTTGGTACATCCCACACAACCATGCCTGTCTTCAGGTTCAGCGGTGCCAGCCCACAGATCATTCTGCGCCGGATGCCCTGTAGTATACCTCTTGGGCGGTTGAGTGCCTTTTAATCCGCCTAGGCTCAGCATTTGAGCACCGCCTTCTGTCGCTTAGCGATGGCACTTGCGGTCTGTCCTAGAGCTAAACCGACTGATGGCGCCTGCCACGATGGAATTCAGAGAGGAGGTGGAGGAGGGTGGGAGGAGGAGGAGGCATAGTAGGGCCTTTTAGACCTGGACCGCGGTAGGCCCGCAATCCTCGACGTCGCAAGTATATGACCAGCCCCAGGTCGACTCGGGTCCCACCTCCACCAAGTTAACCCAATGTGTCTCAGCGATATATAGTGGCCTGCCCGGCAGACTCGTCCAACGTGTCCTGGTCAGGTGGACCTTGTCATAAACGGCGTTGGTCAGGGCACGGAGGATGTCCTGACACGTGCTTGTGCAGGGCTGGGACGGCACATCGGGAAAGGTGGCGGCTGGGGACCGAATATAACCGAGGGGCGGCCGCCGCCATTAGGTTTCGAAAGGCTCGGTCTCTACCAGCCTATAGGGCAGCATCTCCAGTCAAGCCAACTGGAGATGTGACGTTGAGGGGCTTGGGGCGTGTGGGTGGGTTGCTCTATAACCTCCTTTTGCGCTCCATTCGTCTGGGGTATTGAGAGCTAATAACGCTGGGGATGCTGCGGAGGATCGTGGGGCGAGATGGGGTTTTCCGGCACGGGAGGGTGTTTGGGGCCGGTGTCCTGGGCAGGGGGCTGACGAGCAGAATGAACACAGTGGAAGGAGCAGTGTGTGCCCGGCCGTAAGGTGAACGGGCTTCGGTTGCCATTTGAGTGGGGTGGTTTAGTCAATCAGATGCCTGCGCATATTGGGTGGTAGTTAAGCTAGGAGTGGTGGAACCCTGCGTCTGGTTGGCAAAGTTTGCCACCACGTCCGTCGGTATCCGGTGTTTCTTTAAGAACCTCCAACTTCTGAAAATCTATCCCTCGCCACGGGAGCTTGCTACGTCAACCTTTGGGCGCTGATGGCACCACTCTGGGCCCTTGCCTTCCGTCTGGCCCCACCACTGCTCTTCCAACCTGTTCTGCTATAAGGACTCGCCTCCGTCTCAAAGGCACTGTTTTCACCCGGCCTCTCAACCCAGCTTGGGTCTGTCACCACCACCCACCCTTCATCATCCTCCATCCTCAGTCTTCTCCCCTCGTACTTCCTGCCCTGACACAACTTCACCATGTCTGACAACCGTGTCTCCTCATCGTCCACACCTCTTTAACACACTCTCCACTACGTGAATAATGTCATCATCACCCCATACTGCGACTGTGAAAACCTGGCATCGGAAATAGCTCAGCATCAGCAGGACAAGTGGGTTTGTGACTGTGGGAAGGGTCCAGAAAACGTTTCCACTCAGAGTATGCCGGTTCCAAATGCCATTTTGGTGGAGGGGGCAGACTGGGGGAAGGAGGGCTGAGGTGGAGGAGCTGGAGGAGTGCCGATTCGGTGACATGGTGGACTGCTTGGAAGACTGACTGGTGGACAAATGGCTAGAAGAATTGTCTGCAATCCACGACAATCACCTCTTCCGCACTGTTCTTTCCTCAACGTGGCTCTACTACCACGAGCCCCGTAACTTGAGACAATGATGGAAGAACCTAGGGAGTGTACCTCTTGCGGCTTCCCGCTGCTCCCCCATCAGCAGGTGGGTCTCAACCCCCCCCCGCCCATGACCACGTCCTCTGACCCCTGCAGTAGTTTGACGCCCACGTCACGCCCTCGTCCTCTAACCCCCTAGCCCGGGTTAAACATTTTCCAAATTAAAGTTGTAAAAAACTTGAAAAGAAAAAAATTTTGTGGTTTTTTTTTTTTATTTTTTATTTTTTTTTAACAAAACGATGCTATCCTATTGCTATGGCTAGTTTTCTAACCTACACTGACAGCACCAACTGGATTTGTGCTTTGCAAGATGAGTTTGAGCTATAAAATGAAATACACGCCCTAAAAAACAAAAAAATCTGCAAGACTCTGCCTACTTCTCTCAAACCCTAATACAATTGTCCAACTTTCGGTGTTTGAGGTGGATATATTCGTGTCACTAAGAGCTAAACACAACGGTCGCAGTCTCCCAGCAAATTCCTCACAGTATTGGTACTACTGCACTACTAGTGCCAGCAGCCCAGCACAAGGCAAAACAAAAAAAAGGAAATATCACGCATTTATAGGCTAAGTAAGCCGTTTGGGTTCTCCTATGGCTATTTTTAGCCTACAATGAGAGCACACTGCTTTGCAAGTAGTTTGAGCTTAAAATGAAATACAGCTAAAAAAATACTCAGCAGACTCGCCCTATCTACTCAAAACCCTAATAAATTGTCCACTTCGGTGTTTGGAGGTGGATATGTGTGTCACTAAATCTAGAGCTAAACCCAAGGTAGCAGTTCCCCTCCCCTGCAAATTCCTCCACATATGGTACTAAGCTGCAAACTACTATGTCCAGCAGCCCAGCCACAATCAAACAAAAAAAGGAAAATATAACGCTATTGTAAGGCCTAAGTTACCCGTTGGGGTTCTCCTAGCTATTTTGTAGCCTACAATGAGAGCACACTGCTTTGCATATGAGTTTGAGCTATAAATGTAAATACAGGCTCCAAAAAAAAAAAATCAGCAGACTCTGCCTAATTCTACTCAAACCCCTAATAAATTGTCCACTTTTGTGTTTGAGGGGGATATGTGTGTCACTAGAGCTAAACACAACGGTAAGCAAGTCCCCCTGCAAATTCCTCACAATATGGTACAGCTGCACTACTAGTGCCAGCAGCCCGCCACAAGCAATAAAAAAAAAGTATACTATTGTAGCCCTAGAAGGGCTTTGGGTTCTTATAGAATCACTCCTCCTGCCTAACACTAATTCTAGATAGAACACCAAACGCTTTCCCTGACGCAGCAGCAGCTCTCTCCCTAGCTGCATCCATACACAGAATGATCCGATCCAGCGCAGCAGTGCTAGTCTATTCCAGGATCACCTGACTGGCCAGCCAACCACCTGCTCTAATCGACGTGTAAGGTTACCCCCCCACGTCATGCTGGTGGAGTGCAGAGTCTATTGGCTTTGATTGGCTCTGTTTCTGGCCTCCCAAAAGCAAAACGGCGTTGAAAAGGGAGGGTGGGGGGGGAAAGGGGATATGCCTTTTCTCGAGCGGGCGAAGTAGTCGTCCTAGCAACGACGTTTTTTCGAGTACGCTATGCTCGACGAGCATCAAGCTCGGACGAGTATGTTCGCGTCATCCGCTAGTTATATTCCTTCCTTTTTTATTCCAGCTTGTGTTTTAATTAAACTGATTGGACTTGAATAGGAAAGGCCACACACCGTCTATCATAAGACCTCATAATGCATGTCAGAGCATATGAGTATCATGAGGTCTAGTAACTGCCCAAGGCACTCAAGATAGAATTGTGTCAAGGCAAATTTACAAGGAATTATCAAACACTCAGGTTCCTAAAGCACAGTGTCCTCCATAATCCTTAAATAGAACATTTTTTTGGAACCACAACTCTTCCGCAACCTGACCATCCACCCAAACCATTCTTTGAAAGAAGATCTCTGAGCTTCAAAATGCAATAGGGAATGGGATAAAGTTCCCAAGTCAACTATCACACTGCAACCCTCCGACCATCAGGGTGGCTTTTATGGCAATTTGCCATGAAGCATCTCTCAATGCAAGATATTGAAAGAGTCCTGCATACAGTTGTTGCCCAAAAAAAAACAAATTAAATAAGATTCTCTAGTCTGATGCGACGGAGAAGGAACTTTTGGTGTAGGCAGTAAATGTGTAGAGAAACCAGGCCTGCTCAGCACCTGCCAATTACCATCCCAACATGAATCATGGTGGTCCTCGCATCAAAGTGATGGGGTTGTTTTTTCAGCTATAGGACGCATACTGGATGGGCAATTTAGAAAAGATGAATGTGGCCCCAAAAAAAAGTTTTTTTAGAGATATCCTGGATAAAACTTTTTTCTACAGTGCTCTGGAACTCAGACTATCTGACTGTTCACCATCCACAAGACAATCCACCTAAGCACACAGCTAAATACATACAGTGGCTTCAGCACTAACTCTGTGACCAATCTGACTGGACCCAGGCAGAGCCCTAACCTAAGTTGAAATCGGCTGTCAATCAACATTCGCCATCCAACGGAACGGAGGGGTCTGTTCCTGAAGATGGCAGATGATCCACAAATCCCGGTGTAAAATACTTGTTTCTCATCCACAAGAGTCAGTGATGTACTAGCTCAAAAGGTGCTCTACTTAATGTCAGTGTCGTGGTGATGGACGCCAATGACCACCACCAGCGATGACGTAAGTTACATATGTGAGCATATTCCTAAGTGTCACCGCCGGTATTCACCAAGACCGCTGCAAAAAGCCAGTGGATTAAATGCGGCGGAATACCACCGATGGCTCCAAAGGCGCAACTTTGCTTGGGGTAAGTTACCAGTGAGAGTTACTAACGGCAGACGATCCGAGTTTTGCATCAGGAAGTCCAGGAAAGGCTGCACAGGATTGGAGTCAAGGGTAGTCAGGACGTAGCCGAAGGGAGACGGACGGAAACAGATATCACAACAGGTAATTGCAGGAGACATAGAGGAAAAAAGTTTCTCATAAAAACTATGAGGCACCAAAGATCCGCAGGGGTACAAGGGAAAGGCCACTATTTAAACATGTCAGTAGCACAAGCCATCGCCAATTAATGGCACGCTCTTCCCTTTTAGACCTTCCAAGAGGTAGCGCATGCATGCACGAGGAGCTTGGACGGGTAAGTCATGTCTGCCGGCAGCTGTGATGGAGGACACAGTGGGACATTGGTGTGGCTGTGACCGGGACACTGGCACTCATACTGACGAGGGTCCGAATCTTACTTTTGACCCCATCATTTTTTTCAGTTTTTCTCTTTTTTAATAAATAAGCAAAATATCTTCCTGTTTTTTTCCTGTGAAGATGGGGTGCAGAGTGTACATTTATAGCAAAAAATTACTTTTTGATCTTACCATTTGCAAGCATGAACAAAAGTGAAATGTAATACTATCTGTAAACACTTCCGTAATTTAATATATTTCTTCAAAGTCATCTAAGCTATGAACTGACACTGTGGTCCCGTCTTCTATAGTGGGTACAACTTTTCATAAACCCTGTCAGTGACAATATACTGGTGGGCATGTTCTGGGCTACTTATATACTGGGGGGCATGTTTTTTGGGCTACTTTATATACTTGGCATATGTTCTGGCCATACTTATATAGGGCTGGAGCCTTGTGCCGGTCTGGGCTCCCTAAATACTGGGACTATGTTCTGGCATGGTTTACCGTATACTGGCTGAAAAATGCCAGGACCATGAAAGAGCAGATATTGGGAGATTTATTAAGCCTTCTCTGCCCGCCAATAAATCGGCAAAGGCATGTAAATCGCCAATCCCACCACTTTTTAGGTGTCCTTTACCACACCCCGCTGCCATATTGGGCGTGAATGGGTTTGATTGCCCCTTACTAAAGCTAAACGCTGATGGGTCAGACATGGTCTAAACCTTAGCAGGCTTCCGTATCTACTGAGAGTTGCGAGTCATCAAACTCCATCTTAATAAATCCTCCTTGTGTTTTTTGGTTTATAATATTCCAAACTTTTTTTGCTCTTTATGCAGCAGTTGAAGTTGTTATTTTTTAGTTTTTTGGGGTACATATTTTATTGATCATACTCTTTAGTTGAGATAATGCAAAAAATGTTTTAAGCACTGTTCACCATTAGGATGTGCGAATTTGTTAAATTTGGTCGCCTGATTCCGCAAAAATTTTTTGAGAAAAATTTTGATTCACCACCCGAATCGAATCATGACGAATCACATAAAAAAATTTTTTCCTTTCCCTGGGTGTCAAGAGTGCCTGTAATGGTGTTTTAGAATGTACTGTGATACTCAAATATGCCAAGGGAGCGTGTTTTGTCTTCAAACATACAAAGCTGTGGTATGACACGCACATGCAGCCGCCACTCTAGAAACTCTCCACTCTTCAATTCCATGGCCCTACAGGGGCAAAACTTGACGAACTGTGAAGCAGGAACGCAGCCTTGACAAGGTAACATCTGGCCAGCCGGAAAGGACCGAGCTGAGGCCCGATCCCCTAAAAGATCAAATCGTGCATCACTTACACTGATCTAGAATGATTCCATAGATGACGGTGTGATTTTGGTAAATTACCAGTTGAATCGATGGACTTATCAAAAGTGGATTTAATGGGGTTTCAAGAACCCTGGGGTTGTATACCAATTTGGTCGAGAGGGCTGTTGTGGATCTTAGGGGTCCTTAGACTTCCATTTTTTTAATTTTGAAACGGTGGATGGCGAATGTGGATCGGGCGAGGGTTGTGGCTTTGGTGGCAATCTCAACTTCAGCAGAAAAAAGAATGCTACTTGGGGTAATACAAAGATCCCGCAAAACAGACACTCTTGGGATTGGAGCAGAAAATCAACCTACCAACTATGGTGGATTTTACACAAATTTCTTCCTATCACTTCAGTGCAAAAAGAAATGCCTATTTGGGGTCTACAGATTCCCCCAAACTGACACCTTGGAGCAAAACACTACATGCCAGTACAGTGCAAGCAGCTGGCCTCTACAGGTGGGGGACAGCACACCATGCAAGTGATGAAATCCCAGATGGGGCTGTTTTTTATAGGGCTATGTGACATCACATAAGCCTGCTGGTCCTGATGGCACATGTGATTACGATGTGTTCCTTTCTCCTCCCAGAGTTCTTGTCCCACGTTTGCTTCGCCGCCCATTTTGGTAATAAAGGAGAAAAAAAAACTTTGTTTCCACGAATTACACTACTAATTTTCCCTGAAATTCGGCACCCATTCCCTTCGTGTAGATCGATTCACCCATTTCTATTCCCATGCATCCGAGTATTTTTTCTGCTGTACTAAAAAAAGGTAACTTAAGAATATTGAAGTCCCGGGTAGTGAAGAACCCTTCTGTTCACCTTTCTTTGTTTTCCATATGCTATCCCTAACGGAGAGTAGAATGGAATCCTGATGGAGGTATGAACTAGGTCCTTTGAATGTGTAGTTTGGAAAAATGATGTTTTTTGTATTAATTGCATAGGCGTATAAAAAAGCATCATAGCTGCAATTGGGGGAACCTACAGCTGTATACATGTTGCTTGGTTTTTTTACATTTCTATTAAACCAATATGATCTTTCACGTCACTTTTTGGTATGTGAAAGAGATTACATTCCAATTACTTTCATGAATGCTGTTTTAAATAGAAGACCTTGCCTTTAGTCAATTTTTGCTCCGAATGGCAACCTATTGGATCCAATACAAACATCTTGTAAAACAAAAAAAAAAAAACATTACACAACCTTCAGTGAGAACTACTGGGTTCTTTCTGAGGAGGCATTGACTCTAACCCACTGGTTTTACTGTGGAGAGCTGGGTGAGAGTTTGAACCAGTCAGCTGTCCATTTTCTTGTGATTTTGTGTTGTATTAGGTGCCATGTTTCTTCACTGGCCTGAGTCTTTTTTTGTGTCCACATTTTGGCGTGGGGAGGGAGCTTTCTTCGTGGTTGTTCCATATTGCTTAGGATACGCAGAGTAAAGCAGGTAGGACAGCTTAGGGTTTATTGTCCTGTCTTGTCTGTCCTCCCTCAATCCAACTCCCCAATTTCATATTAGCCAGCCCATACCTACTCAAGTATTGAGGCCATGGCAACTGTGGTCAACAACGTACAGAGTCTGGTTCAAATGGTGCAGAATCTGGCTGAATGAGTGCAGCAACAAGAACAGCGGCTTCCTTTCATTTCTGGTCAGTCTGTGCTAGGACCAAAAGTTAAATTACCATATTTTTTCTATGGGGATAGAAGGTGTTTCTTTCAGAAAAAGCTGCAAGTTATATTTCCATTTAAGACCACAGTCTTCTGGTAATTACAAGGCCTCATATGCAGAAAGCCAGTTAAAATCTTTACATCAGGGCAAGCGTCCACATGAGGACTATTGTATGGTATTTAGGAAGTGGTTTGTTGGATTGATCACGCTTTTAGGTCTTAGTTCAGAATAGGCCTGTTCACTTGAGAGAACTTCTTAAAAGCTGTATAAGTCCTAGTACGCTAAAAGAGGCTATGTCTGAGGCTGTTATGATGAATAGGTGGCTTAGAGGATGCAAGTGAGAACACTCTCTTCCCACTCCTCCTCAGTCTCTACTGTCTTCTTCTTCTGCACATTCCACTCCAGTTATGGCAGAGGTTCAGTCATATGAACTCATGCTGGTTGTATTGGAGTTTTGTGTCACCTCAGTAATGCAGTGATCTCCGTAAGAGGAGTGCCCTGTGCTTCTGCTGTGGGAACTCCGGTCATTTCATCCAGTCCTGTCTTACCAGACCAATGTTACGAAGCATCATCAATTAAGTGATAATCAAGAAGGTCACTTAGGTGCCCTGGTATTTCCTAAATCTTAGATGACGTCACCTGTTGTTGATTCCTTGACTGCGAATAAGGTGTCTGACATGGCCATTTTTTATTCTAGGGCCAAAGACATCAAGTCCATCAGTCTTGGTTTATGTGAGTGCTAAACTCTGAACCTGTGTCTGCTTTTCCTCCTAAAGTTGATGGGGCACATTTACTAATGCAGTTTGCCCGTGTATAGAGCAGGGTGCATTAGACTCAGGATTTAGGGCACCCGTTCTTCATGAATCTGGCGCTCCCTGCACCTACAGAGTGCACCATCTTTTTTGGTGCACCTTTAACATAGGGAGTGTGACACACTTCTGTCAGACTTGGCATGATAAATCAGGCGCACAGTCCGACTGAGCACCTGAACTCCCTCCTGTGGCATGATGTGTGGCATGATGCCTAGTGCAGCTGCGCCACAAAAGGGTTGTGCGCAACACAATTGTGGTGCAGGCACTTCTTAAATACATGTGCAAGCAGTTTGCACCTAAAAGAAAGTGCAAAGTCCGCCAGAAAACTGGCGCACACTTTTCTACAGAAGTGTCCTTAGCTTAGCTTTTGAGTTTCCAACCCTGAAAAAAAGTCTTTGAGCTAAACTAAGCTAAGCTATGGACACTTCTGCAGAACGATAACCTGATCTACACTAGTAGACAGATGTCCACAGTAACATTATCATATACTATAGAAGAGGAAGTGTGACATAAGGCTAGGTACGAATTCACCCAGAGGTTCAAATGCATATATGCAGATCCAGAGATGGTGAGAAAGGAGTTCTTCATTTTAAAAAAAAAGTGTGGACAATGCATTTCGGTAACAAACTTCCCACTTCATCAAGTCCAGAATAATGATATGGGCACACTGTAAATAGTATTCAAAACGGGGAGATTAAAATAGATTGACATCTAAAAATTTAATAAAACGTGTATAAAAGAATTTGTGTAACAGAAGAGTAAACTTTTAAACATACAAGTGTATAAACATACATATACAAACGTCCCTACATATCCCAAAAAGCAACTATAATATATCTTTATCGGTATATATATATATATAGTACAAACCAAAATTTTGGATACACCTTCTCATTCAAAGAGTTTTCTGTATTATCGTGACTATAGAAATTGTAGATTCACACTCAAGGCATTAAGACTAAGAATTAACACATGTGGAATTATACACTTAGAAAAGAAGTATGAAACAACTGAAAATATGTCTTATATTTTAGGTTCTTAGAAGTAGCCACCTTTTGCTTTGATTACTACTTTACACACTCTTGGCATTCTCTTGATGAGCTTCAAGATGTAGTCACCTGAAATGGTCTTCCAACAGTCTTGAAGGAGTTATCAAGAAACTACTTATGAAAGAGCCGAGAGGAGGCTTTTTGAAACGCATCTAGCGACCCTTTTTAAACCTTTTATTGGATGGTCACCGTGGAGATTAACGCCACAGCAAAAGGACATTTGATTATTTAATATTCCTAGACACCTTAAACAGGTATCCATACCTTTTTACATCAACACGACTACCTCCGTTCATTGCCTGTTCAGACCACCGGGAGATTCATTGATTGGGATACGGAGGATACGATCCTATCAGGCACAGCAGCCTCACGCATGCGCACAATGGCCAACAGAATGCCGATCAAGACGATCGTTCCCACATCTAACGCCCGTGACGGCTGTTTTCACGAACCCTCTAAAACCTGTGTGGTGAAACCGTGAGTGCAATACCTGCTGTTTACTTCTTGATAGAAAGCACTAACCTGCACAAAACCTAAGTGTAATACCACTATATCCTATTGACTTTATACGCAATCTAAGCCTGCCAGTCACCAGCTCCATGATTTATATGGACTGTCTTTAGTCCAGATAAGATTCATATGGACTGCCATTAGTCCAGATAAGATTCACATATATATTTACTACATGGACAACTATCCACAACTGTCTATCTAGGATTTTTAATGTACTCCACGGACTTACCTCCATTTGTCAA
Organism: Engystomops pustulosus; assembly: GCA_019512145.1. Lineage (NCBI taxonomy): Eukaryota > Metazoa > Chordata > Amphibia > Anura > Leptodactylidae > Engystomops > Engystomops pustulosus. Next base: position 163,345,513 of record CM033643.1, on the reverse strand, counting down.
AAAAATTTTCTATCCAAAAATGTTTTTATCATATTTTTTATCTTTGGGTAGTAGTGTGCACTTGGGCCCTTCAGTGCCTCTCCAACCCATTTTTAGCCCAGCCTGAGATCGAAACATATATTTTATATATTGTATCTTTTGTGTCATATGACAAATGGTACACTTTTAAACATACTGTTGTATTATTAAATATGTTTTATGCTATACATATCTATATTGTTCTTTGAGTGTTGATCGGTGCTTGGCTAAATTTCTTTCTTGATAGTTCCGTATTATTACAGACAGGCACCTGTAATCTGCCAGGAGCACATCTACCACTCCACTAGTACAGTAACAGTATTAGGATAGTGCTGAGATATACTTCTTGTTTACATTTAGTCTTGAAGGAGTTCCCAGAGATGCTTTGAACTTGTTGGCCCTTTTGCCTTCACTCCGCGGTCCAGCTCATCCCAAACCATCTTGATTGGGTTCATGACCCGGGTTCAGGCCAGGTCATCTGGTGTAACACCCCATCACTCTCCTTCTTGGTCAAATAGCCCTTACACAGCCTGGAGGTGTGTTTGGGGTCATTGTCCTGTTTAAAAATAAATGATTGTACAACTAAACATAAATCGGATGAAAGAGTATGCCACTGCAAGATGCTGTGGTAACCATGCTGGTTCAATATACCTTCGATTTTTAATAAATCCCCAACAGTGTCACTATCAAAGCACTCCCACACCATCACACCTAAACTTCCATGCTTCACAGTGGGAGTTAGGCATGTGGAGTCCATTCATTCACCTTTTCTGCGTTGCACAAAGACACTTTCAAGGTTTTCCCAATTTTTTGGGACTGAATGACCTTCATTTCGTAAAGTAATGACGGCCACTTGTTTTTGTTTACTTAGCCTTGTATTACTTACAGCCATAATACAAATTCTAACAGTCTATTCAGTAGGACTATCAGCTGTGTATCCACCTGACTTCTGCACAACACATCTGATGGTCCCAACCCTATTTATAAGGCAAGAAATCATCAAGAGAATGCCAAGAGTGTTCAAAACAGTAGGCTATTCTGGAGAACCTAGAATATAAGACATATTTTCAATTGTTTCACACTTTTTTTGTTAAGTATATAATTACACATGTGTTAATTCATATTTTTGATGCCTTCAGTGTGAATCTACAATTTTTATTGTCATGAAAATACAGAAAACTCTTTGAATGAGAAGGTATGTCCAAACTTTTGGTCTGTACTGTATATATACACTACCGCTCAAAAGTTTGTTGTCACTTAGAAATTTCCTTATTTTTTAAAGAAAAGCTAATTTTATTTCAATGAAGATAGCATTAAATTAATCATAAATACACTCTTTACATTGTTAATGTGGTAAATGACTATTCTATGACTATTCTAGCTGCATCTGGTTTGTAATACAATATTTACATTGTGTATATAGAGCCATTCCCAGACTATCACTCCATTTTGCAACACTATGCCATACCCTTTGGACAGTGCTTGATTGGAGCCAATTTCATCCTACAACAGAAAAATTACCCAAAACACAACTCCAAATTATGCATGTACTATTTAGGGAGGAAGCAGGCAGCTGGTATTCTATCTGTATTAGAGTGGGCAGCCCATTCAGCAGATCTCAACCCCATTAAGCTTCCTATCTTATTCCCCTTCAAAATCTATGCCTACGCCATTATGCACACAAATGTTTTTCTCATGTGAGATAGAAGATGAAAAACTAGATACCTGCAAAGTTAAACCTCTTGGGCACATTTGACTACCCGTCAGAGGAGAGGAGTTTCACGAAAATGTAGAACATGTGCACCCGATTATCCCGCATCTGGAGCTTCCAAGCTCGTGGTTCCCGCCTGAGTTCAATCTTTTTCACTGGTGCATTGTAAGGTGCATGCGGTGCGACACAATTTTAATCTTAAATACCGCGCGTCGGTCCGATCAAGGTTTTTTTTTCGGGGGATTGTTCCCCCCCCCCCCTCCCTCCCATTCTGTGGAGTACAGAATAAGGCGCTGGCGCATCCCTAAGTACTATGAATATTCCGCTGAGGTCCTGGCGTAGGAAAAAGCTTAAACATAGATTGCTGCTAACTTTTATGAGGATGAAGATACGGTGAGTGACAGGGAAAGTCCTGTGACCCAAAGTGCTATCACGGTTTGCATGCCACAATTGACCCCAATATATTAATGCATTTTTGGTGTATATTCTCCGAGGTAAAATGCTTGCTAAGACAGGAAACCAGTATATATCAGTAGAAACGTGGTGCAGTGTAGCCTCTGTCTGATCATTTTGTTAAAGTCTGACTTGTGATATTCATGAAGCTGTATTTTAGTGGCAGCAACAGGAATATGGACTAATGGGAGAATATGTGGCCTTGTGTATAATTTTTGACTGCGTCCTGCACGGTTAAAGGAAGTTCTGGAAGTTCAATCAACATGACAAAGTATATTGGAATCCACATAAAGCAGATTGTCAGAACTTGCTGATTATTTTGCTGTATTTCGAATAGGATTAGGTTTTAGGTTTCTTCTGCTCGGAAAACAAACTCCCATTCCCTTTCAGGAATCTTTTTACTGTGGAGAGATGGGTGAGGATTGAACCAGTTAGTCGGTTCCATTTCTTTGTGATTTTGTGTGGTATTAGGTTGCCATGTTTTCTTCACTGGCCTGAGTCTTTTTTTGTGTTCCACATTGGCGGGGGAGGGAGCTTTCTTCGTGGGTTGTTCCATATTGCTAGATACGCAAGGGGTAATAGAGTAGGGGACAGCTTAGGGTTTATTGTCTGTCTGTCTGTCCTCCCTCAATCCAACTCCCCAATTTCATATTAGCCAGCCCATACATACTAAGTATTGAGGCCATGGCAAACTGTGGTCAACAACGTACAGAGTCTGGTTCCAATGGTGCAGAATCTGGCTGAATGAGTGCAGCAACAATGAGAACAGCGGTCTCCTTCATTCTGGTCAGTCTGTGCTCGGACCAAAGTAACATACCATATTTTTTCTATGGGGATAGAAGTGTGTTGTGTGTCTTTCAGAAAAGCTGCAAGTATTTATTTCCATTAAGACCACAGGCTTCTGGTAATTACCTGGCCTATATTGAGGAAAGCCAGTTAAATTCTTACATAGGGCAAGCGTCCACATGGTTTAGTTGGGACTTTTAGGTATAGGTGATGGTTGTGTGATTGACACACTGTTTTATGGTGCTTAGGCTCAGAAGTTGATGTGCCGTGCACTTGAGAGAACTTCTTAAAAGCGTATAAGTCCTAGTACGCTAAACGAAGGCTATGTCTGAGGCTGTTATGATGAAAGTGGCTTAGAGGATGCAAGTGAGACTCTCTCTTCCCATCTCTCAGTCTCACGTTTCTTTTCTGTCTCTGCACATTCACTCCAGTATGGCAGGGCTTCAGTTATGAAATCTGCTGGGTTGTATTGGAGTTTGTGTTCACCTCAGTAAATGAGGATCTCCGTAAGAGGGTGCCCTGTGCTTCTGCTGGGAACTCCGGTCATTTCATCCAGTCCTGTCTTACCAGACCAATGTACGAAGCATATCAATTATTAGTGATAATCAAGAAGGTCACTTAGGTGCTGGTGGATTTCCTAAATCTTAGATGACGTCACCTTGGTTGGTGTTTCCTTGACTGGAATAATGGTGTCTGACATGGCATCATTTTTATTCTAGGGCCAAAGAAAACATCAAGGCCATCAGTCTTGGTTTATGTGAGTGCTAAACTCTGAACCTGTGTCTGCTTTTCCTCCTAAAGTTGATGGGGCACATTATTAATGCAGTTTGCCCGTTGTATAGAGCAGGGTGCATTAGACCAGGATTTAGGGCACCGTTCTTCATGAACGGCGCTCCCTGCCCTACAGAGTGCACCATCTTTTTGGTGCACCTTTAAAATAGGGAGTGTGACAACATTCTGTCAGACTTAGCATGATAAATCAGGGACAGTCCACGAGCACTGAACTCCCTTCTGTGGATGATGTGTGGCATGATGCCTAGTGCAGCTGCGCCACACAAAAGGGTGTGGCGCAACACAATTGTGGTGGCAGCACTTCTTAAATACATGTGCAAGCAGTTGCACCTAAAAGAAGTGCAAGTCGCAGAAAAACTGGCGCACACTTTTCTACAGAAGTGTCCTTAGCTTACTTGAGTTTCCAACCTGAAAAAAAGTCTTGAGCTAAACTAAGCTAAGCTATGGACACTCTTGCAGAACGATAACCTGATCTACACTAGTAGACAGATGTCCACAGTAACATTATCATATACTATAGAAGAGGAAGTGTGACATAAGGCTAGGTACGAATTCACCCGAGGTTCAAATGCTATATGCAGATCCAGAGATGGTGAGAAAGGAGTTCTTCATTTAAAAAAAAAGTGTGGACAACGCATTTCTGGTAACAAACTTCCCCCTTCATCAAGTCCAGAATAATGATATGGCACACTGTAAATAGTATTCAAAACGGGGAAATTAAAATAGAGATTGAAATCTAAACATTTAAAAAACGTGTATATAAGAATTGTGTAACAGAAGAGTAAATTTTAACATACAAGTGTATAAACATACATATACAAACGTCCCTACATATCCAAAAAGCAATCTAATATATATATATATATTATATAATATATATCTATATATATATATATATATTATAAACCAAAATTTTGGACACACCTTCTCATTCAAAGAGTTTTCTGTATTATCGTGACTATAAAAATGTAGATCACCTCAAGGCATTAAGACTATGAATTAAACACATGTGGAATTATACACTTAGCAAGAAGTGAATGAAAACTGAAAATATGTCTTATATTTTGTTGGTTCTTAGAAGGTAGCACCTTTTGCTTTGATTACTACTTTACACACTCTTGGCATTCTCTTGAGAGCTTCAAGATGTAGTCACCAAATGGTCTCCAACAGTCTGGAGGAGTATTCAAGAAACTACTATGAAAGAGCCGAGAGGAGGCTTTGAAATGCATCTAGCGACCCTTTTTAAACTTTTATTGGATGGCACCGTGGAGATTAACGCCACAGCAAAAGGACATTTGAGTATTTAATATTCTAGACACCTTAAACAGGTATCCATACCTTTTACATCAACACGACTACCTCCGTCATTGCCTGTTCAGACCACCGGGAGATTCATTGATTGGGATACGGAGGATACGATCCTATCAGGCACAGCAGCCCACCGCATGCGCACAATGGCAACAGAATGCCGATCAAGACGATCGTTCCCACATCTAACGCCGTGACGGCTGTTTTCACGACCCCTCTAAACTGTGTGGTGAAACCGTGAGTGCAATACCTTCTGTTTACTTCTTGATAGAAAGCACTAACCTGCACAAAACCTAAGTGTTATACCACTATTGACCTATGACTTTATACGCAATCTAGCCTGCCAGTCACCAGCTCCATGATTTATGGACTGTCTTAGTCCAGATAAGATTCATATGACTGCCATTAGTCCAGATAAGATTCACATATATATTTACTACATGGACAACTATCCCACACTGTCTATCTAGGATTTTTATGTAATCCACGGACTTACACCTCCATTTGTCAAAAAAATTTTCTATCAAAACTGTTTTTATCATATTTTTATCTTGGGTAGTAGTGTGCACTTGGGCCCTTCAGTGCCTCCCAACCGTTTTTAGCCCAGCCTGAGATTTGAAACATAATTTATATCTATTGTATCTTTGTGTCATAGACAACAATATCTTGGTAATGTACACTTTTAAACATACTGTTGTATTATTAAATATGTTTTATGCTATACATATCTATATTGTTCTTTGAGTGTGATCGGTGCTTGGCTAATTTCTTTCTTGATAGTTCCGATTATTACAGACAGGCACCGTAATCTGCCAGGAGCACATCTACCACTCCACTAGTCCAGACAGTATTAGGAAGTGCTGAGATATATTTCTTGTTTACATTTAGTCTTGAAGGAGTTCCCAGAGATGCTTTGCACTAGTTGACCCTTTTGCCTTCACTCCGTGGTCCAGCTCATCAAACCATCTTGATGGGTCATGACCCGGGTTCAGGCCAGGTCATATGGTGTAACACCCCATCACTCTCCTTATGGTCAAATAGCACTACACAGCCTGGAGGTGTGTTTGGGTCATTGTCCTGTTTAAAAAATAAAATTGACAACTAAAAATAACGGATGAAAAGAGAGTGCCACTGCAAGATGCTGTGGTGTAACCATGCTAGTTCAATATACCTTCGATTTTAATAAATCCCAACGTGTCACCATCAAGCACTCCCACACCATCACAACCTAAACCTCCATGCTTACAGTGGGAGTTAGGCATGTGGAGTCCATTCATTCACCTTCTGCGTTGCACACAAGTTCATCACCACTGCACTGGTTGGAACTGAAAATCTCAAATTTGGACTCTTCACACCAAAGCACAGATTTTCACTGGTCTAATGTTCACTCCTTCTGTTCTTTAGCCCAAACAAGTCTCTTCTGCTTGTTGCCTGTCCATAGCAGTGGTTTCCTAGCAGCTATTTTATCATGAAGGCTGCTGCACACAGTCTCCTCTTAACAGTAGAGATGTGTCTGCTGCTAGAACTCTGTGTGCCAGTGACCAGGTCTCTAATCTGAGCTGCCATTTCTGAGGCTGGTGACTCGGATGAACCTATCCTCTGCTGCAGAGGTGACTCTTGGTCTTCCTTTCCAGGGGCAGTCCTCGTGTGAGCCAGTTTCTTTGTAGCGCTTGATGGTTTTTGCAACTGTCTGGGACACTTTCAAAGTTTTCCCAATTTTTTGGATGACGACCTTCATTTCGTAAAGTAAGATGGGCACTTGTTTTGTTTACTTAGCCTTGTAGTACTACAGCCAAGATCAAATTCTAACAGTCTATCAGTAGGACTATCAGCTGTGTATCCACCTGACTTCTGACAACACATCTGATGGTCAACCCATTTATAAGTCAAGAAATCATCAAGAGAATGCCAAGAGTGTTCAAAACAGTAGGCTATCTGGAGAACCTAGATAATAAGACCTATTTTCAATTTTTCACAACTTTTTTGTTAAGTATTAATTACACATGTGTTAATTCATATTTTTGATGCCTTCAGTGTGAATCTACAATTTTTATTGTCATGAAAATACAGAAAACTCTTTGAATGAGAAGGTATGTCCAACTTTTGGTCTGTACTTGATATATAACCTACCGCTCAAAAGTTTGTTGTCACTTAGAAATTTCCTTATTTTTAAAGAAAAGCTAATTTATTTAATGAAGATAGCATTAAATTAATCATAAATACACTCTTTACATTGTTAATGTGGTAAATGACTATTCTATACTATTCTAGTGCATCTGGTTTGTAATACAATATACATTGTGATATAGAGCCATTCCCAGACTATCACTCCCATTTTGCAACACTATGCCATAACCCTTTGGACAGTGCTTGATTGAGCCAATTTCACCTACAACAGAAAAATTACCCAAAACACAACTCCAAATTATGCATGTATATTAGGGAGAAGCAGGCAGCTGGTATTCTATCTGTATTAGAGTGGGCAGCCCATTCAGCAGATCTCAACCCCATTAAGCTGTTGTGGTAGCACCTTGACCGTATTGTATGCAAAAAGTGCCCATCAAGCCAATCCAACTTGTGGGAGGGGCTTCTGGAAGCATGGGGGGAAATTTCTCCAGATTACCTCAGCAAATTAACAGTAGATGCCAAAGGTCTGCAATGGTGTGATTGCAGCAAAGGGAGAATTCTTTGGTGACAGCGAAGTTTGAATGAGAAAATTATTATCGGTGCTACATAACAAAACTCCCAAGCAGAGTTTTGGAGTATGATAATTCAAGGTAATGGTTTTGTAAGTTAAGATGAGTGTGTGTAAACAGGTAAGTATATTAAATCCAATGCATGTAAACTCTGCAAGTTGGAACAAGCACATGCCTCATATATATGAAAAAAATCGCGGAACAGAATTACATTACCGTTGGTAAAGACCTGTGGTGGAGGATGATGATGAACCACTCTATCGCCGTCTTAGAGATTATTCAGTTTTTTATGTATTTTATTTATTAGAGATATAGGGAAATGAGTTTTTAAATATTATTAAATTTATTTATACTTTTACGTTTATCTTAACTTTGTTTTTTCCTGTCCAAAGAAGACTTACACTGGGGATTACCTGATCCCTTTATACAAGTAGTTGTGCCCTGTCAGTCTTTACTCGTCAGATTGTCATGAGATCCTTAGTACTTGGATGAGCTTATAGGCCACCATGGCCCATTTGTTGCCATGGCATACAATTCCGGCAATGCTGTGTGTGCTGTGGGGGACGTGGCGGGGGACTGACAGAGTTACGGATATCCTAGAGGTGCCGCGCATAGTAATAGTTTGTTTGTCCATGTTAGGGTTTAACTGCCTGGCAATGGGAAAATCTCCTGCTGGATAAGAGACCTGGCTTGTAATCTCTTGACACTGGCAGTGCCAGCGCCATCGATGAGATATAGATTGTCCTTATGCGGCATTGGCCACTAGTTAGGACGCTCTAGACGCGTCGATGGTGGAATTAACGGTTAAACACCTTAACAAGTAGAGTATAAAAAAAGCCTGCTGAATTTCAACGGCTATCTTCATAAGACACTTTCAAAACATTAAATTTAGGTTAAAAATGTAAGTCAGAGGATAAAATAATAAAAGGGAAGTGAAAAAGGGGGAGAATATCAGAGGAATTTGAGGAAGAATAAGATTGTATTTTAACACATTGAAAATACAAATACCCTACTAAACAGATTATAAACATTGCTACTCAGGACTAGATCCAGTTATAACAAGTATATGCATATGTAATGGTTTATTTACCAGATACTTCTTAGCACTTGCATGCTACAGAATATAATGTTAGAATTAAGTGACAAGAATAGCTGAAAAACTTAGCATACTGCAAAGTCCAAACCTATTGGGGCACATTGATATCTTACCCGTCGGAGGAGGAGTTTTCCGAACGAGTAACATTGTACACCCTGATAATATTCGCATCTGTTCGCTTCCTTAGTCAGGTCCCGTCCTTTTTGGAGTTCACTATCTTCCGGTGTGTGTAAGTTGATTGCTTGCGGTAACAATTTACATTTAATAATGAGTCGGTATTGTCAGCCCTCCCCCCCCCATTTCTGTCACATGAAAAGGCCGCGTTCCAATCCCGTAATATTATAGTCCGACATGTCCTGCGTAGGAAAAGTCCTTTTTAAAAAACTAGTTCGCAAACTCTTGTAGTTGAATCGGTCTGCTTATAGTTGATAAACGGTGTCTGGTCTGCCAAGTGAAGAAACTGAGCCATTATGCCATATTATTAAGCATGTGGGAAATCCCACTAGTAAAGCTATGTCTAAGACAGTTGAAAACCGTTGAAGAAACGTTGTCAGGATGCTCTGCTCTCTGATATGTTGGTTTTCAGATTTTCTGATACTTTTGTCAGCTACTATTTACTGGGCACAAACAGGAAATATGACAATGGGTGAATATCTGTGTTCGCTCTGCTGTATAATTTTGTCTGTCAAGGTTCTAAAGGTATTAAGGTTGGAATTTATAATACACATGAATAATAGTGTGAAGTCCACTAATAGCAGCATTTGTCAGGATACTTGCTGATTTGTTCTGCTGTTTATTTTATATGGATTATTGTGTTTCAGGTTTCTTCTGACTTCGTAAAAACAACCTCCATTCCTTTATTAGATCTTTTGACTGTTGGAGAGCTGGGGTTGGGGAGGTTTTTGGAACAGTCAGAGCTCCATTGTCTTGTGATTTGTTGTTTAGCGCCATGTTTTTCATTGGCCTGAGTCTTTTTTTGGTTTCCACATTTGTGTCGTGGGAGGGGAGGGAGCTTTCTTCGTGGGTGTTCCATTATTGCTTAGGAAAGTGATTTTAACACATTTTTGAGCCGCTGGGCACACTTTTTATATGTCCACACCACAATCGCACAAAGACACTTAAAACAGTCATAAAAGGCCCCCCTACTATTAACCCTACATTAAAACCGAGGCCCCCCCCTTTACTATTACTTTAAAAGGCACCCGAGGCACCCTCTTTAATAATTTTTAAAGGCCCCAAGGCCCCTTCCTTTACTAATTAAAGGCCCAGAGGCCCTCCCTATCTTATAGCTCCCGTGGCCCCTTACTAATTTAAAAGGCCCCGGAGGCACCCCCTTTACTTATATTAAAAGGCCCCCAGAGGCCACCCCTTTACTATTATTAAAGCCCAAGAGGCCCCCCTTTACTAATTAAAATGGCCCCTGAGGCACCCCCCTTATCTAATAAAAGGCCCCATGAGGCCTCCCTTTACAATTAAATTGTCCCCAGTAGCCCCCCTCCCTTTACTAATTTTTTTTTTTAAAAGATCCCAGAGGCCAACTTACTAATTTTTAAAGGCCCCAGAGCTTTGCCCCCTTTATCATTATAAAGGCCCAGCGCCCCCCTTTACTAATTAAAAAGGCCCCAGAGCCCCCCTTTGTATAATTAAAAGGACCAGCCTCCCTTTACTAATAAAAAAATAATTAAAAAATGTCACTAGTCGCCGTTTCCTATACAATATAAAACCTTATATCTTACCCTTGATGACATTATTCCAGCCGAACTTCACTCCTTTATGATGCGATCGCCATCTCTGTAGCTTCCTGCACCGCGACGCCTCTGGTCACTTTGTGACTACGTGACCTGTACGGTGCAGGTCGCGTCAGTCAGCTGACATGGTTTTTCTTTGTTACTTCGCTGCGGTTTTGAGGAGCTACCAGAAATGGCGGATCGCCGACGCGGGGCTGTACGGGTAAGTTGGGGCACAGAAAACACGGGGTGTTTCATGGGCGCTAGCGCTACACAGGGGAATCATAGTTCGGGGATACTTTCACCCGTCGGCACACTCAAACATGTGTTACAGGCGCTTGAAAATTCACCTTTGGCTTAGGATAGCGCAGAGTGTAAAGCAGGTAGTGACAGCACTAGGGGTTCATTTGTCTGTCTTGCTGTCCTCCCTCATCCAACTCTACTCCCATTTCATATTAGCCAGCCCATACCTTCCAAGTATTGAGGCCATGGCTAGCAGTGGGTCAACCACGTTACTAGAGTCTGGTTCAATTATGGTTGCAGGAATCTGGCGAATGAGCTTATGTGCAGCAAATCTAAAACAGCGGCTTTTCCTGTCATTTGCTGTCTAGTCTGTTGCTATGACCAATTAAGTAATGTACAGAATTTTTATATATGTGGATAAAAGGTGTTGTTTCTTTTTCAGAAAAAGCACTGCCAAGTTATATTTCATGTACAGACCAACAGTCTTCTGGTTAATTACAAGGCCTTCAATATGCAGAAAGCCAGTTAAACATCTTATCAGGGCAAGGTCTTCACATTGAGGATCTATTGTTATGTATTTGTAGGAAGTCGGTTTGTTGGGATTGATCACCTTTTAGGTCTTAGGTCAGAATAGGCCTGTCACTTGAGAGAACTTGCTTAAAAGCTGTATAAGTCCTAGTATGCTAAGAGAGGTCTATGTTTTGCGAGGCTTGTTTATGCGAATAGGTAGCTTAGAGGGATGCAAGTGAGAATCACTCTACTTCCCACTGCCTCCTCAGTCTTACTGTCTTCTCTTCTGCCACATTACATCCAGTGTATGCAGAGTTCAGTCATATGAACTAATGCTGGTTGTTGGTAAGGTTTGGTGTCACCTCAGTAATGCATGATCTTCCGTAAGAGGAGTGCACTGTGCTTCTGCTGTGGAAACTCAGGTCATTCAGTCAGTCGTCTTACCGACAATGTGATAGAAGCATCATCAATTAAGTGATAATCAGAAGCGTACACTTAGTGTGCCCTGTATTTCCTAAAATTCTTAGATGAGTCACCTGTTGTTGATTCCTTGACTGCGACTAAGGTGTCTGACATTTGGCCATTTGATTCTAGGGCCAAAGACATCAAATCCATCAGTCTCTGGTTTATTGAGTGCTTAAACTCTGAACCTGTGTCTGTTTTCAGCTCCTAAAGTTGATGGGGCACAGTATTCATATGCAGTGTGCCCGTGTTTGTATAGAGCAGGGTGGCATCATAGACTCAGGAATTATAGGGCACAACATCTTCATGAATCGGTGTATAAACAGAGAGATTTTGCGGCACGCACCCGTGTGAGAGTATTTTTTATGTGGTTACAATAAAATCAGTCCGACAGGGTTACAGCCAAGGGGGGGCAGAGATAGGAGCTTAGGGGATCAGGTATAGGCGGACAGCGTTTCGCGCCGTTCTGGCGCTTTCTCTAGCCTGTGGAGTGTGGGTCTCGCCTGGCTCTATTATACAGCCTGGAGACGTCACACTCCCCTCGTTACCCGGAAACCAGACGGCTACTGTGCGTCACGGCAGAAGTGAGTGCCGAGTCATGCACAAGAGCGATACCGCGAACAAGTCAGACATACCATATAAAAAACATAAAACAGGGACAATGTAAATATTTATCCTATTCCTGTAAATAGGTGGTTCCGTATTATGTAAGTATACAGAAGAACTTGTTTGTTTTATAGTGATTATGAAGCTACGTGGACAACAGAGTGTAGACGGGTGGACATTTTAAACAGGAGCGGGACAGATAAGTTGCCTCGAGGGGTAGAGGGAGGAAAAATAGGGTTGATATCGGAAAACCCCCATAATTTTTGTCGTTCAAATCCCAGGGGCCGGCCCATAGCATTAGTCCTAAATATCATCTGGCCTCTCTCCTCAAAAGTTACACCTATGGACGTGGTCCCCACCATAGTTGGTTCGTTGGACATGTTCCAATGCCACCAAAACGGAGGATATGAGTGTTGAACCTCCGTGGTGTCTCATATGAGTGCTCTATGAGTCTAGGGCGTCCTCTCCACTTCTAACTGATCGGCAATGCTCACTAAATCGACGTAAGGGTGTCTGCGAATAGTTTTGCAATATAGAAGTGGCCACGGGACAGAAGTTACTATACCAAAATTCGATTTGAGAAATGAATTGATTTGTAATTAGACTTACCTCACTCACTCCTAAGCATAGCTCGCGTTTTTCTTTATTTTGGGCGACAGATTACACTGGCCATCAGCAGAAGTTCCCAAAGGGACGTTCTGTCGATGCAATTTTTCTGATTGGGGGTAAGAGACTACGTACCAGATGGTCTTTTACTTTTAGTTTTCTGAAGGAAATCAGGGGGGGAAGTGGTGGTAAGTCTTTAAGTACGGGTCCTCGCCAGCATGTACCAATTCTTATGGAATTGTTGTTTTAATTTTTGAAGCCATAGGGACTGTAATTAAACGTAAAAGTAAAGCGCTTGTGTTCTCTGTGTCTATGTTTGATGCTGCTTGGGTGCAGGAGGTCTTCCGTTTAGGGCTGCTGCTTTTGATAAGCTCTTCTACGACCTGGGAAGGATAGCCTCTTTTATATAGCCTTATTTTAAGATCGTCTGCTTGGTGATAGGAAGGAAGTTCATCGTGTAACAGTTGAGACGTACAAACTGTCCGTACGGGACGGCTGCTTTAACGTGCTGAGGGTGATAACTGCTATGATGCAAAAGGCTATTAGTGGCCGTACGTTGTCTAAAACACAGTGGTAGTGAGCGACGGAATCCTGTACCTTAACAGGACATCAAGGAATTCACATTCTCTAATTGGATGTTTTAAATGTAAAGAAACATGTTCATGTTGTTAGCATTGACATAAGTAATAAATTCATGGAATTGTGTCACAGTCCCCGCCATATGACGAAATATCGTACACATATCTCAAAATGAGTGTATGTGCTTGCAAAATGGTTTCCCCTTGAAAAAATAATTGTCTTCAAGGACAGCTAGAAAAATATTGGCATATGTGCAGGCCATGGGCGTACCCATGGCCGTCCCGTCTCTTGCTTGTACCAGGTAGTTTCCAAATTGGAGGTGTTGTTGGTAAGAATGAAATGTATCGCATCGCAAATAAAGCTTACAAAATTAGGATCCTATCTGAATTGGCCAGGGACCTTAGTACAGCTTCTATCCATATTGATGGGGATGCGCGTCTATAGGCTTTCTACGTCTTAGGTGGCTAATATGAACCCGTCCTTCCAGGGAGCGTTTTTAAGGTTTCGCAAAGAAATCGTAGTTCTTTTAGTATGTGGGGATCTTGCAAGATAGGTTGCAGGATCCAATCCACATACTAGAAAGAGACTCGGTAATGGAACCAACCCCTGCCACTATAGGGCGTCCTGGGGGGGACTGCAGAGTTTTATGGATTTTAGGTAAGAAATACCAGGCTGGTTTTGGGGAAATGGGGAAGGGTAGTAGTTTTTCGGCCATAGATCTGTCTAAAATATCTTTTTCCACGCCTGCTCTAAGAAAGGAGCAGAGCTTGTTTTAATTTTTGTGGTGGGGTCTGAATTTAAGTTTGTGTAGACATCTGAGTTATCCAATTGCCTATACGCCTCCTATTTTATAGTAATCTACTCGTTATTACCACCGCATTGCCCCTTTATTGCCCTTTTGACTACTAGGGTACATTACTTCTGAGCCACATCAAGGCTGCTTTTTCCTTTTAGTAATATTGTAAGGGTCTCGTCATAAAAACCAGGGCTTTAAGGCTCTGTAGGACTCTCTTTTGAAAAATGATCAAGGGCCCACCTGGGGCTACAGGGGGATTAAACGGGTGTGGACTATTCCCCCTCTAAACTCGTCCCTATTTCGGGGTCGGCGGAAGGGGTCTGCGGATCATCAAGATCATTAGGGCTAATAGGGCATTCTCGATCTTGTGGGTTGCTAGGGGGTCGTTGCAACATAAACCCAAGAGGGCCTATGTGAATAGGTATTTCCCCTCCTTTAGTGGTGTATTCTGAGCGGTGCGGCTGTATTTTTAGATGCATTATTGAAAAAACCTTTTCAAGTTGATATTACGGCACCCCTTTAAAGAGATCGGATTTCAAAATCCAAAAATTAAGTTATTTGATAAACAAAAAACCAGCCTTGGCCAGCAGGGATGTACAGGCCGGGCTCAAATCAGTGTCTGTCAAATAACTACTAGAAGGTCGTCATTATTCTTCTGAGCTTCATCTAGATTTTCTTTAGGTAGTGCCTCCAGGACACTTGTTTCGTTTTTTGCCTTGATCCTTTTCTGCGCCCCCTCTCGTCCTTTTCCTAAAGGATGTTCTTATCAGTGGTTAGAGGAGTCCGGGTGTGACGGTGAGGTGTGTACTTTGATTTCATCGGATGCACTGAATCGGAAATCGGTATAGTCCAATAGTCATTATTTCTTTCTATTAAGGTATCTCCTGCGCATCTTGAGTGTTTCTTGCTTCCCCAGTCAAATACGTTCCCATTATCAAATCGTTTTGGTCTTTATGAATTTGTCTTTTTTCTTTTCTTTAACTTCGGCTTGTATGGTACTAAACGTTTCTCCAATTTTAATGAAAGCCTTGTAAATGTTGTTCGGTGCAATCTGGTCCTTAGCTCGTCTTAGTCTTGCAAAAGTTTTCTGTAACTCGTATGTATTCTTTTTCGTTCCTAGGACAGCACCAATCGCATTTTGTAATGAGTGTTCTAGGTGGATATGTTTCCACTCAGATAAGACGGATCGTCCTTAAATTGTTGATGCATTTTTGAACACTCTGAGGCCTTTGGGGACCCGGTTGCTGGTTTGTACGAGCGTAGTGAGTAAAAGTTCAAAAAATCCTGTCCTCGCGTTCAGCGAGGTTAAAAATCTCTGCTCGAGGATACGAGGTGCTCAGAACCTGTAGCTCGTCCTTCTGGTTGCATTGAAGCAAAAAGAACCCAAGCATCCTCTCTGCCCGACTGTAAGGCGAGTGCTTCACCCATCTCTAATTGGAAGACTCTGCCATGGGTTATCCATAATAGGGGGGTTAGTGCAGGTAAGCGGTGTGTCTTCCTCAACGATTGAAAAAAATATTAGAAAAGCAGTGAGTGGAGAACTGAATAACGGAGGCACTCCCGCAGCCCTTTAAAGCCTGCCGTGGTTATTATGTCTCAGAGATGGTGTAAAAAGTGAAGGAATGTCCATGGGGGTGTGCTCGGCATACAGAGTAAGACACAGGAAGGTGTATAAAAGAGAGATTTGCCGGCCTCACCCGTTGGAGATATTCTTTATTGTGGTTTCACATAAAATCAGTCCGACATGGTACAGCCAAGGTGGGGCAGAGATAGGAGCAGGGGATCAGGTAAGGCGACAGCCGTTTGCGCCGTCGGCGCTTTCCTCTAGCCTGTGGAGTGGAGGAGCCCCATGACTCATAGAGCAGTCAATAGGACACACGGAGAGGTAACACTATATCCTCCGTTTTGGTGGCATTGAACATGTCCCGATACCCCCTAATGGTGGGACCGTCATAGGGAACTTTGAGGAGAAGAGGCCAGATGGATTTTAAGGGACTATGCTATGGGCCCCCTGGGATTGAACGACAAAAATGATATGGGAGTGTTCCTATAACCCTATTTTCCTCCCTCTACCCCTCTAGGACCTTATCTGTCCGCTCCTGTTTAAATGTCCACCCGGTCTAAATCTCTGTTGTGCCACGGTGGTAGCTGAGCAAATAATCACATATACCAAGTTTTCTGTATACTAACATATAACGGTACCCTATTACGAGAATAGGATATAAGTTTCATTGTCCTGTTTTATGTTTTTTATATTGTAGGTGACTTGTACGCGTACGCTCTGTGCATGACTCGGCTCACTTCTGCCGTGACGCACAGTAGGCGTCTTGGTTGGCCGGGTGGTAGGTAACGAGGGGGTGTGACGTCTCGCCGGCTGCATTAAGAGCCGGTGAGGACGCACACTCCACAGGCTAGAGGAGAAAGCGCCAGACGGCGCGAAACGGCTGTCGCCTTACCTGATCCCCTGCTCCTATCTATGCCCCCCTGGCTGTACCATGTCGGACTGATTTTTATGTGAAACCACAATAAAGAATATCTCCAACGGTGAGTGCCGCAAATCTCTCTTTCATACACCATTCCTGATGTCTGTACTCTGTATGCTGAGCACCCCCCCCATGGACAGTCCTTCACTGTTTACACCATCTCGAAGACATATAACAGCAGGCTTTAAAGGGGCTGCGGTAGTGCCTCCGTTATTCAAGTTCTCCACTCACTGCTTCTTCATGAATCTGGCGCTACAGTGTGCACCATCTTTTTTGGTGCACCTTTAAACATTAGGAGTGTGAACATTCTGTCAGACTGGCATGATAAATCAGGCGCACAGTCCGACTGAGCACTGAACTCCCCTGGCTGAATGAGTGCGGTGTGCATGATGTGTGGCATGATGCTAGTGCACGCCGCACAAAAGGGTTGTGCGCAACACAATTGTGGTGCAGACACTTCTTAAATAATATGCAAGCAGTGTTGCACCTAAAGAAAGTGCAAAGTCCACCAGAAAACTGGCGCACATTTTTCTACAGAAGTGTCCTTAGCTTAGCCTTTGAGCTAAACTAAGCTAAGCTAAGGACACTTCTGCAGAACGATAACCTGATGTACACTAGTAGACAGATGTCCACAGTAACATTATCATATACTATAGAGAGGGAAGTGTGGACATAAGCTAGGTAGGAATTCCCCAGAAGGTCAAATGCATATATGCAGATCCAGAGAGGTGAGAAAGGAGTTCTTCATTTTAAAAAAAGTGTGGACAACGCATTTCGGTAACAAACTTCCCACTTCATCAAGTCCAGAATAATGATATGGGCACACTGTAAATAGTATTCAAAACGGGGAGATTAAAATAGATTGAACATCTAAAAATTTAATAAAAGTGTATAAAAGAATTGTGTAAAGAGAAGGTAATCTTTAAACATACAAGTGTATAAATACATATACAAACGTCCCTACATATCCAAAAAGCAACTATAAGATATATATATATATATCTATATAATATATATAGTACAACCAAAATTTTGGATACAACCTTCTCATTCAAAGAGTTTTCTGTATTATCGTGACTATAGAAATTGTAGATTCACACTCAAGGCATTAAGACTAGAAATTACACATGTGGAATTATACACTTAGAAAGAAGTATGAAACAACTGAAAATATGTCTTATATTTTAGGTTCTTAGAAGTAGCCACTTTTGCTTTGATTACTACTTTACACAACTCTTGGCATTCTCTTGATGAGCTTCAAGATGTAGTCACCTGAAATGGTCTTCAACAGTCTTGAAGGAGTTTATCAAGAAACACTTAGAAAGAGCCGAGAGGAGGCTTTTTGAAAGCATCTAGCGACCCTTTTTAAACCTTTTATGGAGGGCACCGTGGAGATTAACGCCACAGCAAAAGGACATTTGATTATTTAATATTCCTAGACACCTTAAACAGGTATCCATACCTTTTTACTCAACACGACTACCTCCGTTCATTGGCCTGTTAGACCACCGGGAAGATTCATGATTGGGATAAGGAGGATACGATCCTATCAGGCACAGCAGCCCACGCATGCGCACAACGGCCGTCAGAACGCCGAGTCAAGCGATCGTTCCCACATCTAAGCCCGTGACGGTGTTTTTACGAACCCTCTAAAAACTGTGTGGTTGAAACGTTGAGTGCAATACCTGCTGTTTACTTCTGATAGAAAGCACTAACCTGCACAAAACCTAAGTGTAATACCACCTATATCCTATTGACTTATATACAATCTAAGCCTGCCAGTCACCAGCTCCATGATTTATGGACTGTTCATAATCCAGATAAGATTCATATGGACTGCCATTAGTCCAGATAATATTCACATATATATTTACTACATGGACAACTATCCACAACTGTCTATCTAGGATTTTTAGCGTACTCCACGGACTACTCCATTTGAAAAAAAAAATGTCTATCAAAAATGTTTTTATCATATTTTTATCTTTGGGTAGTAGTGTGCACTTGGGCCCTTCAGTGCCTCTCCAACCCATTTTTAGCCCAGCCTGAGATCGAAACATATATTTTATATATTGTATCTTTTGTGTCATATGACAAATGGGACACTTTTTAACATACTTTGTATTATTAAATATGTTTTATGCGATACATATCTATATTGTTCATGAGTGTAGATCGGTGCTTGGCTCATATTCATTCTTGATAGTTCGTATTATTACACAGGCACCTGTAATCTGCCAGGAGCACATCTAACTCCACTACTACAGTAACAGTATTAGGATAGTGCTGAGATATACTTCTTGTTTACATTTAGTCTTGAGGAGTTCCCAGAGATGCTTTGAACATGTGGCCCTTTTGCCTTCACTCCGCCGGTCCAGCTCATCCCAAACCATCTTGATGGGTTCATGACCCGGGTTCAGGCAAGGTCACTCTGGTGTAAACACCCCATCACTCTCCTTCGTGTCAAAAGCCCTTACACAGCACTGGAGGGTGTTGGGGTCATGTCCTGTTTCAAAAATAAATGATTGTACAATTAAACATAAATCGGATTGAAAGAGTATGCCACTTGCAAGATGCTGGGAACCATGATGCGTCAATATACCTTCGATTTTAATAAATCCCCAACAGTGTCACTATCAAAGCCACTCCCACACCATCACACCTAAACTCCATGATTCACAGCTGGGAGTTAGGCAAGTGTGGAGTCCATTCATTCACCTTTGTCGCGGTGCCACAAAGGACACTTTCAAGGTTTTCCCAATTTTTTGGGACGGAATGACCTTCATTTCGAATAGCATAAGAATGACGGCCACTTGTTTTTGTTTACTTAGCCTTGTATTACTTACAGCCATAATACAAATTCTAACAGTCTATTCAGTAGGACTATCAGCTGTGTATCCACCTGACTTCTGCAAAACACATCTGATGGTCCCAACCCTATTTATAAGGAAGAAATCATCAAAGAGAGCCAAGAGTGTTCAAAAACAGTAGGCTATTTGGAGAACCTAGAATAAAGACATATTTCAATTGTTTCACACTTTTTTTAATATATAAGTAATAATTACACATGTGTTAATTCATATTTTTGATGCCTTCAGTGTGAATCTACAATTTTTATTTTCATGAAAATACAGAAAACTCTTTGAATGAGAAGGTGGGTCCAACTTTTGGTCTGTACTGGATCTATACACTACCGCTCAAAAGTTTGTGTCACTTAGAAATTTCCTTATTTTTAAAGGAAAGCTAATTTTATTTCAAGAAGATAGATTAAATTAATCATAAATACACTCTTTACATTGTTAATGTGGTAAATGACTATTCTAGACTATTCTAGCTGCATCTGGTTGTAATACAATATTACATTGTGTATATAGAGCCATTCCCAGGTCATCACTCCATTTTGCAACACCATGCCATAACCCTTTGGACAGTGCTTGATTGGAGCCAATTTCATCTACAACAGAAAAATTACCAACACAACTCCAAATTATGCATGTATATTTAGAGAGGAAGCAGGCAGACTGGTATACTATCTGTATTAGAGTGGGCAGCCCATTCAGAAGGATCTCAAACCCCACTATAAGCTTCCTACTTATTCCCCTTCAAATCTATGCATACGCCATTATGCACACAAATGTTTTTCTCATGTGAGATGCCTTGGTCTTACAGCACTTAAGTCCTTAGTCTTTCTAGGGCTCATACCACAGCTCAGGATTTCATAGCCGTGACAGAGCGAGTACCTGTGAGAAACAACTCAGGGCAAGTCCTATTCTTGGCTGTGTTTGCAGAGGAGGCCACTCTATAGAAATATATGTGGCTGTGAAAATAATATGAATGCAACACAGATGTCATCTATGTGCCTTCTATTTGTGAAGCAGTTGCTGATAACTTATTAGTGTTAGCTAGTGTTTTTGCAGGTTGGCAAAAAACAGTGACATTAGCCCATTTTTTGGACCTACAGCTCAGCAACTAAAACGTCTGAAGACACAAGACGACAAAAATGAATTAGAGAGGAAGTTGTGAGGTAGTCTAAATGTACAACTGGTAGTACTAGTCCCATGATCGTAACAGTTTTGCCCTATGCAATAGACACTGTTACCATGTTCTCAGAGCTGTGAAGGCTTGGTCCCATAACAACTGTGTTTGGGCCGACTCTACTTTGAACAAAAATGATAATGAACAAAACGGCTGAGATGCATACAAGGCATCCCCGGGTTATACCAATAGGTTCGGAGGTTTGTTCTTAAGTGAATTATGTAATTCGAAACTGTATATTTTATAATGGAAGTTGTAGACAATTTTTTTCTTTTTGCCCGCAGTGACAATTGGAGTTTCAAAATTTTGGTGTAATTGGACCAAGAATTATCAATAAAGCTTCATTACAGACATCTACAGCGACATGCAGTCTGGGACTATAGTAAAGCATCCAGAGAGGCTTCACCAGAGGTCACAGTGGGCAGAGGGGTCCGTCTGTAACTATGGTTGTTGTAAGTCGGTGTCCTTAAGTAGGGGACCGCCTATATGCATGTCTGATGCCAAATGGTAATTTCATAGTGCGCACTGACAGTGGTAAACCAAAAGAATTGGCACCAGTTGCCAGGGTGTACATACTATTTATTACAATATCAAAATACAGGGTGGAATATGGAAACCAGTTATAATCCACTTGTGTTTACTTGCCGAAGGAGATATTGTGCACACCAAAGCAACACCATAATGTCTTAAGGTACCTAAAATTCTTCCTGACCACCATCACAGATGCCGGAAAAAGATATAAGAAGAAGGTCTTCACATAGTAAAGGTGCAATCCTTTAACCAACACTATACTAGTAAAAGCTCGGGCCTCTGTAACACATTGGGCCTACAGATCCAATCTTGCCGAGTCGCCCAATATAAGTTCTCTAGAGCAACTGCAAAATATAGTGCAAATTCATCCATTACTATTTCATGTGGTAAGTAAACATATACATCTAGAACAATGACAGGGACAAATGACAAATATATTTGCATGGAGCTTCTACAAGTTGCTTTCATGGCCTATTTTTATTAAGTCTAAGATATAGTAATAAAGCAAGAGTGACATTTGTGAGAAACAGTCCATCCCATACAGATACTGTATGCTTACTGCAGCTTTTTAACTTCTGGCAATGCCATTTGGTTCAATGAACCTTAACCCCAATTGCATGTGGACTGTTTTAAAAAGTGACTGGTAATTTTGTTTTCTTGACATTGAACATCAAACTCAAAGTGAAAATGCATAAAACCCTATATATGACTATGAAAAGAAAACTCAGAATCACTTACAGAGTGTCCAGCGGCTGGTTAAACATGGACATTTTTGCATTATCCTGGGGTTATGGGCAATTAGGGGAGAGTAATTTCCACTGATCTAGCATAGCATGGTTTAAACTTCACTATTATTATTTTAACAGTTTACATTGGACTTTTAACAATGATACATTATTGTACATTTGTTGGACTGTGATTTCCATGTATCATTAGTGGTGAGTGTTATTATAGTAGATAAAGTACAAAATTCAAGATCCGGCATGTTAAGAGGGTGTTTTATGGTGTATTCTTATCTTATAAAATTATGGGAAATTAACTAATACATGTTCAGGGTGGGACAAAGAAAACTGTCTCAAAGTTATCTTGAAGTCAATCCACTTAACATCAAGGATGATGCATATAATAGTCAATCAGTATATCTATTCCAAGATACACACCAATCCCAACTGCAGACAGCACATCAGTTCCAGTCTCTGACTGTTTAGGCTGGACATTCTGGCAAGCAGACAATGTGAGTTTGATGCAAGTTAGGTACTGAAAGATGATATAGATAAGATAATCCTTATTAGTCCCACAGTGGGGAAATTCACAGCATTACAGCAGCAGAGAGGGTACAGAGAGTGAAGTACAACTATGACAACAACAATATTAGGGATAAATGAACAAAGAAGAAAGGGGGATAAAAAGACAAAAAAGAGACAAGCAATGATCGGCAGTTGTGGTTTAGTCTGTGGATGGACCTTGCAGGGACTGGTTAGGTGGGGGCGTAGGTTACTTCTGTTTGGGCCCTTGTTTGTTGAACAGCCTGATGGCAGCGGGAGGAATGACTTACGATAACGCTCCCTCTCACACTTGGGGTGAAGCAGTCGGTCACTGAATGTGCCCCAATCCACCACAGTCTCATGCAAGGGATGGAGCTATTCTCCAGAATAGAATTCAACTTACACAGTGTCCTCCTCTCAGCTACCACCTGCACGTGTCAAGAGGACCCCCAGGACAGAACTGGTTCCTAATCAGTTTGTCCAGTCTGCTCCTCTCCTAGCTGAGATGCTGCTTCCCCAACAAGACTATGCCAAAGAAAATGGCTGGTGCCACTACAGAGTTGAAGAGGTCTTAAGAAGAGCCCCCGCCACTCCGAATGCCCTCAGCCTCCTCAGCAGGTGTAGCCGGCTCTGACCCCTCCTGTGAAGTGCGTTTATGTTCTCTGCCCACTCCAGTTTATTGTTGAGGAGGACACCCAAGTACTATAGGACTTCACTGCCTCAATGTCCGTCCCATGGATAACCACGGTTGAGAAGTAGGACTGTGCTTACGAAAGTCCACCACCATCTCTGGTCTTCCAGCATTATCCTAAGGTGGTTTCGCATGCTCCACTTCAGATTGGGAAATAGTACAATACGGCAATGGTGGCCGTATGGCGCCGTACATGTGTGGCACCGATCTGCGCGTACAACGCAAAAAGATAGAGCATGCTCTATTGCACGGGGGCATACCACATGTGAATTACTCTAATACTGTCTGTAACCACTGGATGTTCTCCAGGAAAGTTACCTCAAGGACACCATCAAGCAGACTTACTCAGGAAGTCTAGTGACATGATGGAGGAATAGTCCAAAAAGAACAGACTTCCAAATGATGGCACGCTATTTCAATGTATTGCATCTTGTCACCACAGTTTGTTATGGGAAGTTATGGCAAATAACTATGAGCTGTCATCACTGTTAGAATAGGAATAGAGGGGAGTTAGTACAATCTTCCTTTATTATTTATAAACTTCTCTATTCCATTTATTTTTTCTACAATGGAACACCCAATGATTGTGATCTGATAAAATTTGACATCCTTTGCGACAATAACAAGTAAAATAGTTAGTATCTAATCACAACATGTGTTAGAATATCTACAAAAATATGTATACTCAGTGGCATAACAACAGCCGGAGCAGCCGTGGCGGTTGCTACGGGCCCGTGCTGCACATGGGCCCGGGAAGGACGGCAATACCAAAATTTATTAGTGCCGTCTTCCCGGCTCTGTCTGCTGTGCTGAAGCAGAGTGCCCACCTGTGGTGGCCCGCACCTCTCCTACCCGCCACAAACTCATGACCCGCCCTCCAGCCGGCTGGTACGTCCTCTTCCCTCTTCATCCTCCCTCCCTGCGGCCAGCAAGTCTTCCTGCCATGCGCCCGCCAGCATGTACCTCCCACCTGCCAGCCGAAAGTCCTCCCCGCCGACCGGCACTTACTCCCACCTGACTGTCGACACGTCCACCTGCCGGCGGAAAATTCCATCCAATCGCCAGCTGGCACTATCTCCTGTTCTTCTCCCACCCTTCGGCGGACATGTCCTCTTGCCAGCCAGCACTTCCTGCGCCGCCAACTGGAGATCATTTGGTGCAATGGAAAGTCGCAAAACATCATTTGCACCACAACTGTGCCAAACAATGCCACACAATAAAATAACAGAAAAGATACCTACTTCATTGACCTTTTTTGAAGTCTGTGGTCTCAAAAGTGAAAAAATTAGAACATGCTGCAAATATTTTTCAATCTATGCTCAAAAAAAAGAAAATGTGAATATAAACACATGGGGGCACATTTACTTTAAAAATTCGGAAATTTACTATAAGTGCTCTTTGTATAATGCGGGGTCCGACAAATTCATTAAGAACACCAGAAATCATGAATCTGTCGCTTCCCGCACTGGCTGGACAAGAGTTCACCAAATTTTTGTGGTGCACCTTTATCGTAGGCGTGCGACACCACTTGCATGTTAAATATGGCGCTCGGTCCAATCAGTTGGACCAACCGGCGGCATGCCCCCTATTTGTGTGCATGGAGGCTAGCGCAGCGGCGCGACAAAAGGGTCACTTGTGACACATAGCGGAGCAGACATTTTTAAATACCTATGCAAGCTGTTTTAGCCACAAGAAAGTGCAAAGTCCAACAAAATGTGGTTCAAATCCTTAGTAAATGTTGCCCCATGGACTAAAAGGGTCAGTTTACAGATACAGATCTATGCAGAAAAAACAGAAATTCAATAAACACATAGGCCCACATTTATTAACCACTTCCCAAAGTGCGCACGTAAAAGTAAAAATAACAACGTTTGGGAGATAGAGCAGCCACCACTAGACGGTTGTCAGCTTATCACAGCTGAACCTTCCATCAATCCAAACATGAGCTGAGACGAGCAAGGGGCTTCTAATGTGGATCGGCCCATGGATAGGGTCTTTCTCACGTTAGGAAACATGGCTTCCTAATCAGAGATGACATTCCCAGTGGCACAAACTGGGGGGTCACATAAGGTCAACAAACTTTCATGGAATTATGCATATCCCTCTGGGCATCAATTGCACAACATATTTGGAAACATTTTATGCACATTGTGGGGTACTATACTTGGGAAAAATAGTTTTATACATTTTTGGGGGTTTTTTAATCTGACAGAAGTGTGTTGCACGTTCTATGTAAAGGTGACCAAAAAAAAGTTCCTGCGGCAGTGCAGGGGGCACCAGATTTATGAAGGATGTACATTTCATGACTCTGACTCACTCTGCCACACTCCACAGGCAAACGCATTCTTGATAAACGTGGACCATAGACTAAAATGAGTCAGTATACTGATACAGGTCTATACAGATAGACACATAAAAAACTGCATCTAAAGCAAAATAGCAACATATTCTTGAATCTTTGAGTTATAAAGTCATATTCAGAGTCTGTATTGTGTAGAAAGAAACTCACAGTGTATGAGTGTAAAATCTACAAAACACATACGTGACCTTTGACAAGGGCACGGGGCAGAGCAAACAAATGGCTCATGATACTGCCATACCCTACAACAACAAGCAAATGTGGGTAAAGAATGTTAAATGTTTAAAAGAAAACAAAAATATAACCTAAGTAAAGCACTGTGAAATTGCCTTAGAGGTTTTTCATTTTAAACTATGATACCAACAAGTATGTGTTCTTGATTTTAAGTAATATTTTTGTATATACAGGCGGTCCCCTACTGAAGAACACTCGACTTACATACGACCCCACCCTAGTTACAAATGGACCCACTGGATATTGGTAATTTATTGTACTGTATCCTTAGGCTACAATAAACAGCTGTAACAGTTATCAAAGTCGTCTGCAATTGAAGATTTAGTGTTAATCCTGATTCTTTGACACCCAACATTTTTAAATCCAATTGTCACAGAGACCAAAAAAGTTCGGCTGGGATTACAATGATAAAAATATACAGTTCGACTTACATACAAACTCAACTAAGAACAAACCGGGGACTGCTGTATCCATTAAAATAACAAGCTGATAACAACAAATACTTTCCATTTTGAGTTATTTATTTATATTAAAGGAATGACAGACAACATTACATGTGTACATGAAATCATTGTGGTGTGTTCCTTTGGTGTTTTAAAATCATTACAACTGCCTGTAACAGATATGGTGAAAGTGGGGTATAAAAGATAACAGCAGTAAGCCCCCCTGACTGGGAGCGAGGTTCGAGGTGCTGAAAACAGCATGAGGGCTAAGTGGTGCATAATAGATTTTTTTGTATATTATTATTTTTTGAAATAAAGGTTGTCACGTTCTGATGACCTTGTGAGATTACTGTAAAGAGTGTCGGCTTTACAAAAAATATTTATTAGGCCTGGAGGGAGGTTATAAAAACAATAAAATCTATCCTTACCTGCTTGGTGCTGCCATGTCCTTTGGCACTGCCCGTCACGGCCGTGCCCCTATTGTTTACAGAGGCCGGCGCTTCATATATCACAGCCGCACGCATGATAAAGCATCACTGTTCATGTGTATAGGCGTGCAGTGAATTGACAAAAAAAATACGAGCATCATTTTTCTACAAGCTTGTGAGGGTGCGAATTCTCACACCTCCTGGCTGAGTTAGGTGTTCATTCCCCCCCCCCCCCCCCCCCGCGCATTCCTTGGTCTGTTTATTGACTCACCTTGCGAACCTTTCATCTGACAGGTGTATAGAGAGGGTTTAGCATATACTATCTATCCTATTGACTTACCACACTATCCACAGCCACACGCATGATACAGCATCACTTTCAAGTGTATCAGGGCGTGCAGTGTGAATTGACAAAAAAAAATACAGTGCACCATTTTCTTACAAGCTTTCATGTTGTTCACCTGACACGTCTTTTTATTCTATGGGTCAGTAATAACAGATGGTACCACATTTATATAGAATAGCTGTTTAAAACAGTTGTTTAAAAAAGGCATTAGTATCTCTGTGATTCTTATTCTGTAACTTTATCACACAGATGGTTATATTTTCATTAATTACATTCTGGGAACTGTACAACATTTAAATCACTTTTTATAAAAATGCATGGGGTTAGATTTAAAGGAAACTTGTCACAGGAACCTCATTCACTAAAGACGGGTACAGAAGTTCATTAGAGCTGCAGTGCAATCTGCTTCTGCCTTCTTTAACGCCTGCATTACAATATAATTGTGTGTTATAACTTCCTGACAGAATCTGACAGAATCCTCTGTGTAGTCCTAGGGCTTAGCTTCGGACCCCACCTTTGTGCTCCTGTATAGCTCCTCCCTCCCCCACTGATGTTAGCTCACCAGACTTTGAGTCTAGAGGAGGAGAGAAGAAGTTGGTACATGAGCGAAAAGTGGGGGCAAGAGCTGAGAAGTCTGCAGCACAGACAAGTCACAGGTGTTTTTGAAATGCATCCAAACCAAAGCCCAACCTTGGGACTACACAGAGGATTCTGTTCAGGTGCAATGTAAGTTATAAACACACAAATATTGTAATGCAATGCTTAGAGAATGTAGAAAGGTGTATTCGCATGGTAAATACTTTGTAACTGTCTTAGTGAAATGAGGTCCCTGGTGACAGGTTCCTTTAAGTGGTCAATTGTGAAATAAATCTACTAAGGTAATTTAAGGAGACCCAGTGGAAATAAAATCTATGCCTTTCCATCATTAAATTCTAAATGTATAAATCTATGTATGTATTGTTTAAAAAGGCTGTACAAATAAATATTTTATGTACTAATGTTTAACAAAGCAAAAGTCAGAGAGATTTTCAGTTCCATATTATAATGTGAAGATTTTTATAGTTCGTTTCATTATACATTTATGAATTTTGGCACAGCAGATATTGTGGATGTAAGGAAATAAATACATGATTGCTGATTGGATGGAAACATTTCATTTATTACACTGTAACTGGACTGAAAAAGCAAAGTTTTTTTAAAAAAAAAATCGAAGAACACAAAAGAGCACATATTTGTAAATAAGCTTTAATGTGGAATCCTAGGGACAGTGAAATGGAAACACATCAGACCTCAATCAAAGTGTGTTTTTTAAACATGGTCCACTCATCTGTTCCCAATGATGCTCAATCCATCTGTTTCCTAGATACAATTTCACTGATGTTTAAGCTTTGGTTGAGTATACTTAGTTCAGCTTTTAAACATATACGTTCCTATATATGACAGGGTGGACAAGTATGGGTTATGTTCAAATGATGAATAATGAGCATTGCACATGTGTTCACTAGGGCATTCATGAAATACAATATACCTCAAATTTAATTTCGTGTATAAGCCTTAAGGATAAATACCAGTATATAATTAATAGAGTTGGCTTTTCGTTTTAGTTTTTCTTGAAGAACAGTCATATGCAGATGGAAATCATTTGCACTTTTTTTAAATTATACTATCCACATATCATCCACAAAAAGTCAGCAATAATCTAATGTCTATGGGCCATTGTATGAATACTGGATTTTAACACAATTTATAAAATGAAATAGTGCAGCTGATAAAAGTGTAAATATTTATGTACCAGAGTAGATGTTTAGTGTTTTTCAAACAACTATCAAAGGGGCCCTGCACTCCATGTTCGGTCTGTGGAATAATATACTTGTGCTGGTCAGATACACGGACCGAGCAAATTTGAGTCTTTGCATCATGAAGAAATATGATCAAGGACTCCCTATGCGCCAAGCCGCACTGCAACCAATCCACAGGAGGCATATATTAGGATCATGGAACCATATTGAGAGGAAGGTGGACAAGAATCCAACCAATGTGCCCTTGTTGAAAAGTGAAGCGCCAGCATATGATCTTAATCCACCTCATTCCTGCTGGTAAAATCCTTGCCAAACTTTTGCTTAGTCTATTTGCACCCGCGCACTAGCACATGGTCCAGCCCACTGCCAATGCAGATGAATGGTCAGAAGATCTGCAGTTTCCCACTCAGTGTCATGCTAAATACACCGTGGGAGTAGGTGGAAAGAAAGAAGAGACTTTGGGAATTTACTTACCCGTCCATGCGCGATCCCCCAGGTGCATTGTCCGACGATCCTGCACATGCCGGTATTCAACAAAGATCGTGTGCCACGATATCCTGCATGTGTTCACTTCTTCTTCCCGGTGCATGTAAGTGCTTGGCTCGCAACACAATCCGAAATCCGTTGGATCTCCGTCGGCCCGCCCCCTGTTTGTGTTCGCTTGAAAGTTGCCCCAAAAATCCAATCGTGAGTGCGCCACAATCTGCTTTTAAATCGGCTCAAACCGGTAATCGTGGGAATATCCACGTTGTGCGGTCCGCGGGACCCTGGGAATGAGCCCCTTTGTCTGCTCAGGACTGATAAAAAACACTGCAAGTCATTGCCAAAATAAAAGTTTGTTTGCCTGCGGCCTACCTGAAGGAAGTAAAGAAGACCTAAACAGTTGGAACTGGCCGAGTTTTAGATACTAGAGAGTCAAGATTTTTTTCTGGTGTTTATAATAACATTTCCGTTTTTCTTGATCAGCTGTTAAAGAAGCAATAGTGGTCCCAACATTTAGATTGTTAAGAGGGTTATTCCCTTTAAATAGCAGCTTAAATGGAATTATTCATGTCTAAACCACATGTGCTTATATTCATAGTTCAGAATAAGACATATGTCCATCAAATTCACCAAGGAAAAGATAGGAAGGATGGATGTAAGGGAAAACAGTTTACATTAAACATAGCATCAATGTTATATGATGTAAAAGGCTTCGAACCCTTTTAAGTCTTGATTTGTCTCTACTGTGACCAGTGCCTGAGAACGTACTCCACAGGTCCCAAGTTTTACAGTGAAGAAGTTTGCTCCTCTGGAGATTAAATCTTTTTTCTCTAGCCGGAGACAGTGTCACTTGCCTTTTGATGTATATTAACCTGGAACAATTTCTACCATATTTTAATACTGGACCATTTATATATTATGCAAAATTAATCAGGCTCAGTTTAGTTGTCTCTTATGAACTAAATAGCTGAATAAAAAATTCGTTAAAATTGTTATAATAATAACTTCTACATTAAGATGCCTTCATAAACCTTATTATTGATTTGGCTCTTTGTCTTTACCCTCTATGTTCGAGGGCCATATTCTAGGTGAGGCCAATGGATTTGTCAGTAGTAATATTCACCATCCCGTATCAGAGTCCATACCTCTTTTGATATGTGACAGATTCTTGCTGGCTGGAGGCAGCTAATTGAACATTAGCAAACTATGCCGTCTACCTTGGAAGTTCAGAAAATCCCAATAATTTGGCAACGCTGTTCTCCCAAACTCCTGTCATACCTATGGGTGATTAAGTGATTAAAAAGAGAATAACAGTTGCAGTCAGCTGCTTCCTGAACAACAAAAAAATAATAGTACAAGAAGGGTAAATGACGCATCAATGCATTTTAAGAATAACAAAATCAATTTAGTGTATACCGCATCCCAAAAAATGCCTGACACTATTAAATGTAAAAATATTATCCATACAGCGGAATGCCAAATGCCAAATGTCTCAATCTCGTGCTTTTGTAACCTCTAAAATCCACTGGGCCAAAAGAATAATCAGTGTCACACAGTGAAAGTGCAAGAGGGTCACTATCATTGCACTGCTGAATTTGGAATTTTTTCTTGGCTTCCAGTTAAAAATATAAAGTACAATAAGTCCAGCAGAAAACACAAGTTCGGAACTGTAAATATAATACAGGCTGTGGATTTTGGGGTTGATGTAGTAAAAATGGAAACACAAACATGTAAAGAGACCTGTAAGTCAAAGGAGTAAGAACTTGGCTGTTCACACTACCATCCAAGAAGAAGCCTTCCATGCAGAAGTATTGCATCGGGACATATTCTTAGCATACATTGAGGGACTACTTAAATCCCATATACCTTATTAAGGAGGACGTAATATGAATAGACGTATGTGACTTGATTTTCCATACAGTGACATAAATGATCTATAGATACACAGGGGATGCATTAAGGTTGTCTATGGGAAAAATGGAATATTACAGGAAATGCAAACACAAGTTTGTTTATAAATGTGAACTATGAAGTGATTAATTTTGGCGAAAGGAACCAAATGATATGACAGTGGTGCAGAAACAAGCTTACAATGACGGGCTTGCCACCTCTGTAGACCGTTTTGGTAAAAAAAAAACTCTAATGAAGACACATTTTTGAAATCCTGTAAATGAAATGTGCCTTGGGTCTACGCGCACGTGAGCAATTTAGTATAATAACACAAATAATTGGTATATAACACAATAAGTTGAGTAATAAATGTTGACCATGAATGAACACAATATGATACATTAAGGCGCAGCTTGTTTGAACATATTTCAGTGGGTGCTTGTTATTACTTCCATACCATCTGCCCAGTTCAAGCAAACATTTAACTGTTTATTGTGGAACACAGGCAGAGTATGGGGAGAGGAACACAGCATTCAGAAAAGATCTAATTGACAATTTATAGCCATCTGGATTACTTGCCTTCAGGCAAAACTGTCCAGAAAAAAAACTATTTAACAACAGCCAATTGAGAGCTTCTCTCTCTAACATCCTCCCAGGAGTTTAGGAAAACAATAGCTGTAGGAAGGAACTACTATTGTGAGGCTTGAACTCCAACCCTTGTCAACTCGTTTCTTTTGTTTCATTAGATAGGTTTAAGGAAAGGGGTGCATTTTACAAATTATTGTTTGGTCCTTCATCTTCAGCGAGCTAGATGCCTATTTTTACCATTTATAGTCATTAAGGGGTATATTTATCATAACGCTGGCGCTCGTGCTATAGAATAGCCCAGCCGCTGCAAATTCGCAGCCCCAATACATCAAGAGCTTCTGCCTCTTGATGTATCGGGATGCCAGCAACGCAGCATTTATCCTACGCCACGTACGAAAAGTCGGCCGGCAATCATGCGATTGCGCAGCGCGCATGAAGGTGGCGATGGGGAAAATATCGCAAAGTAGGAAAAGCTAAGCATTGCGATTATTTCATGGCCCGTCGCGCCACTGGCGGTTGCGCAGAGGTCCTAATAACTATCCCCAGTAAGAGAATTTTTATTTGATTTGATGTCACAACACTGAATGCAACATTGGGCCCACATTGACAAGGGAATATTGCACAAGTGTCTGCAGACTTGCACATTCTTTCTAGTTGGAAAGGCTTGCCTGCATTTTTATTAGAAGTGTCGACCACAAAAGTGTCGCATGTAGCCATTTTGGTGCTACAGTCTGCACTAGGCACCTGCGGACTAGTCTAGGTACACGCGTAGGTATTAAAGATGCATAGAAAAGTTGGTGAAACTCTGTGGGCCAGTGCGGGAAGCGACGATCCTGATCGGGCGGCACATCTTTACTGAAATACATGTTTTATTTATAATCAGCACAATAGCATGCTAGAACATACAAAGCTTGCAAACATAATTGATGATGTGTAGCAAAACATAAAACTGGTCATCAACATTTCTTAACCCCTACGGGATCAGATCTTTTGGCCTAAGAAAGTCGGCCCCATTTTCAAATCTGCCCTGTGTCACTATAAGTGGTTATCGCTTAGGAACGTTATGAATATCCAGGGGATTTGAGATTGTTTTTCGTGAACACTTGTAACTTCACTTAGGTTTTAAATTTCGGATGAAACTCGATTGTGTCGTTAGTTATGAAAAACAATAAACTTTTGCCATTTGAACACTTCTTTATTCAAAGTCTAAATTTAATGTGTTAACTTAGTGTTTTCCGTTTTTTTTCACTTTACATACTTGAACTTGACGGCAGCGCTGCTCTCTGTCGCGTGTTCATGTCAAATACACTGCTGTACAATACTATTTTATGTTAGAGGCGTGAACTGTCTGAGCATGTTGCGCCATGTCTCGACCGTTTACAGTCAGACCCGAAGGGGTCTACTGCAGGGAACATTGGGCAGCTCCGGGGCACATCCGGTCCTCGCGGAGCTGCTCAAAGGAGATCAGATCCCCCTGGATAACGTGGCACGGGGATCCAATCACTACGCAACCCACCCTTAATACCGTGGCGGTGTAAAGTTAAACACGCGCGATCGGAGCGGTGCCAATCACGGCTTTAGCGCGAGGCTACTAAGGAAAGCTCCAAAGAAATTATGACTGGATGATGTATTATGTCAAATAAGGGGGGCTCAGTGGTCCTTAGGATAAAAGATGTATTTTCAGGAGCAAATTCGACTATACCGACCGTTACATATAGGAAACCTCCTATGAGGGACCGCCTACTGCATGCTTTAAGATAGAACTTGAGAAAATTCTAACAGAGGTTCAAATTAGGCAGTTTTCGAAAGGCATAAGCAGATGCGCATATGAAGGAAAAACAATTCATCCCCTCATGCATGCTCTTCCCACATAAGGGATTACACCTCCCCCTAAGGGACGGGAACCGATTGGCTCAGGAATGGATTGCTCTAAATGAACACCTTAGACAGTTGTCTGCCGACAACCACTATTACTGAGTGAATTCCGGGTATACTTGCGCAAATGCCGTGATGTATTGTCATCAAACTTGAAAATATTTCTGGAACCAAGATTTTCAATGGCTCCATGTGAGAGCTTCCTGCTTCCTCGATCCCCCACACAAGCTCTACTGCCTTGGGTACATTGTGGACAGTAACACTACCACACCGCAGAACTACAAGGAGTTTGGTTATGGAAGTTGTGTTGTAATTTACTCACCAACACTTTTCATGTGTGATAATTCCTTTTACATACAACTCAGAGGTGTGAGTGGGGGCTAAATATTTTCCCCATCATTAGCCAAGAAGGTGATTATACGCCCCCCTGATATCCATTTCCTAGTCTGTGCATTCTGGTCATGCAGGTACATCGACGATCTGCTCATTATCTTGGAGCGGAGATGCCCTGCCATACCAGTTATCAGTTACCTTAACATATACCCGTTAAATTTACGGTTTTACATCACATAACACATGATGCAAGAATTACCTTTCTGGATTTGCCATGGAGGGTATACAGGGAAAAGAATCCTGACGTCCACTTGACGCAAGCTACTGCATCGACAATACAATTCTACAATGCAAATCCCAATCCCTCACAACACAAAATGCAATCCCCGTAGGGGAACTCACCCAGAAGTAAACGTCACTGTCGTACAGAAAATCTTTACAACAAGGAAAACAGAAAATCTGTACAGATTGAGTAAAAGGGGTTCCTTCATGGACCCGACAGGCTGAGAGAAGAGTCGAAGAAAAATGATAGGCCAACACCTTTAACCAACATACGGAGGAACAAAAGTACGGTATTAATATCGACAACTATCAAACAAACGAACCTTACCAACATAATGATTTCTAATATATTCCCCAGTTTAAACAAATCTCTAAGATCATTCAGAATACATCCACTACAAAAAACGGATCCTATTTTGGATAGGATCATCGGTCACAAGGACACAGGTCTTGTGTCTCGTAGAGGTAAACGATTGGCAATAGTTTGTCGCCCTCTATTTGAATCGAGAATACGGGATACACCCACCTGCCTAAAACTCAGGGTTTTACCAAATGCGTCAGGCCCCGAGTGTTCCACCTTAAATTTGCTGAGAATACAAGAAGAAATCGTCCTCAACATGCAGGAAATCGTGAATTCCTCCATTATAGGTTTTACAATTGTAACTCACAGAATGAATATACATCAATCAAATACTCATCGTCTGAATCTCCTGTACGTGGGTCAACACAGAAGTTTAGGTCCGATTTCTCTCACCCAGAGGATGAAATCTACTGCAGCATCAAAACATTTGTTTTTGTGAATGGGTATTACTGACCAGCCTCACCACCTATGTATCGAAAGGTTATCTACAACCAAAAGGGAGGAAATAGAATGATAGTCTTAAATAACCGGAAAGCCTTCTGGATTGTAATTTGATACACGTTCCCATTGGTCTAAACATGAGGAGGAAATAATGTACGCATACTGAAAAATTGATGCTAAGTCCAGTCCGCGCCTTTCAATGTACTTGTATATTACGTATGCTACCCGTTTACATTGTTTGTCAGGTAGATACCATCTCTTTATATAACAGACCCATGTTGTTTGTTTTAATATCAACATGTTTTGTCTTTTCGTTTTAAAAAATAGTTTAGCTTACCTTCTACAGTGGTGTCGTCCCCGAGACTCGACGTGTCTTAGGCACGAAGTGGATCCACTTCAACCAACATCCTTGGAGCGATACCATTGCTGGACTGGGCTCCTGCCCCGAATACCACCCGCAATTTGTAAAACAATACATATATATATTTTTGTTTCCCTGTTTAATCGAACAGTGAACTTGTTAGTTTGGCATAGTCTGTATAGTATCGGAGTTGGAGTATTTGCCCCCCCTTCCTAATGCATATTACATGATCTGACCAGATCAAGTAACGTGGACTACAGGGGAACGACTACCGCCTCCGGAGGGAGTTTTAATTAAATGTGAGCTTGTGCAGACCGCAGTAATGTTGTCATGTTAAGACGGGTAGGGATTTCGCTCGAAACGCGTAGACGTTATCATGTTTGGAACTTTTAAAATTGGAGATGTAAAAACTAAAAATAAATAAAGTTCTTTGGAAGTCGTAAATAACTTGGGCTGGACCGTGACCTTTTTATGTATTGGAAATTTACTACGCCTCGGCAGCAAGTGGCCCGTTGCCATCCAACATCAGTGTGTGCCTCAATTTGAAGAAGGTGATGAGATCGGTGTGTTATTTCTTGGTATCTATTTTATATACATGGCGGGCATGCTGTATGCATTATATGGTGTTTGACTGTATGCATTTTATACTACATGGCGGTGGCGAGATCTGGGCCTGACCCATCTGGTCCCTGATTATACATAAGCCTATGGGGGGGAGACGTCTTCTATAGCTCACCCGGGCGCGAAAAGGCTTGGTTCACACCGGCGGTTAGCGACTAAGTGATGGAAGTGGCTAGGGGGAGAGTTGCTCACGTTTATTAAAACCCCTGCCACCAATTTTTGGCTCCACTTTTTGTCACTCCTCTTTGTAGTGCAAACTGTTCACATATAATTACTAAAGTGGTCTGTGACACATTGGGTCGTCGCTGCTGCCTAAACAAATGCGACACAAAATTCTGCACTGACAGGGCATTCTGGTGCACCAGTCGGAACGTGCACCACATTTATCATGTAGGTTCCACAAACAGTGGTTGGCCTGCTCTGCCCCCGAATGTAGTGCACTCGGCCCCTTACCCAGACTGAGTGGTGTGTCCCTTTCTGCAAATGCAGTGGGGATCCCAGCAGTTGGAAGTCCAACTTATAGCTTATTTATATGCCCTTAGATGCTGGATAGGGGGATAAATGAAAATAGTTGGTACACCTCTATCTTACCGCATGCAACAATGCACTGGGAAGCTGGAAAAAAAAGATCCCAATAGAGGAATAGAAATTAATTATAAGTTTATTTTTTGATAGCGCCATCATATTCTGTTGCTCTTGGAACTCATAAGGGACATATACACAAGAAAGAAAACTTATAACAGTCCATATGGAACAAGAGGAATTGAGGGGTCATGCTCACAGAACTTACAGCTTATACCAACAAGTGGTATAAAGCTTGTACACTCAACCGGCCACTTATTAGGTACACCTGTCCAACTGCCTCGTCTAAACTATTTCTAGATCAGCCAATCACATGGCAGCAACTCAGTGATTTAGGCATGTAGACATGGTCAAGACAATCTCCTGCAGTTCAAAAACGGATCATCAGTATGGGAAGAAAGTGAGATGTGATGCCTTTGAACGTGGCATGGTGGTTGGTGCCGATAGGGCTGGTCTGGTATTTCAGAACTGCGATGCTATTGGATTTTTCACGCACCAACCATCTCAAAAAAAAAAAAAAAAAAAAAAAAAAAAGAAGAAAAAATAAAGAAAAAAGGTTTACAGAGAATGGTCCGAAACAAAAAACGAAACAACACATCCGCTATGTTGCAGTTCTGGTGGGCGGAAATGCCTTGTTGATGCCAGAGGTCAGAGGAGAATGGGAGACGGTTCTTAGCTGATAGAAAGGTCAACATTGACTCAAATCGCCACCCTTAAAACCAAGGTAGGCCAGAGAAGGCATCTCTGAACTCACAGTACGTCGAACTTTTGGAGGCACGATTGGACTAAGCAGCAGCAGACCCACGCTGTGCACACTCTTCAGCAAGAAAAGAAACTGAGGCTACAATTTTTCACAAGTTAATCGAAATGGACAGTAGAAGATGGAAAAAACGTTGACCTGGTTTTTTTTCTGGGGGAGAGTCTCGATTCTGCTGCGACATTCAGATGGTAGGGTCAGAATGTGGCGTCACAACATGGAAAGCATGGAGCCATCCTGGCCTTGTATCAACGGTTCAGGCTGGTGGGGTGTTGTCATGGTGTGGGGGAATATTTTGGGCAATCTTTGGGCCCACTTGGTACCCATGAGCATTGTTTGCAACGCCACAAATGACCACAATGACCCAACATCTGATTGGTACTTCAGCAGGAATGATTGGATCCTGATTTCGGTCAATTGAGTGAAAAGATGTCAGCGGGATATTAGGAAGGGATATCATTCTATAGGAGACAGCTTGGTGCGTTTTTTTGAGCCATCTCAGGAAAAGAAAAATCAACGCAATATTATGCTGGCTTATTCCGTGGGCCTAATGACAGCCTGCCACATCCTGATCAAGATGACAACCTTGGAAGACAAGATGTCAGAAATATTTACATTAAGGAACATATCCCTGTCCTCACCAGTGGGGTCGTGCCTTACAATGCCCGTTGTAACTGACTATACCTAGGGACAAATATCCTGAGAAATGCGGAGGCGGATCAGAAGAAACAGTCGAATCTCAATTAAGGAACTATGCAAGAGCAGGCAGAGGCCCTGAAGCGCAACAAACCCCTTCCAGCCCACACCAATCGACAAGAACATTTTAAAAAATATCATAACGCAACCCAAGAGGGCCTCAGGGTGGGCCCAGCACTCAAGTAGTAAACTTTGGGTATCAGAGGTGGAGACCTGGACACCTACTACTCCAAACAGCGAGCCGCTGATTACAGAATGGGAAGCCTGAACCCAAAGGCCCAAACGACAAATTGGCCTGGTTGCTTCCTGTAAACCTATTTGCTATTTGTTAGAATCACAAAGTGTTATTAAATTACCCTCAGGAATGGCATTATTTACACATCTTGAACATCAACACTAAGGCTTTTCGATGATAAGTCAATCTGTAGACCCACAAAACTATCGCACGTGGTGTTACAGTGATGTGAAATTAAACCTCATTGACAGATTTGTCTTAACACCATGCAACTCCCTCTCGCCAAATCACTCAGTAATTATATAGAAAATGAGCGACAATTCATTTTATAAATTACAAGTTGATTCTTATTTACTAAGTACATATGGATAATTAAGTACTGATAAAACTATAGGGTGGATCATGCATAAAATAGGAAATAATCAAGTTTCCTGTTTGATTGGAGGAATAGAATTTATGTAAGAGAAAAAATGTATTATAAATATTGACATTTTGCAATAGTCAGTAGTATGATATGCTACGAACAAAATAAGAGTAGGGTATATTGTGCCAGCCATTCATAAACTATGACCAAATTGGAGTAGTAACCCTCCCATCAGACACAAAAAATATAAATGGGAATGTAAAACACAAATTACTGGTCGTAACAGTCCAATAATTACATAATTGTCATGGGTGACCCGTTGATCCTGTTTCGGATCAACGGGACACCCGTGTTGCTTACGATGCCTGCCGGCCCCCGTATCCCTGCCCTCACTTACCTCTCGGCTAATGTATGGGATCAGGTCTACAGGCGTGTAGGCCGCAGCCTCCTGCCTGCAGTCGCACGATCTCAACCCTAGAGGGCGATGAGGCGTGGACTTCTTAGCATCTAAAGGCCAGAATCCTACTGTGGCTCCTGCAATCGGATAACACCTTATAATCCGGCTACCCTGCCCTTCTCTCCCTGCCGGATATTCATCCTAGGGATTGACAGAGGTTACCATGTGCAAGTGCTTCACTAACCTTCATGGGGAAAGATGAAAGCCCTTAGCGGTTTCCAGCACGCCTTTCTGTTTTTCCTTGGTGTCTTCCAGCGTCACATACGCTCCGGTGGTAATGTATGCAGTGATTCCAGAAGCACTTCAGTGTCGCCCGTTCCAGCGTCCAATACGCTTCTGACTGTCCTTACAGGGTTTCCAAGTTCCATTGGTATGCAGCCTGCCAGCGTTACCAGTGTACTGGGTGCCTGATTCATCCCCAGGCTGGACTGTTTCCTGCACATACTGTACTCGGCTGCCTACCGCAGGGCAGCAGACCAGCTCCGGCGGTGGTCAGAGGGTCCACTGGTCCACAGACCCCTTCCCTCCGGACTCTCCCATAGAGACTTAGTTCTGTTGTCGGTGTGCACATGTGACAATTTAATTATGGTATGAATAACAAAAAAACTCTAGCGACTGGGTGCATACATAGACATTATAGTTAAACCGAAATTGGTCAATGGAATGAACTGCCATCACGGACCTTCGTATAAAAGGTGCCGAAGCGGACACCCCAGCCCCTAGTAAGAAGCCGCGTGTAATCAACGGTGAAACACGTTGTTCGGGACTTCTACGTCTCATCAATGGCAATTTAGCATGGGACTTGAGAACAAGAGGGACAGTGTTAGAATCACACCGGGGTGTATAGAGCTAGAGCGGGGACAGCGCGACCAAATAGTACTAAGCAGCGAAGTATCAGTCGCAAAGAAGAAGTCGCGCGTTGTTACTTACCGACAAGAGAGCGCAAGACAGCAACCAGAAGAGACGAGACGGGTCGACGGTTTCTGTACAATCCTCTATATTATTTTAAATTAAAAAAAAAAATTCAAACCTTTTCAATGTCTGGACTATATTTTCTATTCATATTGTAACTCATTTGAAAAGTAAAAGTATGAATTTTCAATGAAAACTGATCAGATTGTGAGCCCCATTGGGGACAGGGACCAATTTGGCAAGCTCTGTGTAGCGCTGTGAAATCTGTGTGCACTATACAAATAAAGGAATTATTATTATTATTAAAACACAAAATTGTCTGGGTGACCCCAAACTTTTGAGAGGTAGTGTATGTGTAAATGTATATAATATATATAATTTTTTTTCTTATATATGCGTATAGTTGTCTATTTGTTCTGGAAAAGGTAGATATTCCTATTATCCAGTAGGTTACCCTCATATTAGGTCACAACTTTTAATGTATATTATAGCTGTTTTTTAGGATCTATAGGGAGGTTTGTACATATATTAATATACACTTATATGTTAAGATGTTCACTCTTCGATTACACAAATTCTTTTACATATGTTTTATTTTATTTTTTATTTATGAATCTACTACTATTTAAATCTACCCATCTTGAATACTATTTATATTGTATCCATATAATTATTCTGGCCCTGATAAAGTAGGCAGTTCTTGAAATGCTTTGCGCTTATTTCTTAAATAAAAAAACTCCTTTCTCACCATCTCTGGATCTCAATTCTTGAAGGAGAGCGTGTCGCAATACTTGCGTTTCCATCCAATATATACTAGGAGCAAGTAATATATCATGATAGGCTCAAAATGTTTTTCCTATCTTATTCCCCTTCAAAATGTATGCCTACGCCATTATGCACACAAATGTTTTTCTCATGTGAGATAGCCATTTTGAAGGGGAATAGATAGGAAAAACATTTTGAGCCTATCATGATATATTACTTGCTCCTAGTATATATTGGATGGAAACGCAAGTATTGCGACACCTCTCCTTCAAGAATTGAGATCCAGAGATGGTGAGAAAGGAGTTTTTTTATTTAAGAATAAGCGCAAAGCATTTCAAGAACTCGCTACTTATCAGGGCCAGAATAATTATATGGATACAATATAAATAGTATTCAAGATGGGTAGATTTAAATAGTAGTAATTCATAATAAAAAATAAAATAAACATATGTAAAAGAATTTGTGTAATCGAAGAGTGGACATCTTAACATATCAGTGTATATTAATATATGTACAAACCTCCCTATAGATCCTAAAAACAGCTATATATACATTAAAAGTTGTGACCTAATATGAGGGTAACCTACTGGATAATAGGATATCTACCTTTTCCAGAACAAATAGACAACTATAAACGCATATATAGAAAAAAATTATATATATTAATACATTACACACATACACTACCTCTCAAAGTTTGGGGTCACCCAGACAATTTTGTGTTTTAATAATAATAATAATTCCTTTATTTGTATAGTGACACAGATTTCACAGCGCTACACAGAGCTTGCCAAATTGTCCCTGTCCCCAATGGGGCTCACAATCTGATCATTTTTCATTGAAAATTCATACTTTTACTTTTCAAATGAGTTACATATGAATAGAAATATAGTCCAGACATTGAAAAGGTTTGAATTTTTTTTTTTAATTTAAAATAATAATTTTCTCATTCAAACTTCGCTGTCACCAAAGAATTCTCCCTTTGCTGCAATCACCACCATTTGCAGACCTTTGGCATCTACTGTTAATTGCTGAGTAATCTGGAGAAATTTCCCCCCTGCTTCCAGAAGCCCCTCCCACAAGTTGGAATTGGCTTGATGGGCACTTTTTGCATACAATACGGTCAGGTGCTACCACACACAGCTTATGGGGTTGAGATCTGCTGAATGGGCTGCCCACTCTAACAGATATAATACCAGCTGCCTGCTCTCCCTAATATACATGCATAATTTGGAGTTGTGTTTTGGGTAATTTTTCTGTTGTAGGTGAAATTGGCTCAATCAAGCACTGTCCAAAGGGTTATGGCATAGTGTTGCAAAATGGGAGTGATAGTCTGGGAATGGCTCTATATCACAATGTATATTGTATTACAAACCAGATGCACTAGAATAGTATAGAATAGTCATTTACCACATTAACAATGTAAAGAGTGTATTTATGATTAATTTAATGCTATCTTCATTAAATAAATTAGCTTTTCTTTAAAAATAAGGAAATTTCTAAGTGACAACAAACTTTTGAGCGGTAGGTGTATATATCAAGTACAGACCAAAAGTTGGACATACCTTCTCATTCAAAGAGTTTTCTGTATTTTCATGACAATAAAAATTGTAGATTCACACTGAAGGCATCAAAAATATGAATTAACACATGTGTAATTAATACTTAACAAAAAAGTTGTGAAAAATTGAAAATAGGTCTTATTATCTAGGTTCTCCAGATAGCCTACTGTTTTGAACACTCTTGGCATTCTCTTGATGATTTCTTGACTTATAAATGGGTTGACCATCAGATGTGTTGTCAGAAGTCAGGTGGATACACAGCTGATAGTCCTACTGATAGACTGTTAGAATTTGATCTGGCTGTAATAATACAAGGCTAAGTAAACAAAACAAGTGCCCATCTTACTTTACGAAATGAAGGTCGTCATCCAAAAAATTGGGAAAACTTTGAAAGTGTCCCAGACAGTTGCAAAAACCATCAAGCGCTACAAAGAAACTGCTCACACGAGGACTGCCCCTGGAAAGAAGACCAAGAGTCACCCTGCAGCAGAGGATAGGTTCATCCCGAGTCACCAGCCTCAGAATGGCAGCTC
Organism: Engystomops pustulosus; assembly: GCA_019512145.1. Taxonomy (NCBI): domain Eukaryota; kingdom Metazoa; phylum Chordata; class Amphibia; order Anura; family Leptodactylidae; genus Engystomops; species Engystomops pustulosus. Next base: position 163,302,412 of record CM033643.1, on the reverse strand, counting down.
AGATTAGAGCCCTGGTCACTGGCACACAGAAGTTCTAGCAGCAGACACATCTCTACTGTTAAGAGGGAGAGCTGTGTGCAGCAGCCTTCATGATAAAATAGCTGCTAGAAACCATGCTATGGACAGGCAAACAAGCAGAAGAGACTTGTTGGGCTAAGAACAGAAGGAGTGAACATTAGACCAGTGAAAATCTGTGCTTTGGTGTTGAGAGTCCCAAATTGGAGATTTTCAGTTCCAACCATGGCAATGAGTGATGAGACTTGTGTGCAACGCAGAAGGTGAATGAATGGACTCCACATGCCTAACTCCCACTGTAAGCATGGAGGTTTAGGTGTGATGGTGTGGGAGTGCTTGATGGTGACACGTTGGGATTTATTAAAATCGAAGGTATATTGAACTAGCATGGTTACACCACAGCATCTTGCAGTGGCACTCTCTTTTCATCCGTTATTTTTAGTTGTCAATTTTATTTTTTAAACAGGACAATGACCCAAACACACCTCCAGGCTGTGTAAGTGCTATTTGACCATAAGGAGAGTGATGGGGTGTTACACCATATGACCTGGCCTGAACCCGGGTCATGACCCATCAAGATGGTTTGATGAGCTGGACCACGGAGTGAAGGCAAAAGGGTCAACTAGTGCAAAGCATCTCTGGGAACTCCTTCAAGACTAAATGTAAACAAGAAATATATCTCAGCACTTCCTAATACTGTCTGACTAGTGGAGTGGTAGATGTGCTCCTGGCAGATTACGGTGCCTGTCTGTAATAATCGGAACTATCAAGAAAGAAATTAGCCAAGCACCGATCACACTCAAAGAACAATATAGATATGTATAGCATAAAACATATTTAATAATACAACAGTATGTTTAAAAGTGTACATTACCAAGATATTGTTGTCTATGACACAAAGATACAATAGATATAAATTATGTTTCAAATCTCAGGCTGGGCTAAAAAACGGTTGGGAGGCACTGAAGGGCCCAAGTGCACACTACTACCCAAGATAAAAATATGATAAAAACAGTTTTGATAGAAAATTTTTTTGACAAATGGAGGTGTAAGTCCGTGGATTACATAAAAATCCTAGATAGACAGTGTGGGATAGTTGTCCATGTAGTAAATATATATGTGAATCTTATCTGGACTAATGGCAGTCATATGAATCTTATCTGGACTAAGACAGTCCATAAATCATGGAGCTGGTGACTGGCAGGCTAGATTGCGTATAAAGTCATAGGTCAATAGTGGTATAACACTTAGGTTTTGTGCAGGTTAGTGCTTTCTATCAAGAAGTAAACAGAAGGTATTGCACTCACGGTTTCACCACACAGTTTAGAGGGGTCGTGAAACAGCCGTCACGGCGTTAGATGTGGGAACGATCGTCTTGATCGGCATTCTGTTGCCATTGTGCGCATGCGGGGGCTGCTGTGCCTGATAGGATCGTATCCTCCGTATCCCAATCAATGAATCTCCCGGTGGTCTGAACAGGCAATGACGGAGGTAGTCGTGTTGATGTAAAACGGTATGGATACCTGTTTAAGGTGTCTAGAATATTAAATAACTCAAATGTCCTTTTGCTGTGGCGTTAATCTCCACGGTGCCATCCAATAAAGTTTAAAAAGGGTCGCTAGATGCATTTCAAAGCCTCCTCTCGGCTCTTTCATAGTAGTTTCTTGAATACTCCTCCAGACTGTTGGAAGACCATTTGGTGACTACATCTTGAAGCTCTCAAGAGAATGCCAAGAGTGTGTAAAGTAGTAATCAAAGCAAAAGGTGCTACTTCTAAGAACCAACAAAATATAAGACATATTTTCAGTTGTTCATCTACTTCTTGCTAAGTGTATAATTCCACATGTGTTTAATTCATAGTCTTAATGCCTTGAGGTGAATCTACATTTTTATAGTCACGATAATACAGAAAACTCTTTGAATGAGAAGGTGTGTCCAAAATTTTGGTTTATAATATATATATATATATATAGATATATATTATATAATTTATATATATATTAGATTGCTTTTTGGATATGTAGGGACGTTTGTATATGTATTTTATACACTTGTATGTTAAAAGTTTACTCTTCTGTTACACAATTCTTATATACACGTTTTATTAAATGTTTAGATTTCAATCTTCTATTTTAATTTCCCCGTTTTGAATACTATTTACAGTGTGCCATATCATTATTCTGGACTTGATGAAGGGGGAAGTTTGTTACAGAAATGCTTGTCCACACTTTTTTTTTAAATGAAGAACTCCTTTCTCACCATCTCTGGATCTGCATATAGCATTTGAACCTCGGGTGAATTCGTACCTAGCCTTATGTCACACTTCCTCTCTATAGTATATGATAATGTTACTGTGGACATCTGTCTACTAGTGTAGATCAGGTTATCGTTCTGCAAGAGTGTCCATAGCTTAGCTTAGTTTAGCTCAAGACTTTTTTCAGGTTGGAAACTCAAGTAAGCTAAGGACACTTCTGTAGAAAAGTGTGCGCCAGTTTTTCTGCGACTTGCACTTCTTTTAGGTGCAACTGCTTGCACATGTATTTAAGAAGTGCTGCCACCACAATTGTGTTGCGCCACACCCTTTTGTGTGGCGCAGCTGCACTAGGCATCATGCCACCATCATCCACAGAAGGGAGTTCAGTGCTCGTGGACTGTCCCTGATTTATCATGCTAAGTCTGACAGAATGTTGTCACACTCCCTATTTTAAAGGTGCACCAAAAAGATGGTGCACTCTGTAGGGCAGGAGCGCCGTTCATGAAGAACGGTGCCCTAAATCCTGGTCTAATGCACCCTGCTCTATACAACGGGCAAACTGCATTAATAATGTGCCCCATCAACTTTAGGAGGAAAAGCAGACACAGGTTCAGAGTTTAGCACTCACATAAACCAAGACTGATGGCCTTGATGTTTTCTTTGGCCCTAGAATAAAAATGATGCCATGTCAGACACCATTATTCCAGTCAAGGAAACACCAACCAAGGTGACGTCATCTAAGATTTAGGAAATCCACCAGCACCTAAGTGACCTTCTTGATTATCACTAATAATTGATATGCTTCGTACATTGGTCTGGTAAGACAGGACTGGATGAAATGACCGGAGTTCCCAGCAGAAGCACAGGGCACCCTCTTACGGAGATCCTCATTTACTGAGGTGAACACAAACTCCAATACAACCCAGCAGATTTCATAACTGAAACCCTGCCATACTGGAGTGAATGTGCAGAGACAGAAAAGAAACGTGAGACTGAGAGATGGGAAGAGAGGTCTCACTTGCATCCTCTAAGCCACTTTCATCATAACAGCCTCAGACATAGCCTTCGTTTAGCGTACTAGGACTTATACGCTTTTAAGAAGTTCTCTCAAGTGCACGGCACATCAACTTCTGAGCCTAAGCACCATAAAACAGTGTGTCAATCACACAACCATCACCTATACCTAAAAGTCCCAACTAAACCATGTGGACGCTTGCCCTATGTAAGAATTTAACCTGGCTTTCCTCAATATAGGCCAGGTAATTACCAGAAGCCTGTGGTCTTAATGGAAATAAATACTTGCAGCTTTTCTGAAAGACACACAACACACTTCTATCCCCATAGAAAAAATATGGTATTTACTTTGGTCCGAGCACAGACTGACCAGAATGAAGGAGACCGCTGTTCTCATTGTTGCTGCACTCATTCAGCCAGATTCTGCACCATTGGAACCAGACTCTGTACGTTGTTGACCACAGTTTGCCATGGCCTCAATACTTAGTATGTATGGGCTGGCTAATATGAAATTGGGGAGTTGGATTGAGGGAGGACAGACAGACAGACAATAAACCCTAAGCTGTCCCCTACTCTATTACCCCTTGCGTATCTAGCAATATGGAACAACCCACGAAGAAAGCTCCCTCCCCCGCCAATGTGGAACACAAAAAAAGACTCAGGCCAGTGAAGAAAACATGGCAACCTAATACCACACAAAATCACAAAGAAATGGAACCGACTAACTGGTTCAATCCTCACCCATCTCTCCACAGTAAAAAGATTCCTGAAAGGGAATGGGAGTTTGTTTTCCGAGCAGAAGAAACCTAAAACCTAATCCTATTCGAAATACAGCAAAATAATCAGCAAGTTCTGACAATCTGCTTTATGTGGATTCCTATAGCTTTGTCATGTGATTGAACTTCCAACTTCCTTTAGACCGTGCAGAGCTAGTCAAAAATTATACCAAGGCCACGTATTCTCCCATTGTCCCAATATTCCTGTTAATGATGCCACTAAAATCTAGCTTCAAAAGTATCACAAGTACAGATCTTTAGAACAAAATATCAGTAAGCAGGCATACACGCACCAACGTTTCTACTGATATATACTGTCCTGTCTTAGCATAGACATCTTACCTAGTGAGAATAACACCAAAAAATAGCTTAATATATGATGGGGTCAATTGTGGCATGCAACCCGTTCAGATATCACATTTGCTGTCACTACTTTCACTGTCAGCTCAGTTCTATCCTCATAAAAGTTAGAGAATCTAAGTTTTAAAGCTTTTTCCTACGCCAGGACCTAGCGGAATATTCATAAGTACTAGGGAGTGCGCCAGAGCCTTTCATGTACACACAGTACATGGGTGGGAGGGGGGGGGGGGAACAATCCCCCCCGAAAAAACCCTTTTGATCGGACCGACGCGGGTATTTAAGATTAAAATTGTGTCGCATCACAATGCACTTACATGCACCATGAAAAAGATGTGAACTCAGGTCGGAACCGAGCTTGGGAGCACCAGATGCGGCGATATCGGGTGCACATTGGTTCACAATCTTTCGGAAACTCCTCTCCTCTCGGACGGGTAAGTAGTGGTGCCCAAGAGGTTTACTTTGCAGGTTCTAGTTTTTCATCTTTATGCCTACGCCATTATGCACACAAATGTTTTTCTCATGTGAGATAGCCTTGGTCTTTACAGCTAACTTACGTCCTTAAGTCTTTCTATGGGCTCATACCCACAGCTCAGGATTTCATAGCCGTGTCTGTAATATGAATGCAACACAGATGTCATCTGTGTGCCTTCATTATTTGTGGAGCAGTTGCTAGATAACTTATTTAGTGTTTAGCTAGTGTTTTTTGCAGGTCGGCAAAAACAGATGACATTCAGCCCATTTTTTTTTGGACCTACAGCTCAGCAAGTAAAACATTCTGAAGACACACAGACCGCAAAAATGAATTAGAGAGGAAGTTGTGCAGGTAGTCTAAATTTACAACTGGTTGCTACTAGTCCCATGATCGTAACAGTTTTGCCCTATGCAATATTACACTGTTACCAATGTTCCCAGAGCTGTGAAGGCTTGGTCCCATAACAACTGTGTTTGGGCCAACATCTACTTTGAACAAAAAATGAATGAACATAACAGGCTGAAATGCATTATTGCAAATGGTAACTGTACATAGTGCGCACTGACAGTGGTAAACCCATAAGAATTGGCACCAGTTGCCAGGGTGTACATACTATTTATACAATATCAAATACAGGTGGAATATGGAAACCAGTTATAATCCACTTGTGTTTACTTGCCGAAGGAGATATTGTGCACACCATAATGCAACACCATAATGTCTTATATGGTACCTAAAATTTCTTCCTGACCACCATCACAGATGCCGGAAAAAGACTATAGAAGAAGGTCTTCACATAGTAAAGGTGCATATCCTTTAACCAACACTATACTAGTAAAAGCTTCTGGGCCTCTGTAACACATTGGGCCTAACAGATCCGATCTTGCCGCGTCGCCCATATATTAAGTTCTCTAGAGCAAACTGCAAAATATAGTGAAAATATCATCCATTACTATTTCATGTGGTAAGTAACATATACATCTAGAACAATGACAGGACAAATGACAAATATATTATGCATGGAGCTTCTACAAGTTGCTTTTCATGGCTCTATTTTTTATTAAGTCTAAGATATAGTAAATAAAGCAAGAGTGACATTTGTGAGAACAGTCCATCCCATACAGAGTACTGTATGCTTTACTGCAGCTTTTTAACTTCTGGCAATGCCATTTGGTTCCAATGAACCTTAACCCCAATTGCATGTGGACTGTTTTAAAAAGTGACTGGTAATTTTGTTTTCTTGACATTAGAACATCAAACTCAAAGTGAAAATGCATAAAACCCTATATCATGACTATGAAAAGAAAACTCAGAATCACTTACACAGAGCTGTCCAGCGGCTGGTTACAACATGGACATTTTGTGCATTATCCTGGGGTTATGGGCAATTAGGGAGATGAGTAATTTCCCACTGATCTAGCATAGCATGGTTTAAACTTCACTATTATTATTTTAACAGTTTACATTGTACTTTTAACAATGATACATTATTGTACATTTGTTGGACTGTGATTTCCATTGTATCATTAGTGGTGAGTGTTATTATAGTGAGATAAAGTACAAAATTCAAACGATCCGGCATGTTAAGAGGGTGTTTTAGGTGTATTCTTATCTTATAAAATTATGGGAAATTAACTAATACATGTTCCAGGGTGGGACAAAGAAAACTGTCTCAAAGTTATCTTGAAGTCAATCCACTTAACATCAAGGATGATGCATATAATAGTCAATCCAGTATATCTATTCCAAGATACACCCAATCCCAACTGCAGACAGCACATCAGTTCCAGTCTCTGACTGTTTAGGCTGGACATTCTGGCAAGCAGACAATGTGAGTTTGATGCAAGTTAGTTACTGAAAGATGATAAGATAAGATAATCCTTTATTAGTCCCACAGTGGGGAAATTCACAGCATTACAGCAGCAGAGAGGGTACAGAGAGTGAAGTACAAACTATGACAACAACAATATTAGGGATAAATGAACAAAAAGAAAAGGGGGATAAAAAGACAAAAAAGAGACAAGCAATGATCGGCAGTTTGATGTTTAGTCTGTGGATGGCACTTGCAGGGACTGGTTAGGTGGGGGGCGTAGGTTACTTCTGTTTGGGCCTTGTTTGTTGAACAGCCTGATGGCAGCGGGGAGGAATGACTTACGATAACGCTCCCTCTCACACTTGGGGTGAAGCAGTCGGTCACTGAATGTGCTCCCCAATGCCACCACAGTCTCATGCAAGGGATGGGAGCTATTCTCCAGAATAGACTTCAACTTACACAGTGTCCTCCTCTCAGCTACCACCTGCACTGTGTCAAGAGGACCCCCCAGGACAGAACTGGCTTTCCTAATCAGTTTGTCCAGTCTGCTCCTCTCCCTAGCTGAGATGCTGCTTCCCCAACAGACTATGCCAAAGAAAATGGCTGGTGCCACTACAGAGTTGAAGAAGGTCTTAAGAAGAGCCCCCCGCACTCCGAATGCCCTCAGCCTCCTCAGCAGGTGTAGCCGGCTCTGACCCCTCCTGTGAAGTGCGTTTATGTTCTCTGCCCACTCCAGTTTATTGTTGAGGAGGACACCCAAGTACTTATAGGACTTCACTGCCTCAATGTCCGTCCCATGGATAACCACCGGTTGAGAAGTAGGACTGTGCTTACGAAAGTCCACCACCATCTCCTTGGTCTTCCCAGCATTAATCCTAAGGTGGTTTCTGCATGCTCCACTTCAGATTCTGGGAAATATGTACATATACGGCAATGGTGGCCGTATGTGCGCCGTACATGTGTGGCACCGATCTGCGCCGTACACCGCAAAAAGATAGAGCATGCTCTATTGCACGGGGGGCATACCACATGTGAATGTACTCTTAATACTTTCTGTAACCACTGTATGTTCTCCAGGGAAAGTTACCTCGAAGGACACCATCAAGCATGACTTACTCAGGAAGTCTAGTGACATGATGCAGGATAGTCCAAAAAGAACAGACTTCCAAATGATGGGCCACGCTATTTCAATGTATTTGCATCTTATCACCACAGTTTGTTATGGGAAGTTATGGCAAATAACTATGAGCTGTCATCACTGTTAGAATAGGAATAGAGGGGAGTTAGTACAATCTTCCTTTATTATTTTATAAACTTCTCTATTCCATTTATTTTTTCTACAATGGAACACCCAATGATTGTGATCTGATAAAATTTTGACATCCTTTGCGACAATAACAAGTAAAATAGTTAGTATCTAATCACAACATGTGTTAGAATATCTACAAAAATATGTTATACTCAGTGGCATAACAACAGCCGTAGCAGCCGTGGCGGTTGCTACGGGGCCCGTGCTGCACATGGGCCCGGGAAGGACGGCAATACCAAAATTTATTAGTGCCGATCTCCCGGGCTCTGTCTGCTGTGCTGAATGCAGAGTTGCCCACCTGTGCTGGCCCGCACTCTCCTACCCGCCACAAACTCATGACCCGCCCTCCAGCCGGCTGGTACGTCCTCTTCCCTCTTCATCCTCCCTCCCTGCGGCCAGCACGTCTTCCCTGCCATGCGCCCGCCAGCATGTACCTCCCACCTGCCAGCCGAAATGTCCTCCCGCCGACCGGCACTTACTCCCACCTGCTGTCCGACACGTCCACCTGCCAGGCGGAACTTCCATCCACTCGCCAGCTGGCACTATCTCCTGCTCTTTCTCCCACCCCTCGGCGGACATGTCCTCTTGCCAGCCAGCACTTCCTTGCGCCGCCAACTGGACGATCATTTGGTGCAATGGAAAGTCGCAAAACATCATTTGCACCACAACTGTGCCAAAACAATGCCACACATAAAATAACAGAAAAGATACCTTACTTCCATTGACCTTTTTTGAAGTCTGTGGTCTCAAAAGTGAAAAAATTAGAACATGCTGCAAATATTTTTCAATCTATTGCTCAAAAAAAAGAAAATGTGAATAAACACATGGGGGCACATTTACTTAAAAATTCGGAAATTTCACTATAAGTGCTCTTTGTATAATGCTGGGTCCGACAAATTCATTAAGAACGTGCACCAGAAATCATGAATCTGTCGCTTCCCTGCACTGGCTGGACAGAGTTCACCAAATTTTTGGTGGTGCACCTTTATCGTAGGGCGTGCGACACCACTTGCATGTTAAATATGGCGCTCGGTCCAAATCAGTTGGACCAACCGGCGGCATGCCCCCTAATTTGTGTTGCATGGAGGCTAGCGCAGCGGCGCGACAAAAGGGTCACTTGTGACACAATAGCGGAGCAGACATTTTTTAAATACCTATGCAAGCTGTTTTAGCCTACAAGAAAGTGCAAAGTCCAACAAAATGTGGTTCAAAGCCCTTAGTAAATGTGCCCCATGGACTAAAAGGGTCAGTTTACAGATACAGATCTATGCAGAAAAAACAGAAATTCAAATAAACACATAGGCCCACATTTATTAACCACTTCCCAACGTGCGCCGTAAAAGTACAACGTGGCGAGATAGAGCCAGCACCATAAAGAACGGTTGTCAGCTTAATATCACAGCTGACATCCTTCCATCAATCCAAACATGACTGCGACGAGCAAGGGGCTTCTAATGTGGATCGGGCCCATGGGATAGGGTCTTTCTCACGTTAGGAAACATGGCTTCCTAATCAGAGACCTGACATTTCACAGTGGCACAAACTGGGGGTCACATAATGGTCAACAAACTTTCATGGAATTAATTGCAATTTCCCTCTTGGGCATCAATTGCACAACATATTTGGAACAACATTTTATATGCACATGTGGGGTACTATACTTGGGAAAAATAGTTTTATACATTTTTGGGGGTTTTTTAATCTGACAGAAGTGTGTTGCACGTTCTATGTTAAAGGTGCACCAAAAAAAAGTTCCTGCGGCAGTGCAGGGGGCACCAGATTTATGAAGGATGTACATTTCATGACTCTGACTCACTCTGCACACTCCACAGGCAAACTGCACTTCTATTGATAAACGTGGACCATAGACTAAAATGAGTCAGTATACTGATACAGGTCTATACAGATAGACCATAAAAAACTGCATCTAAAGCAGAAATTAGAACATATTGTTGAATCTTTGAGTTTATAAAGTCATATTCAGAGTCTTGTATTGTGTAGAAGAAACTCACAGTGTATGAAGTGTAAAATCTACAAAACACATACGTGACCTTTTGACAAGGGCACTGAGGGCAGAGCAAACAAATGGCTCATGATACTGCCATACCATCTACAACAACAAGCAAATGTGGTAAAGAATGTTAAATTGTTTAAAAGAAAACAAAAATATAACTAAGTAAAGCACGTGAATATCTGCCTTAAGGTTTTCATTTTAAACTTATGATACTCAACAAGTATTGTGTTCTTGATTTTAAGTAATATTTTTGTATATACAGGCGGTCCCCTACTTAAGAACACTCGACTTACATACGACCCACCCCTAGTTACAAACGGACCACTGGATATTGGTAATTTATTGTACTGTAATCCTAGGCTACAATAAACAGCTATAACAGTTATCACAGGTGTCTGTAATGAAGCTTTAGTGTTAATCCTGATTCTTATTACAACCCAACATTTTTTAAATCCAATTGTCACAGAGACCAAAAAAGTTCTGGCTGGGATTACAATGATAAAATATACAGTTCCGACTTACATACAAACTCAACTTAAGAACAAACCCGGGGACTGGGTTAAAATTAAAATAACAAGCTGATAACAACAAATACTTTCCATTTTGAGTTATTTATTTATATTAAAGGAATGACAGACACCATTACATGTGTACATGTAAATCATCTGTTGTGTCCTTTGTGTGTTTTAAATTCATTACAACTGCTGTAACAGATATGGGGTGAAAGTGGGGGGTATAAAAGATAACAGCAGTAAGCCCCCCTGACTGGGAGGAAGGTTCGAGGTGCTGAAACATGCATGAGGGCTAAGTGGTGCATAATAGATTTTTTTGTATATTAATTATTTTTGAAATTAAAGGTTGTCACTTTCTGATGACCTTGTTGAGATTACTGTTAAAGAGGTTGTCCGGCTTTACAAAACATATTTATTAGGCCTGGAGGGAGGTTATAAAAACAATAAAATTCTTATCCTTACCTGCTCTGGTGCTGCCATCGTCCTTTGGCACTGCCCGTCACTGCCGTGCCCCTATTTGTTTACAGAGGCCGGCGCTTCCATATATCCACAGCCGCACGCATGATACAGCATCACTTTCAATGTGTATCAGGCGTGCAGTGAAATTGACAAAAAAAATACAGTGCATCATTTTCTTACAAGCTTGCAAGGGTGCGAATTCTCACACCTCCTGGCTGAGTTAGGTGTTCATTACCCCCCCCCCCCCCCCCCCCGCGCATTCCTTGGTCTGTTTATTGACTGACACACCTTGCGAACCTTTTCATCTGACAGGTTGTATAGAGAGGGTTTTTAGCATATACCTATCTATCCTATTGACTTATCCACACTTATCCACAGCCACACGCATGATACAGCATCACTTTCAATGTGTATCAGGCGTGCAGTGAAATTGACAAAAAAAATACAGTGCACCATTTTCTTACAAGCTTTCACTGTTTGTTCCACCTGACACGTGTTTTATTCTATGGGTCAGTATAATAACAGAGGTACCACATTTATATAGCTATAGCTGTTTAAACAGTTGTTTAAAAAAGGCCTTAGTATCTCTGTATTCTTATTCTGTAACTTTATCACACAGACTGGTTACTATTTTCATTAATACCATTCTGGGAACTGTACAACATTTAAATCACTTTTTATAAAAATGCATGGGGTTAGATTTTAAAGGAAACTTGTCACCAGGAACCTCATTTTCACTAAAGACGGGTTACAGAAGTTCATTAGAGCTGCAGTGCAAATCTGCCTTTCTGCCTTCTTTAAGCATTTGCATTACAATATAATTGTGTGTTATAACTTCCTGACAGAATCCTGACAGAATCCTCTGTGTAGTCCTAGGGTCCTTAGCTCTCGGACCCCACCTTTGTGCTCCTGTATAGCTCCTCCCTCCCCCACTGATGTTAGCTCACCAGACTTTGAGCTCTATGAAGGAGGGAGAAGTTGTACATGAGCAGAAAAGTGGGGGCCAAGAGCTGAGAAGTCTGCAGCACAGACAAGTCACATGTTGTTTTTTGAAATGCATCCAAACCAAAGCCCAACCTTTGGGACTACACAGAGGATTCTGTCAGGGTGCAATGTAAGTTATAACACACAAATATATTGTAATGCAAATGCTTAGAGAATGTAGAAAGGTGTATTCGCATGGTAAATACTTTTGTAACCTGTCCTTAGTGAAAATGAGGTCCCTGGTGACAGGTTCCCTTTAAGTGGTCAATTGTGAAATAAATCTACTAAGGTAATTTAAAGGAGACCTCCAGTGGAAATAAAATCTATGCCTTTCCATCATTAAATTCTAAATGTATAAATCTATGTATGTATTGTTTAAAACAGCTGTACAAATAAATATTTTTATGTACTAATGTTTAACAAAGCAAAAAGTCAGAGAGATTTTTCAGTTCCATATTTATAATGTGAAGATTTTTATAGTTCGTTTCATTATACATTTATGAATTTTGGCACAGCAGATTATGTGGATTTAAGGAAATAAATTACATGATTTGCTGATTGGATGGAAACATTTCATTTTTATTACACTGTAACTGGACTGAAAAAGCAAAGTTTTTTTAAAAAAAAATCGAAGAACACAAAAGAGCCATATTTGTAATATAAGCTTTTAATGTGGAATCCTAGGGACAGTGAAATGGAAACACATCAGACCTCCAATCAAATGTGTTTTTTTAAACAATGGTCACTCATCTGTTCCCAATGATGCTCAATCCATCTGTTTCCTATATACAATTTCACTGATGTTTTAAGCGTTTGGATGAGTATACTTTAGTTCTGCTTTTAAACATATACGTTTCCTATATATGACAGGTGTGGCAAGTATGGTAATGTTTCAAATGTAATAATGAGCATTGCACATGTGTTCACTAGGGCATTATGAAATACAATATTACCTCAAATTTAATTTCCGTGTATAAGCCTTAAGGATAAATACCAGTATATATTATATAGAGTTGGCTTTCAGGTTTTAGTTTTTCTTGAAGAACAGTCCATATGCAGATGGAAATTCATTTGCACTTTTTTTCAAATTATCCTATCCACATATCATCCACAAAAAGTCAGCAATTAATCTAATGTCTATGGTGCCATTGTATGAATACTGGATTTTAACACAATTTCATAAAATGAAATATGCAGCTGATAAAAGTGTAAATATTTATGTACCAGAGTAATTTTAGCTGTTTTTCAAACAACTATCAAAGGGGCCCTGCACTCCATGTTCGGTCTGTGGAATAATATACTTGTGCTGGTCAGATACCACGGACCGAGCAAATTTGAGTCTTTGCATCATGAAGAAATATGATGCAAGGACTCCCTATCTGCCAAGCCGCACTGCAACCATATCCACAGGAGGCATATATTTAGGATCATTTGGAACCCATATTGAGAGGAAGGTGGACAAGAATCCAACCAATGTGCCCTTGTTGAAAAGTGAAGCGCCAGCATATGATCTTAAATCCACCTCATCCTGCTGGTAAAATCCTTCGCCAAACTTTTGCTTAGTCTAATTTGAACCCGCGCACTAGCACATGGTCCAGCCACTGCCAATTGCAGATGAAATGGTCAGAAGATCTGCAGTTTCCCACTCAGTGCTCACTGCTAAATACACCGTGGAGTAGGTGGAACAGAAAGAAGAGGACTTTTTGGGGAACATTTACTTACCCGTCCATGCGCGATCCCCCAGGTGCATTGTCCGACGATCCTGCACAGCTGCCGGTATTCACAAAGATCGTGTGCCCGATATCCTGCATGTGTTCACCTTCTTCTTCCCGGTGCATGTAAGTGCTTGGCTCGCAACACAATCCGAATCCGTCGGATCTTCCGTCGGCCCGCCCCCCTGATTTGTGTCGCTTGAAAGTTGGCGCCAAAATACAATCGTGTGCGCCACAATCTGCTTTTAAATGCGGCTCAAACCGGTAATCGTTGGAATATCCAACGTTTGTGCGGTCCGCGGACCCTTGGTAAATGAGCCCCTTTGTCTGCTCAGGCTGATAAAAAAAACAGCAAGTTCATTGCCAAAATAAAAGTTTGTTTGCCTGCGGCCGACCTGAAGGAAGTAAAAGAAGACCTAACAAGTTGTGAACTGGCCCGAAGTTTTAGATACTAGATGAGTCAAGATTTTTTTTCCTGGTGTTTATAATAACATTTCCGTTTTTCTTGATTCAGCTGTTAAAGCAATAGTTGGTCCCAACATTTATGATTGTTAAGAGGGTTATTCCCTTTTAAATATATGCAGCTTAAATGGAATTATTCATGTCTAAACCACATGTGGCTTGATTTACATAGTTCAGAATAAGACATATGTCCATCAAATTCAACCAAGGAAAGATAGGGAAGGAATTGGATGTAAGGGAAAACAGTTTTACATTATAACATAAGCATCAATGTTAGTATGATGTAAAAGGCTTCGACACCCTTTTTAAAGCTCCTTGATGTCTCTACTGTGACCAGTGCCTGAGGAACGCTATTCCACAGGTCCCAAGTTCTTACAGTGAAGAAGCTTTGTCTCCTCTGGAGATTAAATCTTTTTTCTCTAGCCGGAGACAGTGTCCCCTTGCCTTTTGATGTATATTAACCTGGAACAATTTTCTACCATATTTTTAATATGGACCATTTATATATTTATGCAAATTAATCATGCCCTCAGTTTAGTTGTCTCTTATTGAGACTAAATAAGCCTAATAATAAAATTCGTTAAATTGTTATAATAATAATCTTTCCTCATAAGATCCTTCATAAACCTTATTATTGATGTGGCTCTTTGTTCTACCCTCTATGTCTCGAGGGCATATTCTAGGTGAGGCCAATTGATTTGTCCAGTAGTAATATTCCATCCCTGTATCAAGAGTCCATACCTCTTTTGATATGTGACAAGATCTTGCTGGCTTTAGAGGCAGCTAATTGACATTAGCAAACTATGCCGTCTACCTGTGGGAGTTTCAGAAACTCCATAATTTGGCTACGCTGTTTCCCAAACTCCTGTTCATCTCTATGGTGATTAAAGTGATTAAAAAGAGAATAACAGTTGCAGTCAGCTGCTTCCTGAACAACAAAAAAATAATAGATACAAGAATGGAAATGACCATCAATGCATTTATAAGAATAAACAAAATAATTTTAGGTATACCTGCATCCCAAAATGCCTGACCTATTAAAATGTAAAAATAATTATTCCATACAGCGAATGCCCAAATGTCTCAATCTCTTCTTTTGTCATCCTCTAAAATCACTGGGCCAAAAGAATAATCATGTGTCACACAGTGAAAGGGCAGAGGTGCGACTATCAATTGCACTGCATTTGGAATTTTTTCTTGCATTCCAGTTAATATAAAGTACAATAAGTCCAGCAGAAAACATACAAGTCTGTAAACGTAAAATATAAAGGCTGTGGATTTTGGGGTGCAGTGAGTAAAAATGGAAACACAAACATGTAAAATGACCTGGTCCTAAAGGAGTTAAAGAACTTGGCTTGTTCACACTACATCTCAAGAAGCCTTCCATCAGAAGTATGCATCAGGACTATATTCTAGCATGCATTGAGGGACTACTGTAAATCCCATATACCTTATTAAGAGTGACTTAATATTGAATAGCTTAGTTGACTATGATTTTCCATACAGTGAAAATAATGATCTATACAGATACACAGGGGATGCATTAAGGTTGCTAATGGGGAAAATGGAATATTTACAGGAAATGCAAACAAAGTATAAACTGTGAAATGAAGTGTAATTTGGCGGAAACCAAAGATGATATGAAGTGGTTGCAGAAAACAAGCTTACAATGACGGGCTTGCCACCTCTGTAGACTTTTTGGTAAACTCTAATGAAGGACCACATTTTTGGAATCCTGTAAATGAAATGTGCTTGTCTAAGCACACGTGAGCATTTAGTATAATAACAAAATAATTTGGGTATTAAAAACAATAAAGTTGAGTAATAATGTTTGACCTAGAATAACCAATATGATACATTAAGGCGGCAGGCTTGTTTGAACATATTTCAGTGGGAGTGTGATTACTTGTACCATCTGCCCAGTTCAGCAACATTTAACTTGTTTTTGCATTGGAACAGCAGGCAGGAGGATATGGGGAGGAGGAACAACTTGCAATTATAAAGAATCTAATTGACAATTTATAGCCATCTGGATTACTTGCCTTCAGCAAAACTGTCCAGAAAAAAAACTATTTAACAACAGCCAATTGAGAAGCCTTCTCATTCTAACATCCCCAGGGAGTTTAGGAAAACAATAGCTGTAGTGAAAGGAACTACTATTGTGAGGCTGAACTCCAACCCATTGTTCAACTTAGTTTCTTTTGTTTCATTAGAATAGGTTTTAGGAAAAGGGATGCCTTTTACAATTATTGTTTTGGTCCTTCATTCTTCAGCTGATCTAGATGCCTATTTTTACCATTTATAGTCATTAAGGGGGATATTTATCATACGCTGGCGCTCGTGCTATATGATAGCCCAGCCGCTGCAAATTCGCAGCCCAATACATCAAGAGGCTTCTGCCTCTTGATGTATCGGGCTGCCAGCAACGCAGCATTTATCCTACGCCACGTATGAAAAGTCGCCGGCAGCAGCGAGTGCGCAGGCGCATGAAGGTGGCGGATTGGGGAAAATAATCGCAAAAGCTAGGAATAAGCTAGCATTTGCGATTATTTCAGGGCCTCTGCGCCACTGGCGGTGCGCAGAGGTCCTAATAAATATCCCCCTAAGAGATTTTGTTATGTGATTTGATGTCACAACAATGAAAGCACATTGGGGCACATTTACTAAGGGCTTTGCACCAGTTTTCTGTCAGACTTTGCACATTCTTTCTAGTGGAAACTGCTTGCTCAGTTATTTAAGAAGTGTCTGCACCACAAAAGTGTCGCATGTAGCCATTTTGGTGCACAGCTGCACTAGGCACCATGCGACTAGTCTATTGTACACCGTATGTTAAAGATGCACTAGAAAAGTTGGTGAACTCTGTTGGGCCAGTGCGGGGAAGCGACAGATTCCTGATTTCTGGCGCACAGTCTTTAACTGAAATACATGTTTATTTATCAATCATCAACATACATAGCTTATTTAAACATACAAATCTTGCAACTAATTGGATGATTGTAGCAAAACATAAACTGTCATCAACATTTCTTAACCCCTACGGGACTCAGCCTCTTTTGGCCTTAAGAAAGCGGCCCCATTTTTCAAATCTGCCCTGTGTCACTATAAGTGGTTATAGCTTAGGAACGTTATGAGATATCCAGGGGATTTTGAGATTGTTTTCTCGTGACACATTGTACTTCACATTAGTTTAAAAATTTGGATGAAATCTTTTGCGTTTAGTTATGGAAAAAAAATAAATTTTGCAAAAATTTGGAAAAATTCTTTATTTTCAAAGTTCTAAATTCTAATGTGTTAACTTTAGTGTTTTTCACTTTTTTTTTACTTTTACATACTTGAACTTGAACCAGTGATGCTCTGATCGCTGGTTCATGTTCAATACACTGCTGTACAATACTATTTTATTGTAGAGCAGTGTAAACTGTCTGAGCATGCTTGCGCATGCTCAGACAGTTTACAGTCAGACCCGGAAGGGGTCTGACTGGCAGGGACATTGGGCAGCTCCGGGGCACATGCCAGTCCTCGGAGCTGCCCAGAAGAGGATCAGATCCCCTGGTAAGTGGCACGGGGATCCAATCAATAACGCAAACACCCTTAATGACCGTGGCGTGTAAAGGGTTAACACGCGCGATCGGAGCCGGCTCCAATCACGGCTGTTAGCGCAGGCTACTAAGGAAAGCTCTCAAAGAAATTATGACATGGGATGATGTGATTATGTCAGATAAGGGGGGGCTCAGTGGTCCTTATGGATAAAAAGATGTATCAGGAGCAAATTCGACATATACCGATACCGATACATATAGGAAACTCTATGAGGACCCTACTGCATGCTTTAAGATAGAACTTGAGAAAATTCTAACAGAAGGTATCAAATTAGGCATTTTTTCTGAAACACAAGCAGAGCGCATGATGACGGATAAACCAATCATCCCCATCATGCATGCTCTTCCACATAAGGGCATTACACCTCCCCCTATGAGACCTATTGTCTCAGGAATGGGATCGCTAAATGAACACCTTAGACATTGTTCTACAACCACTAGTACTGAGAATTCCGGGTTATCTGCAAGATTCCCGTGATGTATTGTCATCACTTGAAAATATTGTCTGGACCACAGATTTTCAATGGCTCACATGTGATGTAGTCTTCCTGTATCCTTCGATCCCCCACAACATAGCTCTTACTGCCTTGGGTTATCATTTGGACAGGTACACTAACCACACCGCAGAATACAAGGAGTTTGTTATGGAAGTTTGTTTTTATTTACTCACCAACAACTTCTTCATGTTTGATAATTCCTTTTACATACAACTCAGAGGTGTGAGTATGGGGGGCTAAATTTTCTCCATCATTAGCCAAGAAGGTGATATATAGCCATGATAATCCATTTCTAGGTCATGTGCATTGGTATGGCAGGTACATCGACGATCTGCTCATTATTTGGAGCGGAGATGTGCCTGCCATACCAGTGTTTATCAGTTACCTTAACGATAACCCGTTTAATTTACGTTTTACATCACATACACATGATGCAAGAATTACCTTTCTGGATCTTGCCATGGAGGGTATAGCAGGGAAAAAGATCCTTACGTCCACTTACCGCAAGCCTACTGCAGGCAATACAATTCTACATGCAACATCCCAACATCCCTCACACACAATAAATGCAATCCCCGTAGGGGAACTCACCAGAAGTAAACGCAACTGCAGTACAGAAAATCTTTACAACAAGGAAAAACAGAAAATCTGTAACAGATTGAGTAAAAGGGGTTATCCTTCATGGACCCTGACAAGGGCTGAGAGAAGAGTCAAGAAAAATGATAGGAAACACCTTTTAACCAAACATACGGAGGACAAAAGTACGGATATAATATCGACAACTACAACCAAAACGAACTTACCAACATAAGTATTTCAATATAGTCCCCAGTTTAAACAAATCTCTAAGATCATTCAGAATAACATCCCACTACAAAAAACGGATCCTATTTTGGATAGGATCCTGTCACAAGGACACAGGCTTGTGTCTCGTAGAGGTAAAACGATGGGCAATATGTTGTCGCCCTCTTATTTGAATCGAGAATACGGGATACACCCACCTGGCTAAAAACTCAGGGTTTTTACAAATGCGCAGCCCCGAGATGTTCCACCTGTAAATTTGCTGAGAATAAAAAGAAATCGTTCCACAACAGTGCAGGAAATCGTGAATTCCCCATTAGAGGTTTTATCAATTGTAACTCACAGAATGTAATATACATCATCAAATGCTCATCCTGTGATCTCATGTACGTGGGTCAAACCACGAGAAAATTTTAGGTCCGATTTCTCTCACCCAGAGGGATGAAATCTATCTGCAGCATCAAAACACTTTGTTTTTGTGAATGGGATTAATACTGACAGCCTCACCACCTATGTCATCGAAAAGGTATCTAAACCAAAAAGGGGAGGAAATATAAGTGATATTCTTAATAACCGGGAAGCCTTCTGGATTTTTAATTTGAATACACGTTCCCCATTTGGTCTAAACATGAGGAAGGAAATCATGTACCATTACTGTAAAAATTGATATGAAGTCCAGTCCGCTGCCTTTCAATGTACTTGTATATTACTATGCTACCTTTACATTGTTTGTTCAGGTAGATACCATCTCTGTTATATATAACAGACAATGTTTTGTTTTTAATATCAGCATGTTTTGTCTTTTGTTTTTAAAAATAGTTTTTAGCTTACCTTCTACAGTGGTGTCGTCCCGCGACTCGACTGTTCTTAGGCAGAAGTGGATCCACTTCCCACCACATCTTGGAGCGATACCATTGCGGGACTGTGCTCCTCCCCGAATACCACACGCAATTTGTAATAACAATACATTTATATGAATTTATTGTTTCCCTGTTTAATGTAACAGTGAACTTGTAGTGTGAACTAGTCTGTATTAGTATCGGAGTTGGAGTATTTGCCCCCCCTTTCTCTAATGCATATTCATGATCTTACCAGAAGTAACGTGACTACAGGGGGAACGACTACCTCTCCGAGGGAGTTTTAAATGTGAGCTTGATCAGACCGCCAGTATATGTTTGTCATGATTAAGAGCGGGGATTTCGCTCGAAACGCGTAGACGTTATCCATGTTTTGGAACTTTTAATTGGAGATGTACTAAATAAATAAAGTTATGTGAAGTCGGAAAAACTTGGCTGGACCGTGACCTTTTTCGTATTGGAATTTACTACGCCTCGGCAGCAAGGTGGCCCGTGCCCATCCAAATCACGTGTGTGCCTGCAATTGAAGGAAAGGTGAGCTGGTGTTTAATTTTCTGGTATCTATTTTATATTACATGGCGGCATGCTGTATGCATTATATGGTGGTATGCTGTATGCATTTTATACTACATGGCGGTGGCAGGATCTGGTCCTGACCCATCTGGTCCCTGATATATAACATATATGGGGGAAGACGTCTCTATAGCTCACCTCGGGCAGCAGAAAGGCTTGGTTCACCCCTGTTAGCACTAATTGATGGAGTGGCAGGTGGAGATTTGCTCACGTTTATTAAAACCCCTGCACCAATTTTTTGTCTAACTTTTTGTCACTCTCTTTTTAGTGCAAACTGCTTGCACATATATTTATAAAGTGTCTGTGACACATTTGTGTCGCTGCTGCACTAAACCAAATGCGACACAAAATTCTGCACTGAAAGGGGCATTCTGGTGCACAGTCGGACTGTGCACCACATTTATCATGTAGTGTCCCACAGAAGTGTGTTGCATGCTCTGCCCCAGAAATGTAGGTGCACTCTGCCCCTTACCCAGACTGAGGGGGTCCTGTTCTCGCGATCAGTGTGGATCCCAGCAGTTGGAGCCAACTTTATCAGCTTATTATTCCCTGTAGTCTGGATAGGGGATAAATGAAATAGTTGGTACAACCTCTATAATGTACAGTGCACAATGCACTGGGAAGCTGGAAAAAAAATCCCAATATAGAGGAATAGAAATTAATTATAATGTTTATTTATATAGCGCCATCATATTCTGTTGCTCTTTTGAACTCATAAGGGACATATACAAAAGAAATAAAACATTATACAGTCATATGGAACAAGAGGAGTGAGGGGTCTGCTCACAAGAACTTACAGTCTTATACCACACATGTGGTATAAGAGCTTGTACACTCACCGGCCACTTTATTAGGTACACCTGTCCAACTGCTCGTTAACACTTAATTTCTAATCAGCCAATCACATGGCAGCAACTCAGTGCATTTAGGCATGTAGACATGGTCAAGACAATCTCCTGCAGTTCAAACCGAGCATCAGTATGGGGAAGAAAGGTGATTTGAGTGCCTTTGAACGTGGCATGGTTGTTGGTGCCAGAAGGGCTGGTCTGAGTATTTCAGAAACTGCTGATCTACTGGGATTTTCACGCACAACCATCTCTAGGGTTTACAGAGAATGGTCCGAAAAAGAAAAAACATCCAGTGAGCGGCAGTTCTGTGGGCGGAAATGCCTTGTTGATGCCAGAGGTCAGAGGAGAATGGGCAGACTGGTTCGAGCTGATAGAAAGGCAACAGTGACTCAAATCGCCACCCGTTACAACCAAGGTAGGCAGAAGAGCATCTCTGAACGCACAGTACGTCGAACTTTGAGGCAGATGGGCTACAGCAGCAGAAGACCACACCGGGTGCCACTCCTTTCAGCTAAGAACAGGAAACTGAGGCTACAATTTTCACAAGCTCATCGAAATTGGACAGTAGAAGATTGGAAAAACGTTGCCTGGTCTGATGTGTAGTATAGTAACTCACTCATACAGTATAGAGGCAGTGTATTGGGCTCCTTAGACTTTAGGGGCTTAGTACAGATTGGCAGCACCTCCTTTTTTAGGGTGTAGTATAATATTGGGGTATCTATTGGGCTCCTTAGACTTTAGGAGCCTAGAACAGATTGGCAGCACCTTCACTGGGAATGAGCACCTTTAGGACCTACATATGGGGAATGTGGGGTAAACAACCATCAAGCCCTTCTGTGCTGCATACAGTTGGGTTACTTGAAGCTCTTAGCCCCCAATGCCTTATTGTTTTTCACTCTTTCAGGGTAGGAGATCCTTAAATTTCTTATTCTAATTCATCCTTGAATAAGCTGCAGACCGAGGGAAGTGAAGATCCGCCATAATCCAATGTCCTCATTTAGTCTCAAAGAGCAGGAATCCGCAGAAGGTGCAGTAACGCTGATGATCCCCGTGGAGGGCGCCGGTGCCCATCCTGAGCCACACCTCGTCTTCCTTGGCCAGCTTCAGCACAGCGCTGTTCCCCGACGTGTCCTGCTTTCCTTTGGATTCATAACTGAAATTACATTTTTAATAATGCTTAAATTTTCTAGCAGTGGTTTACGATGGTGAAAGGGTTATTAGCGATGTTCTGCTACTGCTCACACAATCATACAGTCTCTTACCATCACAATCCATCCAGATAAACCAGGGACATTACTCATAGATCCAGGCACCGGGACTGTGGTATCTTCTTATATTTGTTACCCATGCCCTCCTTCCTTCTAAAATCAACTTTTAGAATTATGCTAATTAGTCTGAAGGGCCCTGGTGGATGTTACCAGATCTGTTACACTTTCTCCCCCCTCTCTTTGCCTGCTGTAACCTCACACAGTGGGTGGGGTCAGCGCTCCTGCTTAGTGTAACAGCCTATGAAGCTACAACACATAGGTGCTCTGGTAACGCCCCCACAGACCTTTTGGCTCTTTAGCATAATTATAAAAGTTGATTTTAGAAGGAAGGAGGACATGGATACCAGATATAAGAAGATGCCCACAGTCACAGGGAAAAGATGTGGACCTTGTTTTTTTCTTTTATTAAAAGGTTTTAGGGTGATTTAGGGCATCCCAGATTTAGGATGCAGCCACACATTCAGTTTATCAGATGCAGATGATAATGGGTGAGGATTATCATTAAGAAGTGCTACGCTTCCATTTTCACTCCACTCCTGCATCAAAAACTGCATCTGAAAACCCGAAAGTGTGGACACACCCTAAGGGTGCTGTCACACGTCGCGTTTACTGCATGCGTTTAAAAACGCATTGCTACAGCTGAAGGGGTATTTCCCTAATTAAACAGCTGTTAATGCTTGCGTAAACGCAAGCATTAACGCATTGTTAACGCATGCGTTAACATCGCGGTTAACGCATGCGGTTGTTAACGCATGCGTTAACCGCGATGTTAACACATGCGTTTTGTAAACGCAAGCGTTAACAGCTGTTTAATTAGGGAAATATCCCTTCAGCTGTAGCAATGCGTTTTTAAACGCATGCAGTAAACGCGACGTGTGACAGCACCCTAAGGGTGATGCCACACATGGCGTTTTTGACCATTTTTGTCCATTTTTCCCAATTATCTTAATAGATAAACAGGTTGTAAGCAGCCAAACGCATGGTAAACAGCCAAAAACTGTCAAAAACTGATGCGTTTTTAAAACGGACTTAAAACGCACGCTTAAAAACGGATCAAAAATGTCACCCCTGAGGGTGATGGCACACGTGGAGTTTTGAACCTGTTTTTGCTCCATTTTTAAGCAGTCCGTTGTGTTTTTGACAGGTTTTACCAATTATCTCAAATAAAACTGGTCAAAAACGGATGCGTTTTTGGGCGGACTGCTTAAAAATGGACCAAAAACGGGTTCAAAACGCCATGAGTGGCATCACCCTTAGGTGTCTCATTGTTTAGCATAGAACATCTGATCGCTGGGGAAGGGGCTTCTGTTATCCTGACCACCTATTGATGTCCTCCAAAAGTAATTCCTGGCCAACCCTTTATTTGTCTCCTCCTTCCAAACTCTGTTGGTTGTTACATTGTTTCTTTTATTAAGGCCCCTCCCCCTCACCACTATTGAATGAGTTAACCGTTTCCTGCTTTTCAAGTCTTCCTCTCTCATGGCAGATGCGCTTTATAAATATCTCCCCCTGCATAGATTTAGTAAATGGCAGCCGTCGTCCCATCTCTCCAAACACATGAAATAAGAGGAATCTACATATAAATGGCGCGGCGGCATCTTTAAAAGGTCAGGTATGAGAGGATTCTTTATAGGGGAATCCAGCGGGATGAATTATACCGTATATACCGAATCCATAACAATGACATGGAAATAATATGTCAAAAAAATTATTCATGACTGCAGAGAGGGAAATTGAGGCTGAGGATATGAAGTGGCTTCCTATTAACGTGAGATTGGTGGGGGGTGACAGCGTGGCACCTGTCCTGGTTATGGTTTAGCTGGAATGACACAATCACATATGGTAGGGACAGTACCTAATACTGCAGATTATTCCAGGAAATATTGGACTAAGCTGTAGTACCAGGAATGGCCACTACAACACGTGCGGCGCTGTAGCTAGTCAACAAAGAAGAGGACGCAATGTTCACTGCAGCCTGTGGGGCTTCTTATAGGTGTGTTCCCACAAATTAAACAGTGTCTAATTGCTTGTAAACCCCCCCAATCATAAGGGTAAGCACCAATGCTCCTTCAATTATACCTGTATGTATAGGACTGTGATATATGGATTTATATCCAGCGTTGTAGTTTCTCCAAGTGCACTAGGAATGTGTCCTCACACTGTTGTGCTCTGTACTCACTGCAGCCAGTGTTAGTATTTGTATTAGGTGTAATCATACCTTTATGTATGTTGTTAGTAGCAGCAGGACTGTGAAATATGGATTTAAATATGGATTTTAAATTCTCTAACTTGAGATGTATTTTTACACTGCTGTGCTATTAGTGCTCTGCGGGCAGCGTTAGGTATTGTCCCTGGAGGGAAGGATAATCATATGTTTGTGTATGATGTTAGGAGCAGGACTATGAAATCAGTACAGAGCACAGCAGTGTGAGGACATCACCCCAATGCACTTAGAGAAGCTAAAATCTTGCAGTTTAAACCTATATATCAGTCCTGCTGCTACTAACAACATATACAAAGGTCTGATTACACATCTCACCAGGGACAATACCTAACATTACCTGCACAGAGCACAGCAGTGTGAGGACACACCCCCTGGGCATTTGGAGAAGCTACAATCCTGGAATATAAATCCATATATCACAGTCCTGCTGCTACTAACAACATACACACAGGTCTGATTACACATCTCTCCAGGGACAATATATAACACTGACTGCAGTCTTTGTGGTCATATTTGCTGACAGTTTCCCTTTTAATTAATGAGGAAGAGGGAAATATTTTGGAAAACATTCCTTATTTTCAGTGGAAGCTTCTTGGGCCTCAGTGTCTTGGCTATTACTCATCACCTCCTGACGAGCAGCGTCAGGTTACCATGGATTGTATGACGCCCGTCATTGTGGGGACTGGACGGCTTATATCACTATATCTATATCTCATATACTTTCCAGCAGGGGGTTAATACTCCGGATACTTAATCAGCTTTTCCGTAATTTCCTGGCGTTTCCTGGCGCTGTTAATCCCCCCAGTAGATGTGGACGGGCAGCGTTTAGTGTCGGCTGTAACAAGTCACCCCACCGGTGTCACACAGCGGGAGACTTACCTGCCTTAATATAATGACAGCAGGAGACTCCTCCGGAGAGTTATGGGTTATTGATTGATCAATGAGAGTGATAATTTAACCCACTAACTGCTGAATCCTGAGACCACAGCAAATCAACTGCTTCTAGAGAAGGAACAAAGTGCAACCAACGTATTCTAAAACTTCTAATGGACTTTAAATCTGCTGCTGTCCCTATACAGAGACATTGGGGCAGATTTACTTACCCGGTCCATTCGCGATCCAGTGGCGCGTTCTCTGCGGAGGATTCGGGTCTTCCGGCGATTCATTAAGGTAGTTCCCCCGATGTCCACCAGGTGTCGGAGTCCGTCGGAGTTCACTGGAGTTCATCGTCCTATCCTGGGTGCAGGTAAGCGTGTGTTGAGCGACACATTTTTTTTTTTTAAATACAGCGGTTTTTCTGAATCCGTCGGGTTTTCCGATGGCCACGCCCCGATTTCCATCGCGTGCATACCAGCGCCATAATCCGATCCCGTGCGCCAAAAACCCGGGGCAATTTGTCGAAAATCTGTAATTTTCTGGAAACCCAACGAAAAGAAAAGATTCAGGCCCTTAGTAAATGAGCGCCATTGACCCTGTACATAGCTAGTCCTGCTCTCAGCTGAGCAGTGGAGACAATTACACTCACCGGCTACTTTATTAGGTGCACCTGTCCAACTGCTCGTTAACACTTAATTTCTAATCAGCCAATCACATGGCGGCAGTGCATTTAGGCATGTAGACATGGTCAAGACAATCTCCTGCAGTTCAAACCGAGCATCAGTATGGGGAAGAAAGTTGATTTGATGCCTTTGAACGTGGCATGGTTGTTGGTGCCAGAAGGGCTGGTCTGAGTATTTCAGAAACTGCTGATCTACTGGGATTTTCACGCACAACCATCTCTAGGGTTTACAGAGAATGGTCCGAAAAAGAAAAAACATCCAGTGAGCGGCAGTTCTGTGGGCGGAAATGCCTTGTTGATGCCAGAGGTCAGAGGAGAATGGGCAGACTGGTTCGAGCTGATAGAAAGGCAACAGTGACTCAAATCACCACCCGTTACAACCAAGGTAGGCAGAAGAGCATCTCTGAACGCACAGTACGTCGAACTTTGAGGCAGATGGGCTACAGCAGCAGAAGACCACACCGGGTGCCACTCCTTTCAGCTAAGAACAGGAAACTGAGGCTACAATTTGCACAAGCTCATCGAAATTGGACAGTAGAAGATTGGAAAAACGTTGCCTGGTCTGATGAGTCTCGATTTCTGCTGCGACATTCGGATGGTAGGGTCAGAATTTGGCGTCAACAACATGAAAGCATGGATCCATCCTGCCTTGTATCAACGGTTCAGGCTGGTGGTGGTGGTGTCATGGTGTGGGGAATATTTTCTTGGCACTCTTTGGGCCCCTTGGTACCAATTGAGCATCGTTGCAACGCCACAGCCTACCTGAGTATTGTTGCTGACCATGTCCATCCCTTTATGAGCACAATGTACCCTGTAACATCTGATGGCTACTTTCAGCAGGATAATGCGCCATGTCATAAAGCTGGAATCATCTCAGACTGGTTTCTTGAACATGACAATGAGGTCACTGGACTCAAATGGCCTCCACAGTCACCAGATCTCAATCCAATAGAGCATCTTTGGGATGTGGTGGAACGGGAGATTCGCATCATGGATGTGCAGCCGACAAATCTGCGGCAACTGTGTGATGCCATCATGTCAATATGGACCAAAACCTCTGAGGAGCTTCCAGCACCTTGTTGTATCTATGCCACGAAGAATTGAGGAAGTTCTGAAGGCAAAAGGGGGTCCAACCCGTTACTAGCATGGTGTACCTAATAAAGTGGCCAGTGAGTGTATATCCAGTCTAGACAATGCTCTGTGAGCTACACAGCCTGGACTCCAGGCCCAGGAGCCTACTGAAACACGAAGCCAACCCTGGAGGAGTCAATTGTAACCAGACAATCTAGACAATGCCCTGTGAGCTAAACACATCAGCAGAAGCTGCATAAATCTTTGTGCTAGTTTGTTACAATGTATCAGTCTGGAGTCCAGGCTGTTTAGCTCACAGAGCATTCTGTAGACTGGATACAATTGTCTCCATTCAGAGGCAGTGACCCTGTTACATAGCTAGTCCTGCTCTCAGCTGAGAAGTGGAGACAATTGCATGGACTCCAGACTGATACATTGTAACAAACCAGCAGAGAGATCTGTGCAGCAGCTGCTGTGTTTTTCTCAACAGGCAATGCTCTGTAAACTAAAAAGCCTGGACTTGTCTGATACATTGTATTAAACCAGCAGAGAGATCTGTGCAGCTGCTGCTGATTTGTTTAGCTCACAGAGCATTGTCTAGACAGGATACAATTGTCTCCATTCAGAGGTAGTAACCCTGTACATAGCGAGTCCTGCTCTCAGCTGAGAAGTGGAGACAATTGTATCCAGTCTAGACAATGCTCTCTGAGATAAACACGTCAGCAGCTGCTGCTGGTCTGTTACAATGTATCAGTCAGGAGTCCAGGCAGTTTAGCTCACAGAGCATTGTCCAGACTGGAGCGATAGATGTCAAGCAATAGCTCCAATATTTAACCCATTCATTTCACCAGATGTACAAATAAATTGACCTATGACCATGTCTAGGACTTGTGGGTCTCCACCTGCTGTCAGCGGGTCACACTGTGTTTTGGTCGCCCCCTGGTCTATCACCCGCTGTACCATCTACACACACATTGATGCAGGTGAATAACACGTCGGCCCGTGAGCTGACAATCATTTACCTACAGATTCCATTCTCTCTATGGCGTCTGCCATACAATTTGCTGCTCCGGCCTAAACCCTCCGGGAGCCCAGAGGAGATGGATTGGTGGTGGGGGCGGCCGGCTGTGTGCGGGATTAGACAGACGCCGGGTTCCTTGAGACAAATTGATTGCCGGCTCTGAGTGTTTGTAATTGACATCTGTCCATAACTATATTTGTGGCATTAAGATAAGAGGCAGCGCTCTCCTCTGCGCGCCGGAGATAAGCGTCTATAGAGACGTCCGGCGCTATCTCTATAGGAACAAATAGCAGCAAATACTATGGGAGCCTTACAGAACATACACATGGGGGAGGACTAAATCCTTCTCTCTCCAGCTTTGAAGAACAAGAACAAATATGTCAGAAACTTATAGGATTATTCTAGTTGTGAACTTTTGTCACCCAGGGGATCAGTTATGATGTTATACTGGGACCCTCCACTTAAAGGGGTTGGCCACTCTGCTAAATGTCTTCCATTAGGCATGTCTCTGCATGTATATGTACCTGTGTTTTAGCCTCCTTTCATAGCTACAGCCTTTTCCTGTTCTCTGTATATATACACTGCTCCAGCCCATCCTTATGGTGTCTCCCACTGTATCTCTCTCACTCAGTTCTTCTGAGTGACAGATACAGGAAAAGAGGAAGGGGAGAGCAGGATAAGAGAGTCTTAATCTTCTGCTGCAGCTCCTCCTATTTATCAGAGCTCAGACATGTAAACAAAGAATCATGGAGAGTCTGCAGACAGCACTATAGTGTGTAACAAGACTGCTGAATCCCTTGATGAGCATTCAGGGATTATTATCAAGGCAGTAAAGGCATATAGGCAGCTTATGTAGAAGAGTGGCTCACCCCTTTAATGGATGCACTGGAGAGCCCATTGCTTCCCACTAGCATGAGATGTATTTGTATTGTAATGCCATTATAATGTAATGTCAGTGTGTGATCCACTAATGTGGTGACCCTAGATCACTGACAATAGTATTCACCCTTTAACCCCCATTCAAGAATCTTGACCTTGCAGTAGAGT
Source organism: Engystomops pustulosus (assembly GCA_019512145.1). Classification (NCBI taxonomy): domain Eukaryota; kingdom Metazoa; phylum Chordata; class Amphibia; order Anura; family Leptodactylidae; genus Engystomops; species Engystomops pustulosus. Next base: position 163,272,892 of record CM033643.1, on the reverse strand, counting down.
AATCACAAGGTCGCTACCTCTTGGAGATGTCTTGTTCAGTGACAGCTGACCCAAGCGGATCGAGAGAAAGCAAAGGTCAGTGCCAAAAGGATGAGACGAGGTCAGTGGACAATGTGAGGTCAGGACGGGCGGTGATCATACAATGTTGTATACAGGTGATGGGTCAGAGAAGTCACATTAACAAGCCGAGCCACATTTCTATCCTTTACCTTTGCCTATCATCAGGGTCACTTACCTGTACATGCTGACTATGGTATTACCATTATGCATCAGGTAGACGTACACATCCTCCACTTCTTCGTGCTTCAGCATACTAAAAGTAAAAAAGTAGACACCTGGAAAAAAAGACCAGGATTAGGATTAATACCTGAGGAATAGCAGAGCAAATCTCCTCAAAGTGTTTTACAAATAGTTTTGAATATGGGGGGGGATCTGCGTCTCCATGTTACATATGTAACATCACAATTTCTAAACATGAGATATAACCACGACATAAGGGAACATCGTGGTTTGGTATATTGCTAGAAGTGCGCAATAGTTTGAATTCATTACAATGAGCCACTGGCTCATTGTAACGAATCTGCAGCTGCCAGATAGCCTCGTGTCAAAAGAAGACACGAGGCTACCATGGCAACCGATCGCCGCCCCCCGATGTAGTTCGGGGGCGTGGCGATCGAAAAAAAGATGGCGTCTTTTAAATGCCGCCGGCGACTTTGCCGGCGGCAACGGGGGGGTTAATAGCCGCGATCGGTGCTAGCACCGACCGCGGTTATTAGCGGTGGGGGTTTTATGCATTAAGCAAAAACCCCCACCTTTGTATGAAGAGGACTCAGCCCATGAGCCCTCTTCATACATCCCTTATACAAGCTGTGGTTTACCCAAAACTAGAGTAAACTAGTATAAAAATCACACATTACCCTATGAATCCTAAAAAACAATAAAAGCCTAGCAGCGGGAGCACGTGGCTTGTCGGGTAAGCCGGCGTGCGGACTGGACGGGACTGAGACAGCATCAGGAGCCAGGAGATATTAGTCCGGGGTGAGGGACGGGGACACCGCGCCACATAGGAGGGCACAGGTGAACCCGCAATCAGTACAGAGGATCGCGGGTACGGCCGTGGCAGTGGTGTATATGTTTTTATGTATAAAAATGTGGTGTCTTCAGAGTTGTACTGACCTGGAAAATATAATTATCATGTTATTTGTAGGCATTAGAATTGGAATTTAATGAAAGGTCAGCAGTAAATTATATGTACCCCATAAGTACCTCTGCCTCTTGGAGAAGAATCATAACTACACTTCAAGAGTTTCCATGCTAGAGGGGTAGCCCCTTAAAGGACAACTACCTCCGGGATCAAGGATTGTAAACTAAGCTTTTTGACATAATGGTGTGTGCCCCCCTTGCAGGACCCACTCTTCTTTTAGCTTCTTATGCCTTGGTTTAAAAAAAAGTTGTTAACATTATGCAAATTAGCCTGAGGGGCTCCATAGGTGTGAATGGGCCTGGGGTCCCTCAGGCTAATTTGCATGAATTAAATGCTTTTTTTCTTAAAGACAAGGGTATAAGAAGCCTAAAGAAGAGCAGATACTGTCAGAGGGGGTACACACCAGGATATCAGTGTGCTTGATTTATAATCCTTGATCTTGGTCATAGATGTCCTTTAACGACACAACCCTTTTTCATGTTCCCATTTTTTTCTCCCCACCCTCAAAAATCCATAAATTATTTTTTTGTGTACAGAGCTTTATGAGGGCATGTTTTTTATGCAACGAATTCCTTCCTAGTATCAGTATTTAATATTACATGCCATGTTGGATATTTGTGCACTATTCTCACTAGGGGTTACACGACCAGAAATAACCATTTTTATATTTTAATAGATCGGGCATTTTGGAATGTGGTGATACCTAAGACGTTTATGATTTTACTTGGTAATTTATTTTTATAACACTTCTAGGGAAAGGGGGTGATCGAAACTTTTTAATTTTTTTAAACATTTTAGATTTTTTTCTACTGTATTTTTAGACCCTTTAGAGTACTTGAACATTAAGGTGTCTGATCACTCCCACCATAAACTGCAATACAATTTACATGGAATAGTAAATATCGTCACTGTGAATTGCAATTTGTTATGCAGAAAACAAGCACAAACACAGCTCTTTACATGGAAGAATAAAAGAGTTATAGATTTTTGAAGGTGGGGAGTGAAAAATGAAAACGCAAAAACGAAAAAGGGCCATGTCTTTAAGGTGTTGATACAAATTAGCTATATGGTGCACCAATGGTAAGGTCATATGTTCTGACATACCTTTTCTTCTTTTTCTTCTAAATTACCAAGCAAAATTATCCCTTTACACAATGATTGACATCCCACACAGAAAGAAGATGTGGAAAGAATAAAAACCTATACACCAAGTTGTAATGTATCAATGTCAGGAAAACCTTTAAGTAAAAAAAAAATTAATCTGTAGCTGACTAACATAAGAACGCTGTGGAGAAAATAAAAGGGAATATATGCTGTGCTCACTAAATCATATTTGTTTTTGCTATTGGTGTGGGGTGAGATGAACTGGGTAAGGGGGCTAACTAATGCTGCCAAATGCACCATAAAGGGGGCTTCGAAGTTGCTCAGACACCCCTTTGAAGGAAACCTTCCATCTCGGATCTACCTTTTAAGGTAGATCCAGAGCCGGCGGCTGTGCGTACTCGGTGCCAATGCTATTGCGCATTCTCTGCTCCCTGCAGCGGCTCCTCCTCCCTGAATTCCAGGATGAGCTCACACTGATACACACTCACTGACTTCCTGCCGGCAGACAACAGCAGCAGCAAGAGGAGAGCTACAAGCTTCAGGCAGATAAGTTCTTTATCCAGGGAAGGCACATCAGATCTGATAGTGTGAGAGCAGAGATGTAGCAGGGCTTTCTGTGTGATTGTGTGTTATATGCATCTCATGAATCTCATCTCAGCTATGCCTCAACTCTCTTTCTATATGTAAGATACTAGTACAATGTTCAGAAGCTAAATCAAAGTGTATGTAAACATGGACCCTGATAATCTAACCACATTGTCAGCACACTGTATCTCACAGCACTACAGGGATCATAATGTGTCTGTGCAACATTGGCAACAACAGCCAATGCATAGGGTGGGTAGTTGTTGCAAATAGCGCCCTCTCTATGTTAGGAGATGTCTAGGTCTCCAAAAGGGGAATACATTATAATTGCAAATGGGACCACTGCAACACTTAAAATATCTATTGTCTTTAACCAATGATATGCTGTGTTCTTCACTGTAAAGCAAGCTGGTTAGACAGTGCTGCCACCTCACTAGGGGAATATAAAACCCCTTGTGGGTGGGAGCACATGGTCCTGCAGATTGAGTCAGTCAATAAGAGGAGAAGTAGAGGTGTCTCAGGCCTGCTGTCTGACACCTTGGGCAGTCAGGAGACTAAGACCCAGAGCAGAGGTCAACCATCTGGACTCAGCTCCATCTTTACCAGCTAAGCCTGACGCTATTAGCCAGGCTGTGAGCATAACTTACTGCGGACATGCACTCCGAACAGCTTTCCAACCTGCTGAATTTGCTGCTGATGTTAGGCCATTGCCTGCTGTAGAAGTTTTAATAAAGAACCATGGCCTCCATGTGATACCTGGATCAGGCTGTTCACCATTATGGGCTGCCCATCCTTCATCACCCAGGGATCCCTAGATACACCTCAGGGGTTGCCCCAGGGAGAAACTTATTCCATCAGCCTCTCCCTCCATTTTTCTTGCACACACCACCTGCTGGAGACCTGCCAGGCTGCAAACCAGTCCTCCGGTCCCAATACCCAGCACCGTGACCAGAGCGTGCTCAAGGCCGCATCAGCCAGCCACTACCGTATTCGAGGCCCCGGCTGCCTCCAGTCAACAAAGAAAGGCTAAGCCCTGGTGGATGATGTTACATCTGCTTAGAGAGTCCCTGCCCAAAATCTGGAATTCTACACTAACCATCAGTGATAGGAGCTAAAACAGCAATAAAATTATAAAGTAAAATGAAAATTATAAGATGCTTAAAAATGATCTTTTTTGTTTAAACTTCACTTGGGGTTTAAATTTGAGAATTTTCTTTTGTGGGCAAACCCCTTTAATAGTATGTTACCAGTTGCAGGAACTTGATAAAGCCTAGCGGCGAAACACGTGTCGGGGTCTGTGGCGTGTGCTTTCTCTCCGTGGTATGGTATACACACAATCCTATTCAGGTCCCACATTTGGTCCTATATGTTTTCTTATGTCCTATTTCTTATTTTTGCTACAATACTTTTCTAGCATGGATTGTTTAACCTACTCTTAAGCCTTTTATTGGCTATTTATCCTGTACAGCCACTTTTATCTGTTATTTGGTCCACCTATTACTGATGTCACTGTTTGTATTAATTTTTATCGTGATTAATAAAAAGTAAATTTGTTATATGAATTTTTTGACTACTTGGCTATTGTTCTTTTGATCAAGTGTTTGGTGTTGCAGGAACTTGTCAACCTGTGATGTAATATTACTTCCAGCCGGTGCCAGAAGCTGCGGTAGCGGTGATTCCTCCGATAGCAGATGTTAATACCTTACAAGCCATGATCACGCATGATCATGCATGTAAGGGGCTTTCGATGTGAATGTGGGGGTCCGTCCAGTCCAGCGAGTGCCACGGGGCTGTGTGATCTCTCCTGCAGGATGGGCCCTGCATCCAGATATGTTAGGTCAATGAGAGCTTAAACAAGTACTCGAAGGATCACTGGTTCAAGCAACCCTATAAAAAAAAATTTTTTAAAACAATAAAGGTTTTTAATAAAAATAGATAATTAAAGTCGAAGTCGCATAGACATGTAATAAAGTACAAGAAACACAATATTACAAAACATACGGCAAATTCAGTTTCACCTTATCTATAAAAATTTGTATAATAAATTGGAAACATTATTGGATCCACTCGGTAAATTAAGTTTAAAAATAAAACTTGCCAAAAATGTAAATTTTTTAGTGATCCACTAAAAAAAATTTTTTATGCTCCAAAGTGGTACCAAAGAACAACTTATCATAAAAAATAAGCCCTCAACCTGCTTTATCAACCGAAAAATACCAGAGAAAGAGCCATTCACACAGTGCATGACTTAATATCCCCTGATGGTACAATCAATCTAGACCACTTGACAAGTAAAACCATATCCCATCATCTGACTTCCTGACTGTCCACAAAATCAAAAACTTTTTATGTTCCCTGCCTGACAGGCCCCTTTCAGCCAATAGCGAGGTCCTTGATATCCTCAATAACTGTAACCAAAGGCCTAAAACCAAAGGCACTATTTACAATCTCCTCAATAACAAAAACGATATGCAACTGACTACAGACCTTGAAGAGCTGGAGTAGGGAACTTTATACCTCAATCTCACTCACAGAATGGCAGCAAACTTTTACCGACATTTATCAGATGTTCAGATCTAAAAACCACCAAGAGGCCCTCAGATGGTATTACACATATACACGCCTACACCTAATTTTCCCGTCCACTTTGCTGGAGTGCTGGAGGGGTTGCGGATCTAGGGGTTCCTTGCTCCCCACATTGTGGTCCTGTAGCTGAATCTCCCAACTATGGCAAGCAACCACTTACAAGGAACCAAACTTACAAGGAACTTGATCACACTACAACCAAAGCTAGCCTTACTCTTTGTTGGCCTACGCGACTTTGCTCTACCCTACAGATTGCTAGTGCCACACCTGATGATGGCAACGAAACTAGTGATCACCCGACATTGGAAATCTCTCACCTGCCCACACATAGAGTCAATTCTACCTGCGCATTTGAGATGATGCTTGTCCACCAATCTCATAACTATCTTTGGTAAAACATCTGGGATCATTACCATGTCCTAAGCTATGAAACTGCAAACACAACACCCTTCCCTACCCACAAGCTGAGTTACACAAGTTAGCATATACGCAATTCTAAATATGCGTAATTTGTTGTCTTGTTCTATGAACCAATTCTGTACACCATAACAACCCGGCTGCGCCCAGGAATACTGTATGCTTTCTGTGAATTGTAGGTGGAAAACCCTACAGGTTCTTAAACTGTACATCTCTACAAAATGTGAACATCTGTAAATCTTTGGTTAAAAACAAACAAATAGCAAAAAAAAAAAAGTTTAAAAACAGTTTAAAAAATAATTAAAAAAACTAAAAATTCAAATCACCCCCCTTTCCCAACAACAGTTATAAAACTTAATAAACATTAAAAAAACACATTAGGCATCTCTGCATCTCAAAATGCCTGATCTATCAAAATTTTAAAACGGTGATTGCCGGCAATGAACCCCATAACGGAAAATAGTCCCCAAATGTCCGAAACGCTACTTTTACACCATTTCACATCACATTTAAAATGTAATAAAAAAGTGATCAAAAGGTCGTACAGTCCTCAAAATGGGAGAAATTAAAACGTCAGCTCATTTCATCTTACACAGCTCCATACATGAAGCTATTAGCGTCAGAAGATGGGGAAAATTTATATTTGTTTTGTACACATGCATTTCATTTTTGAAAATGTATTAAAACACAATAAAACCTAAATAAATTTGGTATCACCGTGATTGTACCGAACCAAAGAAAAAAGCAGAGGTGGTATTCGGATCGCACAGTGAAAGTCATAAAAACTGAGCCCACGTGAAATGCATTTTTTTGCCAATTTCAGCATATTTGGAATTTTTTTCCATCTTCCCAGTACACAGCATGGAATAATAAATAACGTCCCAGAGAAGTAATATTTGTTACACAGAAAATAAACCCTCATACAGCTCTGTACATGGAAAAATGAAAAAGTTATGGATTTTTGAAGGTGGAGAGGGAGAAATGAGGGAAAAAACCCTGAGCCCTTAAAGGGAACCTGTCATCAAAAAATGACCTAATAGACCACTGCCAGTATGTTGTCATGAAGTTGAACAGCTTCTAGATCATGTTTCTTTCATGACCATTTTACTTGACAGTAAGGGTAATGTTGTGGGTGTATTATTAAAGCAATACTGCTGTGTTGGCCTTATATAATTACCATTCAAAATACATTCTCAAGTCTGCTGAAAAAAGGGCAAATATTTCCTTCATCAGTTGGGATAACAAATATTTTAGTTTCATTTGATATGAGCACTTTTTCCACCAAACAAATGTATGACATCATGTGCCAAAAATTGGATGTGATTTAATAGAGTGGTTTGGTCAACCCCAAGAACTTTGGTGTTGCACTTTCTATACTCTCCTTCTACAGTACTAGATGTTGACAATTATGGCAGATGTTGTTATGAAATAAGAAAAAAAATATAAAGCAATCTTAAACATAAAAATGGCATTTTTTCCCATAGTAACCAAGTACATTTTTCATTTTTAAGGGTACTAAGCTAAATTGAGTTTGGAATATACCTAGAATTTGGACACTGTTTAATCTGGTCCTACCAAGCAGTATTGAGGCACCATTCCAAAATGTGATAAAAATTAATAAATAAATCCTTATTTATAAAGCGCAATCATATTCCACAGCATTGTACAGATCATGCGGCCCATATACAAATAAGACATTACAGAAAAATAACACAGATAACATAGAATACCAGATGAAGTAATAGGAATGAGGGCCCTGCTCACAAGAGCTTCCAGTCTATGAGGATGAAGGAATACTGTAGTTGTACGTTTAGTTTCACGTCTAATGTAGAGGAAATTTCCAGGACATACAGTCTGTCAGCATGCAGCAGAAGATTTGTGTGACTCATTGTAGGTATTTGTACAGCCCTTCCCTTTTCTGAAGTTTCACTCAACCCCCACGTTGTGCTTTCGATGGAGCTGAAATCTGATCTGTAGTCAGGAGTTAAGATATTTTCCAACCTACTATGCATTTATTAACATAAAAGAATTTCAGAAAATCCCAAACAATCTATGAGACATTTTAAACAAGGATATATGACATTCTTTTACAGTGTGGTTATTTTTTTCACTATGTCAGCTATATATACAGCCAAACTACACAAGTTCTAAATATCAATTCACAATCTGATTGTTAGATTAAATGAGATTTTATCCTCTATTATGGTGCAGAGATGTTAATGATATATGAAAAGGGGTCACAGCATATTGCAGCAAATACTCTCGGCTAACACCTAGGGTCGGATTGCTGTTGGTGCTGCCATCATGTTTTTGATTGTCGCTCCCTGTGATGTCATCAGGCAGCGGCGATCAGTTGCCATGACATCCTCGGGACTGCAGAAACCATACAGCCTTTGGGTCTTACAAGGTGCCAGTGGCACAAAGTAATAAATCATGTTTAAACACATTGGGGGTAATTTACTAACGGCCCGATTCGCGTTTTCCCGACGTGTTACCCGAATATTTCCGATTTGCGCCGATTTCCCCGGGATTTTGGCGCACGCGATCGGATTGTGGCGCATCGGCGTCGGCATGCACGCTACGGAAATGGGGGGCGTGGCCGAACGAAAACCCGACGGATTCGGAAAAACCGCCACATATTAAAAAAAAATGTGTCGCGAAAATTGCACTTACCTTCACTCAGCCCTGCTCGGTATATTCCAGTGCGTTCCGATGCTCTTCAGCGCAGCAGCGCCACCTGGTGGACGGCGGAGGAACTGCCTTAATAAATCCTGGCCGGACCCGAATCCAGCGCAGAGAACGGGCCGCTGGATCGCGAATGGACCGGGTAAGTAAATCTGCCCCATTGTACTATATGGTAGGAATGATCAGACTGTCTAAGGTTAAAGTACCTAAGAGGCTCTAAAAAACACAATGTAAAAAAAATGCTCTAAAAAATGTAAAAGATAAAGATTAAAAAATAAAAAATTGTTTAAAAAAAATTCACATTACCCCTTCCTCTGGAACTGATATAAAAGTAAAAAAACAAACAGTAAAATTAACAAACATGTTAGGTATCGCCACGTTGCAAAATGCCCAATCTATTAAAATATAAAAAGGGCATCCAATAGCACCCAAATGTCTGAAACGCCACTTTTATGCCATTTTACATCACATAAAAATTTTCATAAAAAGTGATCAAAAGTTTGCATAGTCCTCAAAATGATAGCAATGAAAATGTCAGTTTATCTAGCAGAAAAATGACACAGCTCCATACACCAAAGTATAAAAAAATTATTAGCGTCAGAATATAGTGAAATGAATTTTTTTTTTCGTGCACGTTTTTATTTTTTAAAATGTACATAGATATACGCTATAATACTGGCCCACCTAGTTACAAGAATATAACTACTATAATACTGCCCCCTATTGCCAAGAATATCACTAGATAATACTGCCCCCTAGTACAAAGATTAACCTACTATAATACTGCCCTATTTCAAGAGAATATACTACTATAATACTGCACACGCGCCCTATGTACAGGAATATAACTACTATAATACTGCCCTCCTATGTACAGGATATAACACTATAATACTGCCCTTCCCTATGTACATGAATTACTACTATAATACTTCCACCTATGTACAAGAATATAACTACTATATACTGCTGCCCCCTATGTAACAGGACTATAGACACTATAAGACCTAGCCCTCCTATGTACACGAGAATTAACTACTGATAATACTGCCCCCTCGTGTACAAGAATATTCACTACTATAATCTGCCCTCTATTGATACGAATATTACTACTATCAATACTGCCCCCTATGTACAATGAATATACCTACTTATACTACGAATCTCCCCCTAGTACAAGAGAATATACTCACTATAATACTCTGCCCCCTATGTACAGGAATATCAACTACTATAATACTGAACTAATACTGCCCCCTATGTACAAATATAACTATAATACCAAACCCCCATTACTATAATACTCTAGTCGCCCCTTATGTACAGGAATATAACTATTATAATACTGCCCCCTATGTAACAGGAATTAACTACTATAAATACGGCCCCCCTATGGACACTAATAATTACTAACTACGCATAGATACTGCCTACACTGTTTCTCCCATGTACAGGAATAGTCACCTACTATAAAATCTCCTCCTATGATCAGAATATAACTAACTATCGATACTCTGCCCCCTCGATGTACAAGATATAACTGCTACTAATACTGCCCCCTATGTTTCAATACAATATAACTACTATATTACTGTCCCCCCTATGTACAAGAATGTAACGCTATATAGATACTGCCCCTATGTACAAGAGATAACTACTATAATCTGCTCCCTATTACAGACTACGAACACTATAATACTGCCCTCTATGACAACAGACTTATAACTACTATAAGACTCCCCCTATGTACAAGAAGTACCTACTATAATACTTCCCGCTCCCCTATGTACAGAATATAGGTACTATCATACTGCATTTATGTAAAAGACTATAACTACTACTAATACTGCCCCTATGTCACAAGATATACACCTACTATAATACCTGCCCCATATGTACAATACTGTAACTATATAATACTGCCCCTATGTACAAGAATATAGGTACTATAATACTGCGCCGCTATGTAGCAAGAATTAAACTACTATCATACTGCCCCCTATTAACAACAGAATATAACTACTATACTACTGCCCCTATGTAGCAAGAATATAACTACTATAATACCTCCGCTGTACAGATCTAACTACTATAATACCTACTGCCCCCTATTTGTACAAGAATATGGTACTACTAATACTGCCCTCTATGTACAAGAATAAGTTACTAATAATACTGCCATCTATGTACAAAACTATAACAACTGCTATAATACTGGCCCCCTATGTACGAAACTTATAACTACTTAATCCTGCGTCCCTATGTACAAGGAATATACTAACTATGATCTACTACTGCCGCCCTCATGTACAAGATATACTACTCTAGACGCCCCCTTGCTGAGGAGGGTGTTTGTGTGCCAGTTTTGAGCCTCTTAGGTCTCCTCATGTCCCCTGGAGCTAGGCCCATGGCTTGGCCACCCCTGGGTGGGAACTTTCCCCATGCAAGGCCCAGGCTCCAAGGCCTTCTCTGGGAAAATACCTCCCAGACACTCCAAACTAATGGTATGAGAATCCTAAAATCTCCGGTACAGTCAATGTCACTTTCAGCAGGCTGCAGTTCATCCAACGCAGTCCTGTAAAGAATGAAGAGTTTTGTTAAGAAATGAAGCAGCAGTAATCCAGTTTTGGTGAAGTGTCACCTACCAGTGTTAATGTGCCAGCAGAATACCGAGTGAGTGGGAACACAATGTCGGGTCATCCAGGAACTAGATGTAGCGAGCAATGTTGTGGCAGCGGAGCAGAGGAAGCCTCCAGCCAGGCCTCACCTGTGCCGTGTACAACGCCATCGCCAGGCCAGAGGAGGGACATCCTCGGCGAAGTCAACCTTGCGCTGGAGAACCTTGCCAGCCGCCTGTTGCTCATCCGCTCGAGCGCACATTGTATGGGAGTGGTGAGGCAGCAAGCCGAGACCAATACTAACAGGAGGCCTCAGGCTGCCACAGTGCCTGCTACCGGACCATGGTCGATCCCAGCTACGATTTCCGCAAAAGGCGCGGCCGTAGAACCCAACATTGGCGTCAGAGACCCGACCAACAGAGTGCCCATCACCTACCACCGTGTAAAGAAACCTCATGAGTCAACTCCATTGCAGCGGCGAGCGTGCGACCTTCATGCAACTCCCTATGCAGCGCTGAGCGTGCACCCGAGCTCCGTCCTGGCTGACAGATTCCAGCACTGTAAAAGAGACTAGGGAACCTGAATGGAACAAACTGCTGCTAACAAAAAAACATTGACTTGTGGCCTACACTCTATGCAGCAAACCGGAGAGACATGAGCTCTAGACAGAAGGCTGACGTCACCTGGCCAAGCTAGCTCGCTGTACATATGTCGCCAGACTGACTTCTGTCCTGGGCAGATGGTTTCCCCTGGCTAGAGACCTACATAACCAAGGAGCGCGTTCCCCAGGCCGCAGAAGACAATCATTGAGGGCAACTAACTCGGCAACTTTGATGACGGCAAGGGAAAACCTATACTCCAGCCTGCGACTTTCCATACCGCAAGGGGAATCTCTACAAAACGATAAAGCCATGAAACAGCAACCAGCCCCCCAAGCAGAAGCTAACAACAAGTCCCAGCAGCGGTCTGGCAAATCAGCAGAAGGATCACAGCCCGTCCCCTGTAGTTACTCAGAGCAGTGAACACACCACCTGGTCCCAGCATTCCTCGTGCAACGTGGACACATCTGCCTGATGGTAGCGGTGGAGAACAAGGCACCCCCCTATGTACAAGAATATAACTACTATAATACTGCCCCCTATGTACAGAAATATAACTACTATAATACTGCCCCCTATGTACAGGAATATAACTACTATAATACTGCCTCCTATGTACAGGGATATAACTACTATAATACTGCTCCCTATGTACAAGAATATAACTACTATAATACTGCCCCCTATGTACAAGTATATAACTACTATAATACTGCCCCTATGTACAGGAATATAACTACTATAATGCTGCCCCCTATGTACAAGAATATAACTACTATAATACTGCCCCCTATGTACAGGAATATACCTACTATAATACTGCCCCCTATGTACAAGAATATAACTACTATAATACCGGCCCCAATGTACAAGAATATAACTACTATAATACTGCCTCCTATGTACAAGAATATAACTACTATAATACTGCCCCCTATGTACAAGAATATAACTACTATAATACTGCCCCCTATGTACAGGAATATAACTACTATAATACTGCCCCCTATGTACAGGAATATAACTACTATAATACTGTCCCCTATGTACAAGAATATAACTACTATAATACTGCCCCCTATGTACAATAATATAACTACTATAATACTGCCTCCTATGTACAAGAATATAACTACTATAATACTGCCCCCTATGTACACAAGGAAATCCATAGAAACAGGGCTCAAAAATATTAGGCTGCAAATGTGTTTTTTACTGCGTGTGTATTTTTTTTTAATACCATCACTAGGAAGTATAATTTTTATGCATAAAAAACCCTAATAAAGCCTTGTACACAAAAAATAATAAAAAGTTATGGATTTTTCAAAGTGGGGAGCGGAAAATGGAAACGCAATAAAGAAAAAGGGCTGTATCCTTAAGCAGCTAAAAACAAACTTCCTGCAGATTACTGTACATACGCGAGTATAAGCCGAACCCAAGTATAAGGCGAGGTACCAAATTTTAACACAAAAAACTGTGAAAACCTATTGACTTGAGTATAAGTGAGGGTGGGAAATGCATAGGGAACAGCCTCCAGCCAGTATATTGTTAGCCCCTGCCCCCCAGTATATAGCCTGCAGCCCCTGTCCCCCAGTATACAGCTTGCCAGTCCCTCCCCCTAGTATATAGCCTGCCAGCCCCTGTAGGATATAGCCTGCCAGCTTTATGTAGGATATAGCCTGCCAGCCCCCTGGAGGATATAGCCTACCAGCCCCCTGTAGGTTATAGCCAAACCCCTGTAGTATATATCCTGCCAGCCTCTGAGGTATATAGGCTGCGAGCCCCATAGTATATAGGCAGCCCCTGTAGTATATACCCTGCCAGCCTCTATAGTATATAGGCTGCCAGTCCCTGTAGTATATACCCTGCCAGCCTCTGTAGTATATAGGCTGCCAGTCCCTGTAGTATATAGCCTGCCTGCCCCCCCAGTGTATAGCATGCCAGTCCCCATAGTATAAAGCCAGCCAATCCCACCCAGTATATAGCTAGACAGCCCCTGCCCCGAGTATGCCATCACTTTAATTTAAAAAAAATTTACATTGTACTCACCTTTCCGATGCCCTCGCATTCTTCTCTTGCTTCGGATGCTCCAGTGCCTCTTTGGATCCTCTTTGGGTCACTCGGCTCCTCTTCAGGTCGTTCGGCTCCCTACGGGACTTCACGCTCGGCCGGCACACAAAATGACGTTGGTACCCAAAGAGGAGCGGAAGGACCTGAGTATAAGCCAAGTAAGGTTTTGAGCTGAAATACTCGGCTTATACGGTAGACTACATTTTCACTGTGAAAAATTTGCTTTAAAGAGAAATTATGGGGGTCATCTTTTTCTTTCTTTTTTTCTGTCTCTTTAGAGACTTTTTTTGGCGCATTGCAATTTTTTGTGACTTTTTGAAAGATCCACTGAAGTTACTGGACATTTGTTTATTGTCCGTTAGACACATTAATCTTCTATTCCAGATGTTCTAAATGTCACAAGAAACTCCAGATGAAACCATACTTCAAGGGATATTCTGGGGATATGAACGTCTAACACAAAAACCCATGATGATATAAATACATTAATATAACAATACTCAATGTCATTAATCACAAAACAGAGCTTAAATTGTTTGATTTTATGATTTACAAAATTTATGGCCTCTCTAAAGTAGGTGGAGTTATCACTAAGATGGACACCACTGGAAACTACAAGTTCCATGATCTTTTAGTTCTCAGTAACTCCTACTCCCTCTTATATTCTGCTCCAAGTGATGATGTAACAGACTTTCTTGCTCTGTTACCATAGTAATGATGTGTAACTGTCATCACCAGAGCACTGGCCATACTGGATGCACTGCAACCAACCGACTACAGCCAAACATAGTGGTGATCACATGACCTTCCCAGGTCCGTGCGGTCCGTTGCAGAGCAGACACAGGACAGAAGATCGCCGCTGGTCACATGTCCACATCACATGACCTGCCCAGGCAGGTGCAGGACATGTGATGTTGACATGGGACCAGTAGCCATATTCTGTCCTGTGTCTGCTCTGCAACGGACCGCACAGAGGAAATTAACGGACTGATTAAAGGGCCAGTAGCATTTTAATTTTTCATTACAGTCTATGTAAAAAGGTGCAAAAAGAGATCTAAAAAAAAAACATTTAACACAAGGTAAAAGTGAGAATGATAAATTACCAGAAAAAAAGCGGACTAAAAACAAGCCAAAACAAACAGTGATAAGATAAATGACCCCTATATATGCACAGAAAAGCCTGCATCTTCAATATGTGTATAAGTCCAACACAAATAATATTTGATCTCTATTATTGTCCAATTTTATTATAATCCTTTAAAAAGTACCTAACGTACTAAATGCTCACACAAAGTAACAATAAACACACCAAGCCAAAACACCCTAGTGCGGACATACAAAGACCCTTGCATAACTGACAGTTAAGGTAAGTGTAAGAGTGTCAGTTACAAAAAAGTACTGGCATATGGTAAGTTGTAGTCAATATAGATTACATACCCTGGAAGTCGTCTCAATGTAAGACCCCTCGGGATCCTGCTTACCCAAATGTTGTATATGCCAATATCAGAGAGCCTAGGGCAGGAGGGAGTCCTTTTCTTCCTTATTACGTCGTGGACCAGTGGAGACAGTGTGAGTCTCTATCTAAGTTCACCCTACGCCCCAAAAACTCCCGCCCTTACAAGGGCAGTCCCAAATCACTGTCCCTTGTCCTAAATACACATCATCACACCTCCCTGACGCATTTCCACAATAAAGTTTCTCCAGAGGGAGAAATCAAAAAGCGGCCCAAAATGGATCTTAGTTCGCACAGAAATAAGGTGTTCAGCAATGCCTTGTGTTCACACAGGGTAGCTTGGCGTGTGACTCACACCGTCCCCACTGGTCCAAGACGTACTAAGGAAGAAAAGGACTCTCTCCCACTCTAGGCTCTCTGATATTGGCATATACAACGTTTGGGTAAGCACAGGGGCGGACTGGGAATTTAAAGTGGCCCTGGAAAAAACTGTAAAAGTGGCCCCATTCTGTGGGCGGGGTCAAAACAAGTAGGCGTGGCCTTGTGATGTGGGTGGAGTTACTAAACTCCATAAAAACTGTTTATAGATGGTCTAAATCAACATGTACACTGCAGAGAAAGAGACTCATACTGCCTCATTGTAAAGGAATAACACTTCTATTTTAAGAGCACACAACTTAATACTGCCATATACGTACACTAAAAACATACTACAATACCTTCTCTGATAAACAAGAATGTAACTACTATAATACTGCCCCTAAGTAAAGTATATTGTAATACTGCCCCCTATGTACAAGAATATAACTACGATAATACTTCCCCCTATGTACAAGAATATAACTACTATAAAACTGCCCCCTATGTGCAAGAATATAACTACTGTAATACTGCACCTAAGTAACGTATATTGTAACACTGCCTCCTATGTACAAGAATATAACTACTATAATACTTCCCCCTATGTACAGGACTATAACTACTATAATACTGCCCCCTATGTACAGGAATATAACTACTATAATACTGCCCCCTATCTATAAGAATATAACGTCTATAATACTGCCCACTATGTACAAGAATATAACGACTATAATACTGCCCCCTATGTACAAGAATATAACGACTATAATACTACCCCCTATGTACAAGAATATAACTACAGGCGGTCCCCTACTTAAGAACACTCGACTTACATACAACCCCTAGTTACAAACGGACCTCTGGATATTGGTAATTTATTGTACTTTAGTCCTAGGCTACAATGATCAGCTGTAACAGTTATCACTGGTGTCTGTAATGAAGCTTTAGTGTTAATATTGATTCTTATGATAACCCAACATTTTTAAAATCCAATTGTCACCGAGACCAAAAAAGTTCTGACTGGGATTACAATGATAAAATATACAGTTCCGACTTACATAAAAACTCAACTTAAGAACAAACCTACAGACCCTATCTTGTATGTAACCCGGGGACTGCCTGTACTATAATACTGCCCCCTATGTACAGAAATATAACTACTATAATACTGCCCCCTATGTACAGGAATATAACTACTATAATACTGCCACCTATGTACAAGAATATAACTGCTATAATACTGCCCACTATGTACAAGAAGATAACTACTATAATACTGCCCCCTATGTACAAGAATATAACTACTATAATACTGCCCCCTATGTACAGGAATATAACTACTATAATACTGCCCCCTATGTACTAGAATATAACTACTGTAATACTGCCCCCTATGTACAAGAATATAACTACTGTAATACTGCCCCCTATGTGCAAGAATATAACTGCTATAATACTGCCCCCTATGTACAAGAATATAATGAGACTATTTGTGCTCATTATTGAATTTTCATTCCTTAAAAAAATAAATGACCACATATAGTTTTACAACAATTTTGTTCTGGTGTTTTTTTTTTCTTCTGCAAAAACAAGCATGACAAACAGTAACACTTACTTAACTTACTTACAGATTCAGGCAGTGTGACTGTGATAATTTTATATTTGTTATAAATGGCCTCCTTCCTTCAAAAATTGACTTTTAAAGTCATGCTAATGAGTGAGAAGAGCTCTGTGGGGCGTTACCATAGCCCCACCGACAGTTGCACTGTGCAGGAGTTCTTTCCTTGTTCCACTATGTGAGATTACATCAGACAGAGGGAGGAGGAAGTGCTGAGATAGCAGGAGGGAGAATAAGATTTTGAAACTTAAGCACAGAGTGGCATTGGTTACACCCCTAGAGCCCTTCTGGCTCATTTGCATAATTTTATGCTGGATAACAAATATAAGAAGATTACCACAATCACAGTGACTGAATCTATGAGTTAGTGTCCCTGGTCCCTTTTGATTTTAATTGTAGGTTTCCTTTAAATAAAAAATAAAAAATTATGTAAAATAAAATAAAAAAATGCATTAAAATTAGAAGAAAATTGCCAAAACATAAACCACGTGGAGCTTTTAATAAATTACTAAAAGTTCTACTTGTGCTACCAACCTCAGGATATGTTTTCATAAAACTGAAATGCTTCAGATTTCTGTAACCTCTGGTTGACAGATTGAAAAATCTCCTCCATTATCTGCACAGAGATTCCTATGGGAACTGAAATTATGGAAAAACACATACAAGTGTCTGTCTGGGATGGTAGGGAAATTGATTATGAGCAGGATATTATGTAATGTGACTATACAACCTATTATCTCCTGTTAAAGCTTCTGCCAGTCTGTAGTAATAGTATCAGTTACATTATTCCCTGCTGCTACAACAGATCACTGGCCCCATCAGCATGGCCCCCAACCTTGGAGGCCAGTGATTTACTGAAGCAGTCATGTTAAGTGATGATGTCATAGACAGGCATCTCCTACTCTAGGAATCCTTTCCTTAATTTGAAAGCAATGTCTATGATCTCTGTTGATAGTTTCATTGCAGCCAATTGGTAAAATCCAAAAAGTTCTTTTTTTGCTAATTTATGTACACTCTGCATACCATCTTGATAGGAAAAAAAACGTATTGTACATATTTTTGCTAATTTATTAAACAAGAAAAACTGAAATATCCCATGAAATATCATGCTCTGACACTCATATTTAACTCACATGTTGTCCATTTCTTTTTGATCCTGCTGGAGATGGTTATACAGTATTTTATTAAACTGATTGGACTATATAAGACCTCACAGCTCAAAGTGTACGTTAGTGCATGTACATGAGAATCATGAGGTCTAAGGAACTGCCCAAGGTGCTCAGAGACAGAATTCTGGCACAGCACAGATCTGGCCATTGAGCATCTCTGGAGAGACTTGAAAACATCTGTCCACCAATGTTCACCATGCAACCTGACATAAATGGAGAGGATCTGCAAGGAGGAGGCAGAGGATCCCAAGATTCAGATGTAAAAAACTTGTATCATTCCCAAGACTCATGACTGTACTAGCTCAAAAGGTGGTTCTACTCAATACTGAGCAAAATGAGTCCGAATGCTTATGACCATGTGATATTTCAGCTTTTCTTGTTTAATAAATTAATAAAAATATCTGAGTTTTTTTTCTGTGAAGATGAGATGCAGAAAGTACATTAATGAGCAAAAAAATAACTTTTTTTATCTTGCCAATTGTCTGGAATGAAACAAAGAGTGAAAAATGTAAGGGGGTCTAAATACTTTCTGTACCCACTGCATAAGAAAACATTTTGCTGCTATCTGCTCTAGTAATTCTTCAGTGTTTGTATTGGAGCTCCACAGGTTTTGTATGCAGTCATTTATCACAATCTGAACGTCTTCTAAGCTTTTTGCTTAATTGAAACCTGAATGTTCTGCTTTTCCACATGCTGGGCAGTTGTCTACATGCAGTGTTTCTCACGGGTACCATAAAAATATAGGCTGTGACCTTTTTACTCCATAACTTCTTTCTCAATCACATGCTATCCTTCTATGAGGCTCAGAAGTCCTGCTGTAAATCTTTATCTTGCTTTATACCAGGCAGACAAGTCATCTGTTGTACAGGTGTGGGAGCTCCGATGTACTCTGGATGTTGTGGGCTTTAGGTAGATTGGATCATATTGTACTGAATATTTAGTATCTGAGGTACTTGTGCTCCTGCTAGTTTTATGTTAGAAGGATTTCCCAACAGACACTGCTGTATTCATAGCAGACTGCAGCCCAGAAGCTACTCGGACATTTACTAGCCCAACACATGGCAAACACAAATATAAGGGCAGGGTATGTTCAATGTATTCAGCAATTCCAACCTTGGCAGAAACCACCCAAAATGGCAGATTTCACCCACTTACTACCTGTGATAATGGTGGGGTTGTGGGTACTGGGAATTCTTGCAATGGTCATGTACATCAGATGGCTTGGGGCCAAATGTATGTTTTACTGACACCTATCTTGGCCAACTACTCCATCAGCAGGGGGAGATTTAATGTGTGTCTGGCTTTCCTGATCTTAATGGTAGATAATCGAGTTATGTGAGTCTGTAGTTTTTTTGAGGCTTTTGTCTAAAAAGTTGCACAAAAGTTTCAATTTTTCAAGCAACCGATTCCTATGCCTCATCTGGAATGGAGTTTGTTTGCCTAAAATTTTTTTACCGCAATTGCAGGAAAATGTTTAACATAAAACAGTGTAAAACTCTGGCACAGAGAACTTTGCCAATTGGGTGTAAAAGTCACAAGTTGTGGCGTAATTACACTAAAAAGTCACAAAAAAAGGGAGAAACATTTTGATAAATGACCCCAAAAGTGTCCTTGTCTTCAACAAAGAAAAGAGAGAAACTGTTTGGGGATATTTGGTGGATTTCAAGTTATCTACCAGCTAAATGCTAGTGTCTAAACTACTGTGATTTATAGTTTCATGGAAGTGGATAGGATTTCTCATACATGTGCTGCTTAAATATTTTGTTGCGCTGTGGATTGGACTGCAGAGTTTTCATTGTTACAAAGGATATCTGAGCATGCATGCACACTGCATTTACATTGATAATATTGACTTTTCAGTACTACGTTACATAAATGCAATGTTAACTGAATGTAAAAGCATTGTAAATGCAACTTGTGAACCCAGCCTGAGCTGGAGACTATGGAAAGGACCACATTGCATATGCATGTACTCCGAGGGTGCGTTCACATGTTCTTCAGATGCAGGTTTCATTGTCCAAACCAGGAGTGGAGTGAAAAGAGGAGGAGTAGGTTCTCTCAATGATATGTTCTCACCCATTATTCACCTGAGAGAGGCTGTCAGAGGGCGTTTGGACCCCCTGCAATTCGCCTATAAGAATAAAATAGGTGTAGATCATGCAGTACTGTTTCTGCTGCACAAAACTTATTGTGCTTTTAACACCATGGAGCCAATAGACTTGAGAGATTGGGGGACATTTACTATGGCGTTTACGCCAGTTTTGTGGCGCTTTCACCACATGTTCTGCTCTCCTACCTATTTATTAGCTGTCGGGGACAGAAAAAATGACTTTTTCCGTCTGCTCCGACTCTTCTCCGAAAAGGGGCGTGGCTTTGGCGGAGTGGAAACTCAGACACAGTTAATATGTGTCACAGCGATTTTTGGGCGCTGTAAACTGGCGGAAAGTAGACCAAAAGAAAACTGGTCTAGCAGGGACTGTTGGACACATTTCTGGTGCTCGGGACAGAAAATGGTCTCGAGGACAGAAATGTCTCTGCACAGCTCCACAATATTAAATGTGTATCTTCTTTCCGAGAGCAGGTCGGTAACAAAGCCAATGCAGACACCAACACTTTAAGTAAATGTCCCCCATAGAGTTTGTGCAGATAGAAAAGGTGTGATCCAATAGAGTTGGGGGGGGGGAGCACCAGAAGGCACTGTACTGCCCCATTGTTTTTCACCCTTTTTTACTTTGGATTTTAGACACTATTCAAGCTCTTGCACCTTCAAACATTTTCTGATGATTTAGTAATTGTTGGCTGTGTCCTTGACAACAATCACAAAGAATACAGGAAAACCATTGACAATTATGTGGAGTGGAAGAAACTGGTGCTTAACGTCGACCAAGGAGATGGTCAGTGATTTGAGGAGGAACAATACAGTCCCGGGACTGTTTGTGATAAACGGCAACCTGTTCCGAACAGGTGAATGAGGCGTGTTTATCTAGTTGCAGTGTTGGTGTCTTTTTCCATACCCTGGGCTACCTGGCCCCTGAATTTTGCTTCAATAACGGAAGATCTTACTGGTAAGAGGCCCCCTAACCTAAATACTGCATAGGAGGAGGAACAGTAGGATACAAAGGGTTAGAGGGATGGATACAGGGAGGGCTGGGCAGGCAGGGAATCCAAGGAGAATTTGTATACAACAACTATCCAATCGCCGGCAAGGTGCTTCGGGGGGTAGTCTAATACGGCGAGTATATCCCAAAATCTATATTTCACCTGGAAAAGTTGGGGGTCGTCTTATATGCCCAGTCGTCTTACATGCCATAATATATGGTAAATTGCCTTATTCTTCACTTCTCCAAAGTGCGTCTTCCTATACGTTACCTGACCAAGTTTAGAGACAATAATAGGTTTGTGCATAAGCCGCTATTAATTAATAGAAATGACTGCCTTTCTTCCACCTTATAAACCTGCTGATTCACCATCATTTATTGATGTATGATAGAAGCTGTGGAGAACTGTATGAATGCCACTATTGTCATTGTTATGGAGTGAATTATACTGACTCGTATGAACTTGTTAGGGAGGACAGAATCGCTGCTGGTTGTCACTTGTCTGTCACTTGGAAGCAAATTAGTTTTAATGAATTTAAATAAATGCAAATAAGGAACACCTGTTGGCGTTGTCGCCAAATTCTGTCACATTTCAAATGGCAAATTTCCTGTATTGTCCACACTGCAGACAAAATGGTCTTGTGCAGTCAGACTGGTGCTACTCTGCTCATTCACTAGTGTCTAGTATTAGAAATCATACAGTGTGATTTTCTGGATATTTTTTAGATTCTACAATTAAAATTTCCATTCTTGGTAGGTGGGAAAACTTACAAAATCAGCCTTATTTTCCCCACTGTATGTTCTTCTAGCCATTGCTGTGTATGGTGAGTGTGGAGCTTAGTGCAACAGATGGTAAATGTGTAGCAGCTGATCTCCAGCCCTGCCCTCCTCTTCTAACCAGTATGTGTGAACTCAGCTAACTCGTAATCCTGGAACAATTCACGGGAAACAGTCACTTGTGAGAATAGATCAGTTCACATGCTCAGAGATTTACAGCAGCTTTAACAGGTCAGACACTTGTTAGCTGGTTAGAGGGGATTTGCACAATGCCATGTGAGGGGAGTTGGTTTCCCTTGATCTTAGACATTGTCATTATCCTGTGTTGAGCCTTATGTCATCCCAGGCAGTCCAGGACAGACCCCCTGTTCATAGAGATCTTCTTAATATAATACAGTAATATTAATTTGGTTGTATGTATTCCTGGTTGTATTAATTTGGTTGTATGTATGTCTCCCATGGAGCACCCTGTGCAGCTAGATGACGCCCTCATTGTGAATATGGCAACCTTAAAACAAAAAATATACAGCGGAGGCAAAATAGAAAGGTTCTGTATCAGTATTAGTGAGAAGTGGGAATAAAAGTGCGTCAGAGGCCTTGGTGTGCAAACCAAGCTAAGATCCAGCTGTTTTCTCTGTAGGGACGTGAGTGATTATAGTACCTTTTATATGTTGCCAGTATATACAGGAAGCAATGTGTACACGCTGCTCAGAAAACTTTATGATTTCAATATTTGCAATGCAAAGGGATATCTCTTTGCAAAGGGTTAGCTCTTTTAAGGAAATTCTGAACTGTGCCATATGTTATTGTTAAGGCCAACTACACACAGATTATGGTATGTTGTGGAAAATCTGCAGAGCATTACACTTCCGCTGCTGTGGATTCTGGGAGTGGTAGTCAATCTTTGCTAACAATTTTACCTGTTTGCTGTCGCAGACTGAATGGCTGTGGATTGGGCTCTGTATGTGACTTCAGTATCTGGGCAGCATCTTTACATGTGGAACTCCTCTGTGAGATATACCCTGATACCACAGCTGTCTACCTGTACACCTTGGCTTTATAGGCTTCATGCATCTTTATAGAGGACAAATAGGGGATGTAAATTGCAGTTTGCTGTAATCTGATAGCAGGTTGTATGGCAATAGTGCGGCCATAGCTGAGTACACAGTGGATAGTGGCGTCCTAATAGAACAACTGTTTAAACATGTCCTTTGTTTGCTTTCTGCCTCCAAATGTAGTGTAAATGTAATGAGCCGCATGGTGCCAGTTACCATTGTACACTGCAGTGACATTCACGTCTGCTCTATTATATACTCCTCTCCACTTAGGGGATTGTTACTCAACCAGTTTCTAATAGAAGAATAAGTAAAGTTGTTCTACACATAGAGGGGACTGTAATATGGTTTTAATAAATGTGTGAGATGCCACGTTACACGGCCCTGTGTTATTACTGTGAAGAATGGCAATGTAATGTGATACAGGGATGAATCACATCTTGAAAGGATCTCAGACAAGGATGAGGGATGAGATTTTACTGATACCAGAGAATTGTCATATTGAGTTCATATTGAAGGCTTTAAAGCGGTATTCCTATGAAGAAGATCTCTCTTCTTCTATACAGAGAATTCCATATCTCCATCTATATAGTCATTTAAATGTATTTAGTTCATTTGTGAACCTTGTGGTAAAATAACTCCATGACCTCCATTTCATTTAGGAGATCTGCTTATAGAATAGTGACTTTTAATAAGTGGTGCGAACTTTGGAAATCACATTGGACATTACTTGTCCAGATTTTGAAAGTACTTGGCTTACTGTTGTTTGTACATTGCAAAACATATTTCTGTTACCCACCATGTTTCTCGTGAAAATTAATTTTAATTTAAGATCATCACCTGACTGGCTGATGATAGTAATAATAACAATCTTTATTTATATATCTCCATCATATTCTGTAGCACTATACAAATCATAGGAGACGTATTAAATATTACATTAGGCTAAATTCACACAATGTGTGCCTGCTATACCGTAGGACGGCGGGCACACGTCAAAGAATTCACTATTAGTGGTAGTTGGAGAAAAAAATAAAGTTGTGCCGGTGTCCAAGTGATCAAATAGACTACACATTTTGTTTGTCATAAGAGATACCTGTGGATACACTGCAAAAACGTTTGCTTTGACGGATGTATTTACACCTCTTACATCTGCCACATTTATAAATGCCCCTAAACCTACATTTATCAAGCCACGTATTCTCTGCAGTGACAGGGGTCAAGTGGCTGTGGACCAAACGATCCCATAGATTGCGTCCTCTTCTGTATGTTAATGCTGGACGTGTTTGGAGCCTACTCTTGATGTCCACATCCATCCATAGAATATACCAGAAAACGGATGTTTCTAATTTCTGGGGCTTGATTATCAAAGTTAGCAATCAACCGTATATAGTACTATACGTCACTTCACGTTGTCTTGGGAGTAACAGGACCACTCTGTCACTAAATTTTGCAGTCATTTTTGCTAATTCAATCACCTCCATATGATAACCTCTATTGATTAATCTCTTTTCCAAATCCAGTGATTTCATATTGAAATCCTCCTTGGAGGAACAGTTTCTTCTCACTGTGTGATAGGCTTGCCTTAGAGATGGGTTTTAAGAGCATGCTCGAAACATTGGAGGTCAGTTATTAGTCTGATAGGCTGGCGAAGGGTATCGCAGAGAATTGCTGCAGCTCGGGAGAAGTCCTGGAGACGTGTAAGAGGTTTGAATTGAGGTAAAAAATAATGTAAGATGACTGGAAGAGCACGGGTTGGGCGATAGACTGAGATGAGAGAGGAGAGGTAGGGAGCATCATGGAGAGCTTTGTGGATGAGGATGATTATTTTTAAGTGTATACTCACTCTGTGTACTTGTGGAATCTATTGTAATGAGCCTAGATTCACTGAACTGAACGGATAGTTGATTTCAGTTAAGCTATGCTAGGTTCAGTCCGGTAAATCCCACAAGTGCACTGAGTGAGTTTGTCGGTGGGCAATGGACTTTGGGCCCATGTATGCAGGTGAGATGAAGATAATTTCTGATAGTTGTGTAAGGCTGTCCAGCATATTAAAGATGATCCAAATGCTCATTTGTTGTAAACCGTGTCTTTCATGCATACATGAAATCCCTCAAGCAGACTGCTTGGGCGAAAGGTTCTTCTGCTTAAAATATTACAAGTAGGAGCCAGATTTTAATGGCTTTCATGTTTCCGTCATTTCTTTAGACCAAAAAGCAGAGCTTGTAGGATTTTTCTAATAGGGTTTTTAACCGAATCTTCCCAGAAATATAAGTTAATACTTAATATGCTTTTGCCAACTAGTATTATAATTGGTAAAAGAAAATGTCAAAATTTGGCAAGGAATGTGAAAACTTCTGCCTTAACAATAACCTGACCACTGCTAAGAACCTTGTTTTTTGTGTAATGTTCCTGCAGACATGGAAAGTAAAAATAGTTGGCATCCGCTAACTGTAGAAATTCCATGGCTGTCCCAGCCATTTTATCCAAACACCAGCTTGATTCATGTCTTGTGCTTTTTACCAGTGGGTGAGGGGCTGTCACATTACTAACAAGCGGGGCATTGTGAGAAAACATTGCATAAAAAACAATGTTCAGTGCGATTATGAAGGCAGCTGCCTAGACTTGTCCCATAGTGCAGGTGTTCCTTTCTATCACATGGATTTGTTAAAATAGGGATGTTTTTACCAGGGTTGTGTTAGAACAAGACAAACCAGGTGTCAGCTGATCTCCAATCCTATATGATGTTACATAGGCTCTTGTATCTCCAGCTTCTACCTACCTTATTGACTGCACTATTTCCATGGCACAGCCTGATGTAAATAAAGCTAGAATATAAATTAATAAGAAGTAACCGGAAACAGATTAATACATGTTGGGGAAACTTGTGAATTGCAAATATTTGAATTGTTTTACTTGTGTGACCAGAGTAGACAAGAGGTGCCATACTTTCCTTCTACATACACATAGAGATCTTCTACAGATATATTCTGATCTTTTGATAAATTCCTCAACCACACATTTTAAAGGTGTGAGAACCCTTTTTGTGTTTTCCTTGCTTGGAGCCTCCAGTTGTGGCCCAGTTGAGTATTGTTAGATTGGAGTTGTGAGTATTTTACCTATTCTTACCTATCGTATCGGGAAGAGTTATGACACTTAGTGCATCTAGTGCAGGAAAAGTTTCAGAGCTACTAGTGACAAGTTATCCCATTTTCTCTCTATTTTTGTCATTTCTGATATTTTCCAAATAGATGATGTTGTGTGAAAACTTAAAGTAAATTTATATTTATATTTTATTTTCCACATAAAGACTAAACCACAAAATCCTATTTTAACCATTTTTTTTTTAGTTTGCGTGTTATTTATTTGTAAGTTTATGAGTGATGCTTTGAGTGGAGCACATTTCAGTATTGTATTAACGGAAAAAATATTCTTTTCATGTGCATCCAACAAACCACAGTCTCCTGCCACAAATTATTCTTGTATGTGGAGAGGCACATGTTGGCATTGTGGGTTTACTCTGCAGACATGTGCTAATTTCAAGGCCGCCTAAACCAAGAGAAGAGAATGCTGGTGACATCACATGTGGACACCGAGTCCTTTAAAGAACTGTTTTCAGTTTTTGATAGTCCTCTAATCCATGTAAATAACTTGACTTTACATTTTTGCTAAATACTGTTAAGCCCCCCACATTAGATGCATGTCATTCCAATCTGCTAATATCATTAGGTTACCCCTGTCCATACACTATGGAGTCATGCTGTGACTTCATGGGGTAGAATTTGCAAATGTTAGTTGGTAAAGGACCTTTGATGACATCACCCTTGTCACATGACATGAAGTGCTGAATGGTAAGAAGGGGAGGCGTTGCTGGATATGTCCCCTCTGACTCCTGCTAGATCTGACTGTGTGCCTGCTAAGATAACAAAGTTGATTTATGGGGATTTGAGGGAATTAATTTTTAGTTAAAAGAAGGGTGGCATTTAGTTAATAGGACCTGTCACTAGCTGTATTTGTGAAAAATGTGGTGACAGCTTCCCTTCAAAATGATTCCCTTTAAGGGTAATTACAAAAACAGCAGAATGCCTGCAAAATTTACACAGTGGTAGTTCCACAGCCATTGTACACCAGCAAGAAATGCTGTCTGCTTTGGTGGTTTTTCAGTGGTAAAACTCCTCTGCATTGCAAAGAGTGAACTCCACGTCCAGATTCTCCAGCTAATCGTGTGGCTGTCTATTTCTAGAGGTGGGAGTTGGGATTCTAGCATAAGTATACTGAAATTTGTAGGGTATTACATGTTATTATAACATTCTGCTAATGAATATCTCAAATGAAGAATAGTGTTACTATACTGATCATAATGATTTCCAAAAGAATAACCTCTAATCAGAACTCACTTTTTGAATATGGGTTCAGAGTCTGATAGGATTCTTCTCGCTTCCTCCTCTTTGTTGGGAAAACAGACATGTTCCTGCAAGTAAAGGGTTTGTGCTTAAGCCCTAAGGGGAAGATGAGGTGTGTCTTGTAAGGAATTTACCTTTTAAAACGCACATTATCTGACTTTTCTTTTATAGTTTATGTCATAGTAACTACAAGTTTCCGTTTATAGCATTAAAAATGAATTAATGAATAGAATGCCAATTGTTGTAGATGTAACTCCAATGAACCACTAGGGTCCCTGAACTGCCTCTCTCCATGTGACCAGCCTCATTTACATAATAAAGAAAAGATGATTTGATAATGATTACTGTATGAATTGACTAGATAAAGGCTGGGATGGATCCTTGTGAGCTGCTCCAACAGGTAGAGGGGACAGGACTAGTGACAGAGACCTGATGACGGGTGTCCTTTAAGGACCTTTGATGATGTCATTCTGATCACATGACATTAGGCCACACCCCCTCGACTTGCTAAAAGATGCATAGATACCAGGCAAGATTATAACTCTGATTTTATGGGGAGCTGAGGGAAACTATTTTTAGCTAAAAGCAGGGAGTCAGATAGTTACTAGGGCTCTATAGGAACCTGCCACTACCTGTATTTGTGAAAAACGTAGTGACGGGTTCCCTTTAAGCAGGTGCTTAGATGGGGAATCACAATGGTTACA
Organism: Engystomops pustulosus; assembly: GCA_019512145.1. Taxonomy (NCBI): domain Eukaryota; kingdom Metazoa; phylum Chordata; class Amphibia; order Anura; family Leptodactylidae; genus Engystomops; species Engystomops pustulosus. Next base: position 163,244,384 of record CM033643.1, on the reverse strand, counting down.
ACTGATGTGACAACTCCCTGTTTAGGCAGGAGGAATAGTCAGATAACACAAAGTGAGAAGACATGATGCAACAAATACCTTTTCCATCCACCAGTAGCCATTTCATGTACATAGTTTTGGGGAAACAAGAGCAGGTGGGAATTTTGAGGTGGCAGTGGATGTAGTTATGGGATATATGGTGTAATTGTAGCCATTTGGAGCATTGCCATTGTTTTTAACCTATAACTGCAGTGTTGAGTTTAGGCTTCTCACTACTTTGTATATATCGTGTTCCTTAGGTGTAATGTTGGACAGATATGATGGTAATAAATTGCACATTCACACTTTGGGAAACAAAATGGGGCAGATTTATCAAGCTGTCTGAAAGTCAGAATATTTCTAGTTGCCCATGGCAACCAATCACAGCTCCCCTTTAAAATATTCATGAGCAATGGTAAAATGAAAGCTGAGCTGTGATTGGTTGCCATGGGCAACTAGAAATATTCTGACTTTCAGACAGCTTGATAAATCTGCCCCATTGTGTTTTGTTTGCATGGTAATGAATTAGAAGCTAAACGTTCTGCTGGCCTTGGAAGTCAAGCTTCAGGGCAACCTAAAAGCACAGCTGTACAAGCATCCTTCCCCAAAAGCCTTGAACTAAAATTGCTCTGGCTTGTAATTCCAATGGTGGGCAACATTCTTCACGTCTGTTCTGTATCTCGCTGTATGAATGGGTTTTTTTGGTTTACACTCACACTGATCCATGTCTATACAGCACTGAGGAATATATAAGTGCTAGTTGAGGGCCCTTTTCCCAAGGGCCTAAGATGAGCCTTAAAACATGTTCGCCAACCTTATGTTTGCCATATATGCTGGGCATATAAAGTTTGGAATTTTGGGATGAAGTTACTGTCAGTATCAAAGTTATATGTTAGTAAATCTGTTTGTGTTCATGTTCAGTGGGCGGCCTGTAAAGATGAATCATGAGTTCCTCGGTACCTACTGTACGTAACGGGAAAATGTCTTTTGTGTCAAAACTATACAAAAAGACAATCTTACTAAGGGACCACTCCCATGTTTTGTTAACATTTTGCAGTGCCTTGTCCACATCTGACCACGTCCCTTTCCTCTTAGACTACACCCTCTCTGACAATAGCACATAGGGGTTACAGAACTTAAAAGAAAATATCCTTACCCTGTATTGAATGAAGAAGTGATATGCGGCAGCTCAGTGGAGCGTTTCCCAATCTTTATCCACCTTCCTGGCTCTACATGGAATAATAGATCAGACAAGTGGCACTGTAACACTTGCTATACTTAGGAAGGTCATACAAGTATTTTCACATAAGCTACTGAAAGCACAGTGATAAGGCCTATCTAGCAATGCCAAGTCCATGGAATATAATCCGGGTACCAGATAGCTGAATAGCTCTATGGAAACACTATCCTAGCTGTAGAAACCAGATAGGTTGTATTTTATACTGACCTACAGGCCTTCAAGATTTAGGGCACTTTGCTATTAAAAACAATTACCGTCCTGTAAGCCGTCCTCATTACAGATGTGCATTTTACATGGTAAGCTCTAGTTGGTAGAAATGATGAGCCTTTTTTCAGTTTATACTTTCTTCTCCATAAATACTGTAAAGATATTTTGTACAAGTACAAACTGATCCATAAAACACAAAGGTGAATGACCTCTGACCTCAAGCTGTACTATCCATTTGCATTTCTGTTGCACTAGCATCCTCTTACAGATGGCCATTTTGGACTACTGGCCAATTGGTCAGATATTACAACATGTGTGGCCCCTTTTGTGTCACTTATCCTTGTTTGTAGAGAACAGCCATGCATTCCCAAGAGGTTTAATGCCTGCTGTGCTGGAATTCATGGACAGACACATACATTCTACAAAAAAAAACGCCAAACTTCAAACACATTGTGCAAAAACAAGGAGACTGTACTGGAGAAAGACCCTTCCGGGTGACACTGACATAGCAAAGCACATTTATCAGAGGTGCACAGATTTCATTTATGTAATTTCATTTCCCCAACCTATTAAAATTCATGTCATACAATTATGGCTAAAATGCAATGGCAATATGAATCATAATGGCTGGATGTATTCCAACATTCACAAACAGCCCACATTAGACAGGAAGTCACACTACAAATTCCATGAGGTTAGGGACAGATTTCTTGTTCTATAGATAGAAAGGTCATTTATGATGTATCATATATGCCAGCGTCTGCCCAGATGACTGACACCGACGCAATGCCTTCTTCTGGGGGTGGTGTCATCAAGGCAGGTGACAGATTAAAAAGGAGAATGCAGCCAATAGCTAGAGTGCAAACCCAACTATGGTTAATTAATATGGTCATGTGATCCCATCATATGACTATTACGCCACACTGGGCTCTCATGAATTGCGGACAGGCCAAGAATAGGATGAAGAATAGGGTGAAATTATTATTTTGTTTTGGGTTGTCTTCACACTTTTCATGAAAGGGTTTAGTTACCTTACCTACAGAAAAGCTGGGCCTTAATGATAGAACAAGTCCATATTGTTCCCATCTGTCCTCCCATTATCTTCAATGACCTCTGCCCCTCTAAGTGTTGTAGTTCTTTGGGCCTATAATAAGATGTCTGTTATAAAAAGATAGATATGCTTTAACCCTTAAATAACAACTATTTAATGACATTTTCCCCTAATGTCACACATTTTCTTCATTGAAACCCTGGTTTATTTCCAGATATGTCCGTTTTATTAAATCTTTCTGTAAGCTTTTATTTTTCAGAGATGCTTTTTTTTATTGGCCACAATAATGCATCCAGTTTTACTTTTTTATAGAATTGTTCATGCTTTGCATAGTTGACCCTTGAAACTATACAAAAAATCTCATATAACCTTTATATCCTTGCCTTTTTTCCTTAGGACTTGATGACTCTTTGCAGCTGTATGTACTCAGTGTAGAAAGGGAGAAGATTAATGGTGAACAGCTCCTAAAGATATCTCATCAGGATCTGGAGGAACTTGGAGTAACACGAATTGGCCATCAGGAACTTGTTCTTGAGGCTGTTGATCTTCTCTGTGCCTTGGTGAGTAGCTAAATGCTGTACACTGTTGACCCTTGCATGTCTGTATTTAATCTGCCTCTGGGTCTTTGTCATCACTAGAACACTTGTGGGCTGGAGACAAACACAGAGTTATCAATGCTGGATGATAAATCTATTAGTTTACTAAGTTTGTCACAGAAAAACACGCCAGATTTGAGCGCAACACAGACCAAGCCCCCTTGGATTGGCCCTTTATTTATCAGTTGCAAAAACTGTCTAAAACAGTTAGTGTTGTAGTGTGTGGTGCAGAATTATTTTGTAAACAGATGAATAATTATTACCCAGAGAGTTTTATTGCCTTTTTTATTTAGATTTTTTTGAGCCATTACCAGAAAGGTATTTAGCAAGAAGGAGCAGTTAACATAATGTAAGCCCCTTCCTTATTGTAAAGATGTATACATAATATGAGTCCTTCCTTTATATTTCCAATTCTTTGTTAGCTCACTCCTGACTGAACTTTCTGCAAAATCTGCATTAAAAAAGCAACAAAAACCCCATTGTGTCCTCAGCCTTAGGCCGCATTTACATTGCATTTAGAAACGCAATGCATATGTATGTGGACTGGTCTCGGCTTGATTGCATGTGTGTTCCGGAAAAAACCTGTGCTATGTAAATCAACAGATCTGCAGTTTGCAGTCGATGGGGGCTTATCTAATAAGGGTCCTGTGGCCGCATTTTCGTCTGGCTTCCCGACTTTTTGGGGATCGCACACAATCGGATTTTGGCCTTTCGGCGCCAGCTTTCATGCGGCAGAAATCGTGGGGTGGGCAATCGGACGATCCGCCGGATTCAGACTAAGCGCGGGATTTAATATTTAAATTTGTGTCGCATCCAATACACTTACATACATCGGGAGGAAGATGGTGAACTCCGGCGGACCTGATCGGGTAGCGACACAAGCAGGAAATCGGGTACACAATCTTCTTGATTCACGGCAGAAGTGCATTCCGGCAGAAATTCCAGATCGGGGATTGTGCAGGACCGGATAAGTAAATGCCCCCATGTCAATGGTATGTTCAGTCAGCTCCCAACGATGACAGTAGAAGACTGCTGGAGGCCTTAGCAAGACCTGCTTCATAATTTGTGGCTCAGGCAAGCGCCTCATACACGCACTGTTTATAGGTGTACATATTAATGACCCTGTCCCTGTACCCTTTGAATCAAAGTCCAGCAGGTAATAAACAATGTTTTTTAAAATCAGCTTTGAGTTAAAATTCTTAAAATCGGCCCACATGCACCCTCTGTTCTACCTCGAGCAGTCTGACACTCCTGTTTAGCGCTTGCGGCTTTTGGAGTAAGGCACCAAAAAGAATCAGTTCAGTGTTTTACCAGTGATCACTACACAAACAAAATGATGTGCCACTGGGAGGAAGCTTAGAAAGTGTCTGAAACAGAGTGTACAGATGTAGTTTAATAATCTTACCAAAAAACTGCTTAAATCCATCATATTATGGATTACCCCTTTAAGGAATTATTGTCTGGTAATGATGTTCTCAGATGTAGACCGCTCTAATTTAAGTTCAAGGTGATTATGACCGCCAATATTTCCCACCTGGATTCAACATAACATATTTTGTATTTTACTGTGTGTTTAGAGTTGACCAGATGAAGAATTCATCAAATGCCTCGCAAATAGTTTCTCTTTAATATCTTGCTGTGAACTTCCCCATGCCTGAAAATATTCTCTAGATAAGTTCAAAAAGTGACTAGGAGACACACCCAAACATGAAAGAATTTTCTTTGTTAATAACAATAATAATCACTTGTGAAATCACTTTATGAAGCTTCCTGTCCACTTACATTGTTTTACTTGTACAGAACCAGTGGAAGTTACTTTTAGATTAATTATATGTTTGTATTAAGTGCTTTAGATCAATATCTACATTTTAAGAACATATTACAATATATTCCCAATAGTCTCAGGATGACTCTAGATCTGTATCCTTTGTCCCATATATGTTTTATTTTCCTGAATAATAAGTTATAATAATTGAATTTACGTGCTCCAGATTAAGACTTGTGCACTTGAGTAGACGTGTGCGGTGAGCCGTAATCTGCCTGGCTGGATAAGGAGGGGGTGAGCCCCTCCCCTTTCCATAACGAGTTGGGCGGCCACAACGCAAAGCCGGGCAGGAATGAGGCCTTCCCTATCCTTTGCGGTGCAGTCGCCTGGCTGCCCATTCACAATGCACGTCTATGGCAGCCGTGAGCTAGCCGACACCAGACACCATTTGCAGATCAGTACATGGAGCCTTATGCTGTGAATTTCTAGCTACAAATTGATTGCCGGGTATAGAAAAATATGTGTTTTCAGCGTTCCCTTTAGATGTAGAGTAAAAAACTGCTAAAATGGAAGGCATATTGTTTCATCAACTACAATGTACCACTTGTTCTGTGGATTTGTCAAAAATTTTCACAGCAAATTTCATTGCTGCTAAATCTTGTATTGTATAGGAAGGTTAATGCTTCATATCAGTTTCACATAACTGGTTGGTTTGCTTTTGGGCTGTGCGCTAAAAGACAATGCCCAGGCCGTACATACAACATACATTACACTGTGTTTTTGTTAACACCATGTATTTTCTTATGGTGACATCTAAACTATATGTGTTGTTGTATTACTGGTCTATTTTTTCTTAATTCTTCCACATTAATAGTATGAATCATATTACCAGACACAGGGACAAAGTTCTAACAATTCCATTCCCATTACTAGAACACATTCCCATCTTCTTGTCACATTTTTTTTTATTCTCTGCCTAGTTTGTCTTAAAATGCAAACACCTTCTATTATGCTGAATATGAGACAGCATTTCTCTTTATTGTATAACTATAAGACTGTGTTCACATTTAGGCCTCTTTCACATGGCCACTGGGGGACGTATGTAAAGCAGAGGTATATACGTTGCATATATGTCCCCCATAGGCCGGCAATGGGCGCACCGCGCCATGCAAAGCCATACGGTGCCGCTGGTGGGGCAAAAGATAGGACATGTATATGTTTCTGTATGGAGAGGGGCGGGGGTGAGCAGTGCTCACCATGCTACCTTGCTTTATGTTTGGGATCATTGTCTTGTTTGAAGATAAATCTCTGTCCCAATCTTAGTTCTTTTTCAGACTCCAACAGGTTTTCTTCCAGAATGCTCCTGTATTTCGCCCATCCATCTTTCCATAAATTTAAAACATCTTCCCTGTCCCTGCTGAAGAAAGCGTGCCCAAACCATGATGCTGCCACCACACTGTGTGTGACAGTGGGGATGGTGTTTTCAGGATGATGGCCAAAAAGTTAAATATTGGTTTCATCTGTCCAGAGCACCTTGTTCCACATTTTTGGTGTGTCTCTCAGGTGGCTTGTAGAAAACTTGTATCTTTGAGAAATGGCTTTATTTTTGCCAATCTTCCATAAAGTCCAGATTTGTGCGGCGTACAACTGATTGTTGTCCTACAGACAGACTCTCCCACCTCAGCTGTAGATCTCTGCAGCTCATCCAGAGTGATCATGGGCCTCTCATTTCTGATCAGACTTCTCCTTATATGAGATGAAAGTTTAGAGGGACTGGAGGGTCTTGTTAGATTTGCAGTGGTCTGATACTCCTTCCATTTCAATATGATCACTTGCACAGTGCTCCTTCGGATGTTTAAAGTTTGAAATCTTTTTGTATCCAAATCCGGCTTTAAACTTCTCCACAACATTATCAGGGACCTGCCTGGTGTGTACCTTGGTCTTCAGGATGCAGAACCCTGAGACTATCACAGAGCAGGTGTATTTATATGGAGACTGGATTACACACAGGTGGATTATATTTATCATCATCAGTCATTTAGGACAACATTGTATCATTCAGGGATCAGAGACTGAACTTTTGGAGTGAGTTTGCTGCACTGAAAGTAAAGGAGCCGAATAATGTTGCACGCCCTACTTTTCAGTTTATTATTTTTTACAAAAGTTTATAATGTCCAATAAATTTCGTTCCACTTCACATTTGTGTCCCGGTTATTGTTGATACTTCACCAAAAATTACAATTTTATATCTTTATGTTTGAAGCCTGAAATGTGGCAAAAGGTTGAAAATTTCAAGGGGACGAATACTTTCGCAAGGCACAGACTAATGCTTAGAAAAACGTTAGCACTATTTGTAAAATGGTAATTGACCAATCAAATAAAACTTACCATTTTAGCTTTATTAAAACTATATTAAGTGCACGGCTAAGGTCTGGTAGATTTTCTTTAGCCGCCATTTACAGTCCTGAAATATAACACCTGTGAGATGAATGGATGTGACATTATATCTTACACAAGTATAAAGATACATCCTAATGCTTTCATTTCTTATCTTGTACATTGTCTTATGTTTTGCCCGATTATGCACTAGAGCTGGATCAGTGCCAGATCCCGAGGCTCTATTAGTTCTTATACAATTTCCTACTCATTTCCTTTATCAAGCATTTCTGACCTCAGCGAGGCTGACAGTCAGTGTACATGAGCTACATTATATAAAATATACATATGACATTTGTGTTTCTTGTATGTCACCTAACCATTGTACAGCCTGTAATCACACACATCAGTCACCATCACAGTGGGCCCCAATGGGAATGATGTATCATTGTTTTTTGTCTATGTTTGGGCTTGTTTTGGCACAGTTGTGGTGTAAATGCTGTTTTGTGACTTTCCATTGCTCCAAGTGAACATACTACAATGCAAATTCATTTTGACATTTTGAGCCGCTCTAAAGATGAATTACCCCCAATATCTATTATACCCTCTCTCAGGGATACACCAATACAATGTGGGAAGAACCTTGCGTACCCAAAGGAGACTCACATAGTCAGAGCAGAACTGTTCTAGTTTCCCATGGCAACCAATCAGAACTCAGCTTAAAATTTATAATAATAATAATAATAATAATTTACCATAAATGTTAACCCCTTCAAGACGCAGTCAGTTTGTTTGTTAAGGCTCAGCCTCTTTTTTTTGTAATCGCTTCAAATGGTTTTAACTTTTGTACACTTTAACTTACGTAAATGATTTTGAGACTGTTTTTTCGTGACACATTGTACTTGTACATGTTAGTAGCAAAATTTGTTTGATATGTTTTGCGTTTATTTATTTAGTAAAAATAGCCAAATTTTTCCCATATCTCACATATATATCCCATATCTCCCAATATTTCCCATCATTTTCTTCCTTTTATTCATATATGATGTTAGAAAGCTTACAAATAGAACAGAATTCATCATTTTTTATTGCTAAAATATCTACATTGAAATTTTTGGGATCATTTTTGTATCATACGTTGGGGCTCGTGCGCCAGTGTTTGATTGGCCCGCCGCTGCATATTCACAGCGGCATACATAAAGAGGCTTCTGCCTCTTGATGTATCAGGGCAGGGCCTGGCATAGAAATAAACTCAGCCGGCGACTTAAAAGTTGCCGGCGGCAGCGAGTGCGCCGTGCAGGGACAGTAACTGGCATGAAGATGGCGGATTGGGCTAAAAAGTCGCAAGTGCTAGCAATAGACTAGCATTTGCGATTGTTTCACACGTGGCGCAGAGGTCCTGATTTTTATGCCCCTATATGTCATTTTATGTGTTAATGGGGATTTTGGGCATTTTTATAATTTTTTTTTATAACTTTTTAAAAACATGTTTATGATTTCCATCATGGGACATGAACAAGCAATCATCTATTTGCTTGTTTATGATATTGTCCTGAAATACCGATGTATCAGGCGGGATCTTACAGGCACTGCCTGCGGACAGCCCTGGGGTTCTGATTAGAAGTAGAAATGATCAGCGTCTCCCAAAGACGGCACGGGGGCTATCGTGGGGAAGAGAACCCCTTCAGGCAGGTTAAATACCTGCAATTGGAGCTCATTCCCACCGTGGGACCATGGCATGGGTTTGGCCGGAGAGGTGTAGGGGTGAGAGCTACTAACCCATCCTCTCTCCTTCACGAGGCTGTGGCAGGACCATACATACAGCTAAAGATAGAGCATGGCGCTGTACGGGGAACACATGCTTTCGCTCATTGTGCAGTGCACAATGCTACGGTGACATATGCTAGAAGGCATTTGTACAGCTAGCATACTACCACCATATACTTTTATCCAAAAGGGGCCTAAAGGTGTATTATTGTGATGGGAGATTACCATATTGGCATCAGTTTATTATCAATATGGGGTAATATCTCTGATAATAAAGTGAATGCAATTTAGGAATAGTGCTGAAATGAAGGGTATACGTTTATCTTAGATATTTTTACACAAAACTGCATTAAAACAGCTTAACTTTTGAGCTGTGTTAGACTCTGATGATATCTGCATTACATCCTCCTTGGCAGATTCAGTCATATGCCTGGAGTTTTTTTTTTTTTTAATGACAAACGGGATGTGATGTGTCCATCAAATTTTTTTTTCTGACAGAATTGACCAGTTGTGGACGGATTGAACCTATAGAAACTTTTTTTTTATTAGTGTACTTTTCCTCAGCACAGAAGGACGTGAGAAAGCTTAGGAAATCTAGTGACAGCAATTGTCCATTCTGTCTGCATATAAGGCAATACTGGTGAATGCAATAAGGTAATGAGGTAACATTCCTTTAAGATCAAAGGTTAGCTTTCGGTCACTTGTGGTTTTTTCACATCACATTTTTCTGCTCAGTGTTGCATGCCCTGAAGCAGTCAGATTAGCTTATGTCTGAATAGTCATGGGACACTTGGTTGGGTGGGTAGATGAGTTTAGAGACTGCCCTCTAATTACTTGAACTGGTTAAACCTCTTTTTACAATAATTTACCTATTTATTTTACAAGCACCCCTGTTTATTGCATGAAGCAGACTGTGCCTGTAGTACAATAGTAGTAGTAGAGTGTAGTACAATAGTTGTGTATGTACATATATCAGAATAATACTTTTCTCCATTAAGAGGTAAATCTGTATGTATATAGCTCCTTCATATTCAGCATCGCTTTGCAAATCATGGGGTACATATACATACAAAATAAGACCTCACGGAGTAATAACTTCACTATAGTAGAGGTAGAAGACCAATTTGTACGGAGTTACAGTAGTCGAGACTTGTGATAGGAATTGGATGGAAGTGAATAAATCAGCTTGGTCTGATAAGTAGGTGGCAAAAAGACAAGAATTACCTTATTAGAAAGATTACTTATCGCGTACAGAGGCATGTAAGAGACAGCAGATGGGTGTTATGCTGAAGTAAGGCAGGGGTGATGTTATGTGCAGAAGTATTTTGGGGGTATTTTCAGGTAAAGATGATACTGAAAACCAAATATGCTGAAGGTTTGCCCAATGGGAGCAGTATAGAGGGAAACAAGAAGAGGACCAAGAACTGAGCCCTGTGGAACTCTGACAGTAAGAGTTAGAGGAGAAGAGGATAAATCCAGAAAAGGAGTCTTTGAAAATGTGGTCAGAGAGTTGTGAAGAAAACCAAGTGAGTACAGTGTCCTCCAGGCCAATGGAGAGAAGCATCCTGAGGAGGAGCTGGTGGTCCACAGCATCAAATGCTGCCGAGAGATCCGGATGTGGAGAGAATAGTCACCATTACATTTAGCAGTGCGGAGATTATTGGAGACTTTAAAAAGAGCAGTTTCAGTGGAGTCCATAGAGCGGAAACAGTGGTAGAGGAGGGAGTCAGCTGTGAGATGGCGGGTTAGGCAACAATAAGCCAGGCGCTCCAAGTTCTGAGATGAAGGGGAGATTCGAGACTGGTCGATAGTTAACAGCACTTGATGAGTTTTATTTAAATGGGTTTTCACAGTGTGTTTAAAAGAGAAGGAAAGACACCAGAAGTAGAAGACAGGTAGAATATTTTAGTGAGGTGAGAAGTGACTGCATTTCCACAAAAGGGATACAACAGTAAGAGTCACCTTACATTGTCTAAAACTACAAAAAAAACTGTCAATGCACGGATATAGAAAGATAAGTGTCAGCAACTATTAATACTGGACCTGCATTGCTTATATCCTATGTAACACATTCTTAACAACAACAGAAATGCTAAAAAGGTGCTAAAAAGGCTAAAGGCTTGTGTTTGCATGTGTGTGTGAATATATATATATGCCTTTACTAAACACATTAACAAAAGTACACACAGAGAAAAATAAACAGTACACAAGGTGCTCTACAACATTTTATTAACTATTGGTGATCATAACACGCTCCCAATCTATAAGACTCTATACATACACACCAGATCCCTATTGCCAGTATAAAACAGAGACCTTGCACATGGTTTTACCTGTGTAGAGTGAATATATACAGACACAATGTGGAATCGCTATGTAATCATTAACTAGAGAAGAATGTTAAATATTAGTGTTGTTACGAGCACATGAGCCAGGAAATCCTGATCATTGGCAGATCGTGCAATATTCATAGAATATACTTCTATAACAGAGCATGCTGAGTGTAATATAGAGTTAATGTCGGATGGATGTTGTGTTTTTCCCAGATACATAGCGGAAGCATGTGATCAGCTTTGTGCAGGGAACATCCAGTAACTGCTATATACAAATCCTCTTTAAAATAAACAATTAACTTCCCATATTTTCCACTTCTCGGGAAATCCTCTGCCCGAGGTATTCACAGATTTACAGCTTCAAAGTTTGTGGTGACATGACACATAACATGAAGCAGCTCCCTTGTAGACGGGATTGGCCAGGCTTTGTGCCAGTCTAAATCTAGAAGGTATTTGGAGTTGTTCTCGTGTCAGCATTGTGTTGAGTAGTTTAAGGATGTTTCCATATCTTTCACACAGTTGGAGGAGCATTCTGAAGTATATAATGGAAAGAACAGGACCAATTGCTCCATACTAAATATATTATATGAAATTTATTGCTTTCTGGAAGGAAAATGTTATTTCTTTACCTCAGTGCTTATTTAACTGTCTGGTATATTCCATTGTGTAATGTTATTTTAGAAATGTTCACCAGTAGTTTGAATACTGAAATAATTCCAGTGGTTGCCAATAGGCCACAGCCCTAGTATTCTGACTCAATAACCTGGCTGTAAGCAGGTGTTTGTAGATAGTCTTATATCTTTGTTTTAACCAGTACTTACACCGAAATCACACGTCAGACAGTGTCAACTCCATCGAAGAAGCATGTGGGAAGATTCCAGCTTTATTTAGTGCAGAAATCTTGAAGAAATGCTGGTTACAATGGTGTGAAAAGGATATAATTTGCCAGGGTAGCAGAGACATTCAGATATACACTTTTCCTGACAAAGATGGCTGCATACATGAGGGAGAGGGGAGGAGTTACAATACTGAAGCTAGGGGACAGGAAGACAGGAGGGTCAAAAGGCAAAGCAGTATAACACATATACATGTCAATGAATAGAAACAAGTCCTGGGACATGACACTCCCCGTCTGAAATCTTAAGATTTCATAATATACCAACATTGAAAGAATGTCGTATGAGTCCAAAGGTTGTTCTTAAAACCTGTAAACAAGAGAAAAAAACAACATGCAAACAATAACAATAAGTCCAAATCTTGAGGTTGAAGATTTGAAATTCTGATGCGAAACTGTGAAGAAGTTCAAGTAAACCCATCTTCGGATTGGGGAAGACGCAATCAGCAAAACTTCCACCAACCCACACTGTAATCCACAGGTGATATCATAGTCTATGGCGGTATGCTCCCCGCCATAAGCTGAGTGGGTATCCAAGTCACTCATGTAGCTTCTTCTTTTGGTAGCAGAAGCACTAGCTCATGGATAGGACGGAAGAAGACCTTTGCGGAACCTCCCTTCGTTACCTTGACTTCCACTTTGCGAATCTTTCCATCATCGCTAGGCATGACTTTAGTGATGAGACCCATAGGCCATTCATTACGATGAGCTTCTTTATCCTTTAAAAGAACAAGATCACCTTCCTGGAGGTTAGGTTTTGAGGTCTGCCACTTTTGACGGCTTTGAAGCATATGTAGATACTCTCTCTTCCACCTATGCCAAAATACATTAGACAGATGTTGGACCTGTTTCCACTGGCGTCTGTAGATGTCACTGTGGTCAAAGGTGCCTGGAGGAATATCAGGAGTTCCGATCTTCTGAGTAAGAAGTGTTGCAGGAGTAAGAATGATTGGAGAATCAGGGTCTGAGGAAACTGGAACTAAAGGCCTTGCATTGATTATGGCTGATACTTCAGCAAGAAAAGTGACCAATGTCTCATGAGTAAGCAAGGAAGACTTGTTGTCCATTAGCATTGATTCAAGTATCCTGCGTGCAATTCCAATCATGCGTTCCCAGGATCCTCCCATATGGGATGAATGTGGAGGGTTAAACACCCAAGTACATCTATTGTTGATCAAGAAGCTTTCCAATTGTAGTTCCTTGCAAGCTCCCACAAAGTTGGAACCGCAGTCGGACCTCAACTGTTTGACAGGTCCACGAATGGAGAAGAATCTTCTAAGGGCATTGATGAAGCAAGAGGCATCCATGCATTCAATTACTTCAATGTGTACTGCTCGAATGCTGAGACAAGTAAACAGTACTGCCCATCGTTTGCTATTTGCAGCTCCACCACGGGTTCTACGAGTAACTACTGGCCATGGACCAAAGACATCGACCCCAACATAAGTAAATGGTGGATCAGTACTTAGACGGTCTGCTGGTAGGTTTGCCATTTGCTGCTGTTGCTGTCTTCCTCTTAACTTGTGACACTTAACACATTTGTGGAGTACAGAGGAAATACATCTCTTCATGCCCACAATCCAGAAACCAGCTGACCTGATGACACCTTCAGTAAACTGCCTGCCTTGGTGCTGTACTAGCTCATGATGGTGTCTGATCAGCAATGTAGCAATATTATGTCCACCTGGTATTATGATAGGATTTTGTTCCTTGTTAAGCAGGTCAGATCTCTCTATCCGGCCGCCCACTCTCAGTAGCTGGTGGTGATCGAGCACTGGATTGAGTTTGTAGAGTGCACTACTCTTGGACAAACTGATGTTTTTTGAGATAAAATTTATCTCCTGACGATACACTTCTTGTTGAACACAACAGATGATGACTTGTTCCGCATGTTCAAGGTCTGAAGCAGTAGGGTGTTCCTTACACATATGCCACCCATGACACTGTGATGGTGTGTCCTTAGCAAAGCAGCGAGAGATGTGAACCAATCTGGCAATAGCTCGCACAATGGATGACCAAGTTGAGAAACGCTCGAAACGATGTGACTTCAGCTTGACCTTTGAAGTTACAGAAGTGTACAACGTGGAGGCTGTGGGCCTGATTTCCTTATCAGACTCAGGATCAATTAGTTCAAAGACATCATTGGATGGAGTCAGACAAGTTTCCTCACACAGAAACTTTGGAGGAGATAACCACATGTGATCTAAAAGACGTGCAATTGGTGCAGGTCTTGTTCCTCGATCAGCAGGGTTAAGTTCCGTGGAGATATACTGCCACTGTTCAGGCATAGAAAAACTCCTGATGCGTTCTACTCGGTTGCTGACGTACATGTAAAACTGTTTAGTCTGGTTATGTATATAACCGAGCACGACTTTGCTATCAGTGTAAAATGTAAACGAATCAATTGAAATGTCTATTTCATCTCGTATTACTTCAGCAATTTCAACTGCTAGCACGGCTGCGCAAAGCTCAAGTCTCGGTACAGAGTGTGCGGGTTTTGGAGTAAGTTTTGCCTTACCTAAGACAAATCCGCAATGTGTCTCATTGCTGGCTCCTGTGGTCTTCAGATAGGCTACTGCAGCTATGGCTTCCACTGATGCATCAGAGAAGATGTGGACTTCCCTTCTGATGGCTGTTGAAAGGGAGCTGGTTGAATAACAACGTGGAACTTGGAGTTGCTCTAACACTTCCAGAGACCTTTTCCATTTTTCCCACCTTAGTTGTTTCTCAATAGGTAGCGGAGAGTCCCAGTCCGTATTTTCAGTGGTAAGCTGTCTTAGCAGTACCTTGCCTTGGATGGTGATGGGCGCAATGAACCCAAGAGGATTGTAAATACTGTTCACAACAGATAAAACTCCTCGCTTGGTGAAGGGTTTATCACAAGCAGACACTTGGAAAGTAAAAGTATCTTGTTCAATGTTCCAGAGCAACCCTAGGCTGCGCACAGGAGGAGCGTCAGAACCAAGATCAAGACTCTTCAAGTTGATGGCATGATCTTCTGAGGGAAAGGCTTTCATTACCTCATGGTTAGTGGAGATGATCTTGTGAAGTCTGAGATTTGCTGCAGACAGCATCTCTTGTGTTCTGGTAAGAAGATCAACTGCCTCTTCACTTGTGGGTAAAGACTTAAGACCATCATCAACATAGAAATTCCTCTCAACAAACTGACGAGCATCAGAACCATACTCCTTCTCACCTTGTTGGGCTGTCCTTCTCAGTCCATAGATGGCTACAGCAGGAGATGGGCTGTTGCCGAAGACATGCACCTTCATTCGATAATCTATGACTTCCTTGTTGACGTCGTTGTCCTTGTGCCAAAGAAACCGAAGATAGTTTCTGTTGTCTTCTTTAACAATGAAGCAATGGAACATCTGTTGAATGTCAGCCATTATTGCAACAGGTTCTTGTCTGAAGCGCATTAGGACCCCTAGAAGACTGTTGTTGAGGTTAGGACCAGTGAGGAGCATATTGTTGAGAGACACTCCCTCAAACTGTGCGCTAGAATCAAACACCACTCTGATTTGGTCTGGTTTCCGAGGGTGATACACACCAAATGATGGCAGGTACCAACATTCTTCTCCTTCCTTTAGTGGCGGTGCAGGTTCTGCATGATCTCTATCAAACACCTTCTGCATAAAGTCTACAAAGTGTTTTTCCATCTCTGGCTTTCTCTTTAAGGTACGCTTTAAAGATGAAAATCTTGAGGCTGCTTGCTGCAGATTGTTTGGTAGTTTTGTTCTTGGAGTACGGAAGGGTAAAGGTGCTACCCAGCTGTTGGAATCATTTTGAGTAAATTCCTTATCCATTACTTTGAGAAATTCTTTATCTTCTCTAGCAGGTGCCAACTTATTGTCATCACTTGTGGTGTTAAAGACTGTAGATCCAAGGCTATCATCCCATGGAAGGCAAATGTTCATGTCATCTTGCTGATCATGCTGCCCCTTACAGTTACTCATCTTTTCTTTCACCTGGTAATGACATGGGCATGGCTGAAAATAAGTGCTGCGACCATTTGGCAATATATGAGTCTTAAATGAGGATATCTTGGTAGGCCTTTTCATTCGGTCAATGCAGACGTTGCCTATAATGACCCAGCCTAGGTCAAGGCGCTGGGCAAATGGTGCATCATGTGGACCATTGATTTGCTGACGTATTTTGTGCACTCTGAGAATGTCCCTTCCCAGCAAAAGCAGGATCTCTGCATTTTTGTCCAGAGCTGGTATTTCACTGGCTATGGTCCTTAGATGAGGATGATGGAGAGCAGCTTCTGGTGTAGGGATCTCCTGTCTGTTTGATGGTATCTGGTTGCATTCAACAAGTGTGGGCAAAGGTACCTCTAGATTTCCCATTAGAGAAGCTACCACAAGTCCACTGGCTCTTCTCCCTGAAACCTCTGTAATGCCACTACAAGTGCCCAAGGTATATGGGTAAGCATTTCCCTTTAGGTTAAACAGATCAAAAAGTTCTGACCTTGCAAGTGATCGGTTGCTCTGGTCGTCCAGGATGGCATACACCTTTAAAGTCTTTTCTGGCTGACCATTTGGGTACACCTTGACCAGGCATATCCTTGCGCAGGACTTGTCACAAAGATCTTCTCCGCAGACTTCTGTACATGAAGAGGATACTGTGATTGGCCTTGCTGCTTGATCTGTGTTCTCCCCGCCATGCTTTGCCGGAGGAGGGAGATCTGTAGATGGTGTAGGGCTGGACTGAGAGGGGTGAAGAGCTTGTACATGGTTCTCGCTGTCACATTCTATGCACTTTATAGTGGATTTACAGTCCTTAGCAACATGTTCAGTGGAAGCACAACATCGAAAACATATTCCAAACTTCTTTAGCAGCTCCTTGCGCTCTTGAAGTGGCTTCTTTCTGAAGCCAATACACTTCTTGAGAGGATGCGGCTTCTTATGAATAGGGCATAGGCGATTGGGGTTCTCAATCTTTTCACCTTGGTTGATCTTACAGCTGAGCTCCTCAGAAGCTGATGAGGTAGTGGGAAGAACATCAGTCTTTTTTACTGACACTGGACCTCTGTGTTTTCTGTACTCGGAGTGTGGGCTGTCATATTTAGAAGGTGGTGAACTGAGGCCGCTGGACTCACCGTAGAAAAAGCTTGGGTCATTCTTGGACTCTGCAATGTTGCTGACAAACTGACAGAAGTAGTCAAATGGAGGAAAACAGACTTCATTCTCTCTTTTGTATCTTGACCCAACTGTAGCCCATTTTTCTTGGATGTTAGGTGGCAGTTTGGCAACTATTTGGTTTACCCCACGAGAAGTATCCAAGTAGCTGAGACCAGGTAGGTGAGGGTCTGTCTTGGCTAGTTGGAGCTCTGAAAGTAGGTCACTAAGCTCTTGAAATTTTTGGTTGTCCTTGCCAGATAGCCTTGGGAAACTTTGCAACCGTTTGAAGAGAGCACTCTCAATTGCTTCAGGACTGCCATAGGTTCGCTCTAGTCTCTCCCAGGCAGCTGTAAGACCTGCTGCAGGATTACCAATGTGAACAGACCTGAGTCTCTTAATACGTTCTGTGGACTGTGGGCCTAGCCATCGGATCAACAGATCTAGCTCTTCAGCAGCAGTGATGCCGAGGTCACTAATTGCAGATTTGAAGGCACATTTCCAGCCTCTGTAGTTCTCAGGTTGGTCATCAAACCTTGTGAGTCCGGTCTTAGTAAGTTCACGGCGTAACATGTATCTTGCAAACTCTGACATGTCTGTTCGCTCTGAGCTTGGACAAGGAAATGCTGGCTGAGTAATGTTGGTCACGTTGTTCTCGGCGTTCTGGCTAAGAAACACGGGTGTAAATGAGGCTGCATAGGCGTTTAGCCCAGGAGGTGGCTTACTGTCCATAGGATTAGCTGTAGCTTGGTATGATGCTAGGCCATTGTTAGGGTTTGGCGTTTTAGCTTGTTGAGCGTGCTGGGGTGTAGGGCCGTGGGGATTTATGTAGAGTGAAGAATCAGGATGATGAACAGGCAGAGTGTTGTACTGACCTTGATTTTGGGATATTGCAGGAGGAATTATGTGTTGTCGCTGTGAAGACATATCTGCTTTGTCAGGGACAGTAATAGCAATCTGGGGTTCACTGCTTTGGCTTAACACATAGTCTCTAGTACGCTTGAGAGGATCCTCTGCATCCATTCCGCTCAAGGCAACACTGTCTCTTTCACTCCCACTGGCTGCTTCTTCCAGGACCTTCACCTTTGCGATGGCTACAGCATGCTCACATTGTTTCTGAAGAGCTTCCATTTCAGCTTTCCTTTGCGCGGCCTCTGCTTCCATTTCAGCTTTCCTCTGCGCTGCCTCTGCTTCCATTTCAGCCTTCCTCTGCGCTGCCTCTGCTTCCATTTCAGCTTTCTTTTGTGCAAAGGCGGCCTGAACCTTAGTCGCCTCGGCTTCTGCACGCGCCTTTATAAGCTGCTCACTGAGTGTTGACCTAGACGTGCGTTTAGAACGTCTTGTGGACTCAGAAGTACAAGATGTTGTCTCTTGAAGTTGCACAATTCTTGCCCTTGTTTTTGACAAAGTTTCATATATTAAGCCGTCTCGTTCAGCATTAAGATGCTGGAAGTTTTGCAGTTCTTCTAGACTATCTTGTGTATTGATTCTTTTCAGAATGCTTTCATATTCTTGACATTTCAGCATGTAATGCTCATGCGTAGTGGACAGTGTCTCTAGGGCTCCCTCTAGAGGTAATACATTATGACTGTAGCTGTAGCTTAGTCTCTGTCCCCACGGCTGGGACTGGCAGTCTATGATCCTTTTCACTATTCTGACTCAATAACCTGGCTGTAAGCAGGTGTTTGTAGATAGTCTTATATCTTTGTTTTAACCAGTACTTACACCGAAATCACGCGTCAGACAGTGTCAACTCCATCGAAGAAGCATGTGGGAAGATTCCAGCTTATTTAGTGCAAAATCTTGAAGAAAATGCTGGTTACAATGGTGTGAAAAGGATAATTTGCCAGGGTACACAAAGACTTCAGATATACAACTTTTTCCTGACAAAGGTGGCTTGCATACATGAGGGGAGGTGAGGAGTGGTTACAATACTTGAAGCTAGGGGACGGAAGACAGGAGGGTCAAAGGTCAAAGCATTAATAACCATATACATTCATTAATAAAACAAGTCCTGGACATGACACCTAGTGCCTGCCTCTTACTGTAAATTCATTATACTGTAAGCCATTATATTGTATTACAGTCTTTGCAGTGGGCTCCAGTGCTCTATTTTACACCATTAGCATTAAATCATGTACTACTGTTACCATCTTTACAATAGGTCATCAATAACTGATCATATAGTAGAATGTTTGGCACCTCACAAAACTTCGTGTAGCATACTATCTAAAGGGTAACCTGTCATCGATTTGACCTAATAAACTACTACAGTATGTTGCTAAGCTCTAACACCTTCCATGTTGTTTTCTCTCATGACCCAGTATGGTGGTATCATCCGAAAATCAACTTTGAAGTGAGATGTAAATTGGTATAAAGTCAAGGAGGTGGAGACTTTACACTGAAGGCAGGTTCCCTGCCTCATAAAGCCCCTTCACATCCAGTGACATCATTACCAGATCTCCTGAGGTCCGATCAGATCAATCACAGAGCGAAGGTACTAGGTTCCAGACTTGGACTCCCTGACTTTATATCCATTTACCTCTCACTCAAAGTTGATTTTCTGGATGATGACCACCAACCATGAAGAAACAAAAACTAGAAGGTAATACTCTTTTTGACAATATACTGGTAGTGGTTTATTAGGCCCATTCGCTGATGATGGGTTCCCTTAACTCTGTACACACAAAAGAAACTGAGCTTTCAGACTTTCCAAACTGTTAGACTGTGCAGAGCTGTTCTCATGGGCGCCGAGGTTGATTCCCACCTGTCAGATCATTATCTGTAAGATGGTGGTAAACCGTTTAATGGATGTTGGGACGGATGAGCAATGTTAGAAGGGGCCTTGTAGCGGATGGAGTAGCTTAGAAATACTACTTTAACATCTGTCCTCATGACCCTGCTGTCCATGAACAATGAAACTATCTTTGGTTGCTGATAATTGAATAATATAAGCTGCATTTTTACACTTTTTTTTCATTATTTTAGAATTATGGTCTGGAAACTGTGAACATGAAAACCTGGTGCTAAAGCTCCGATCAGCTTCCCACACCTTCAAATATATATAGGCACAGGAGGAAAAGTCTGTCTTATGATGGACTACATCTTCTAAGCCTCCCATGAGTTCCTTAAATCGGTGGTGACCTAATCGGCTCAGCCAAAGCCTGTTAGCATGGCTGGACAGGTAAGCCTCATCAGTCAAGCCATTGTGCTTTTCACGTTTACTTTTCTTGGCAAAATGTTTGTTAATCCCAGAGCACACCCTTCCTCTTTATCTGTACCAAGACCTCTAAAAGTCACAGGTAAGAGCTTTGTCTCTAAGCGTGGTTAAGGTGTGAGGAGTGTCTCTTTGCTGCATTTGTACAAGAGAATCATCTAATAGAAATTACCTTCAGCTCCTGGACAGAACTTTTGTAGCTAACCATATAGACAATTGTTTGTGTTAAAAAAAGTTTCAGCAAAAAAAGAATCATACAGTCTAGAAGTGTCTTTTTTAATCCCCATTTCCTGTGTAAGGATATTTCACAGGTCAGTATCTGTCCGGTCTTGTCAGCTCAAAGGCTTCACAGAATTTCTTATCCATATGGCTAAACTCTCAAATTTGTAACACCAACGATTTTATGTTCTTCCCATAAGAGGACTGACAGACGTAATCATATCTTTGTCTCCCACTCTCATGTGCCTATTTTCACTTCCGTGGCATTCTGATAAAACACAGACGCGCTTTCCCAGTTCAGGAATGTAGGACTTGGCTCCTGTCCGCAGTTCATTTGTTTCTGTATTTTATGTTAGCTCCGGAACCTATGGTGAGAGAGGAAACTGCTTTCTACTTTCCCGAGAAAGGGTTCCCTGGCCCCTGACCCACATTCACAATGTATGTTTAGCTTGCCAGCATGTGCTCTTCAAAGAGTTAAGCAGTCTTTGTTCAATGCAGATTTTTTTTTTTGTTTGGTTACAGGACACCCTTTACTGGGATCACTGACTTCTCTACAACAAAGAACCAAATCATTCAGCTGTGTCTGGACTTGACAACCACCGTTCAACAGGTTATTTCTTTATGATCTGGAATTCCTCTCATGAAATTTATAGAATTGAACCTCAATCAAACAAGACACATAAAATAGAAATATGAATATACCATAAATGTAAAAAAGGGTTAGCGGTAAAAACTTTACAACAATCCGCATGCTTTGGATCTCCATGGGGTCACCAGAACAGGTTTCAATTGTGTACTGACACTCCATTCAGAATCAATGGGACACAGTAAACACAGTGCTCACTTATCTCTAGCATTCAGGGGTGAACCTAAACTATCTGCTACCTGAGACAAGCAATACAACGGCACCCCCGCTAACCCACCCATTAGTAATATATAAAATAATTTTTTTAGGATGTTGGTTCTCCATGGAATGTCTACCACAAATGATCACATCTGGTGTGAAGAAACACTGTTTTTAAGTTTCAAGTTCTGCAACCCTGATGCTGCCCCCAGCCCCATCTCGCTGCAAGTGGTTCTGCCCGGGGCAAGTAGCTCAACTCGCCACGTCATGGCTGGTGCACCCCCGCTAGAAGTCCTCTAAAAGTGATTGGAGAATTAATACGGATTGTTGCGGTGGCTAAGGGTCTCAGTCGAGGCATGAAATTAGTAATGCAGTGTAACGTAGAGCCATACACATCCACACACTAGCATGGGAGGTAGCTCTCAAAATAAACTTTTACATACTAGATCCCTGAAAATGTCTACCATTCATGGATGGTTATCTCATATATGATATATATATGATTGTGGTCTTTCTCCTTTAGTTGAATCCAGCTCATTATTCTTTCAATGTCTTGTATATTATCTCTTTTATAGCTGGAAATTTATGGAATTGTGGGTAGCAACATAGATGCATTGCAGCAACAGACTCACCCTGTAGCAGTATAAACAAGTTTCTCTTATCCCAGTGCCAGCTTCATTGTGTATGCAATTGTTATTTAACCAGTGAGCTGGATCTGATGAATCATTGCTGTTTGTCCTTACACCTTTCTGAAATCAAACACCGAGTTTGTAGCAGGACTGCAGCTAACCTTATGTCTTTGTTCTGCCTGAAACTAAAACTCCAGGACTATGGTTATGTGTGTTACAGTGACTTTTTAAAGGTCATTAAATATTATTGAGATCTGAGTTGTTTAAGGGACACCCACCAGGATTTCCACCACTAAACTAGCAGCACCCTTAGGTAGGGTAATAAATATGCTCCCCTCTGTATGTTAAATCTCACCAGTTTGCCTATAAAATATAATCACCACCAAAGTCATTTGAGCTGAGATAAGTCACTTTTGAAGCTAAAGGGGGAGATGCTCATATCTTGGGCTTCCGGATCACACATAAGATGCAGTGTGAATGGGAAAGGCAGTTTGCCAGTCACATGACTAAGCAGTGGATCGGACCAAGCAGAATAGCAGCTCAATAAAGTAAGGGCTAACACAACACATTATTGTGCCCTTTATCATGCAGAGCAGAAAGATACTTAGAGATCTGGCAGATAAAGTGGTGACAGGGCAGATATATTTATTCTGCACAGATTTAAAATAACATGTACTTTATGGATTAGAAGGAAATGGGGACATGATGGCCAAAAAAGAAGCAATTTTCTGCTGCTAAATACACTTAAAAGAGAAACCGCTTCCACCCCTGGTGCTCTTGTTTTGTATAATATCTGTATTCTCTATAAAATGTGGTCTTTGACTCTCTCTTGTGGAGTGTCCCTTTCTTATCTTCAGGGAATGACTGTGCATATAGTCTGATACTGGCAGCACTGATTGAAGAATGGCTAGTAGGAAAACTACTAGGGCTAAACTACACCTGTAAGTGTAGGGTCTGTGACAGCCTTATTCCCCCCATGATATGATATGTCTTATAGTACAGAGGGATGCTGCTCAAAATATAGGTTTTATTGATAACATCTACATTGGCAGTGGGTTTGACCTGGCATTTGTCATGGATTTTCCAACTGGGAAGGCAACATCCCAACGCATCCTTATGGCTTCTTATAGCGCATTTGAATACAGCATTCAAGGGGAGCCATTTGTCAGGGCTTCTATACCTGAAAAACTAGCATCAGCATATAACAAAATATTTCTTTTGCATAATGATGAATCTCCCAGCATAAAGAAAATCATGTAACCATCCTGGATTCAGAGGTTGCTAGC
Organism: Engystomops pustulosus; assembly: GCA_019512145.1. Taxonomy (NCBI): domain Eukaryota; kingdom Metazoa; phylum Chordata; class Amphibia; order Anura; family Leptodactylidae; genus Engystomops; species Engystomops pustulosus. The sequence continues at coordinate 163,220,821 of CM033643.1, read as the reverse complement.
AGTTTATTGGGCCTAGATCTTCATGATAGGTTCCCTTTATCAAATGTAATGTGACATATCATCCTAACATAGGTGCATTATGGTCCATCCACATGAACAGGCTTTACTCATGAAGTATATAAGGATCTGTATACAGTAAGTTATTTGAAATAACGCTTCTTTTTTTTTTTCAGGAATCCACAGTTGCAGAAATGGAAGATTCTGTATTAAATGTTGTAAGTATATTATATAAAGTAATATAGCTAGACATATATTACCAGCATGAACAGTAGAATAGTGAGTAAAGAAGATTGAAAGTGAATCCCTAGGCCTGTACAGTTATATTCTTGGCAGGGATGGAGAGTGTCAGTCATATTTTCCCTTGAAGCAGACTATTTAGGAACATTTCTGTACTGCATATGATATGTACAGTAAAGCATCCTTCCAACTACTATTCTGACAGTCTGTCTTCTAGCGCACCCAATGTTTACAAAATAAATTCATAAAAATGCCCAAATCTGCTTTGCCCCATTAAACATCAGACAGCCAGCGTGATTTATGTGGAAGTGATTCCTATGTACTAAACTATTTATAGACTTGGATTCTGATGTGTAGCTGAATTTGACTCCTGACGGCTGCTAAAGGACAAGGTGATCTTCTCATCTTTGCAGGCATTTAATCATCGTTTTCATCTCACTCAGACGCACATAGACTTGGGAAGAATGCAGAATTTTCCAGTGAAGTCCAATTAACAAAATTGAGAAAAAGTTTTGCCTTTTGAAGTTTATGTGTAGTTTTTCACTGAGGTCGGAAAGTAAGAGCTCTCTTTACGGATACTTTTACATTTAACCTATTAATACTACTCACAGGGTGAGCCCCCATCATACAGTGAGACAGGGACATCCACCACTAATGCCCACGATCGATGCTAGCATTGGTCGCAAGTATAAACTCGATCATTGCCAGTGGTGGCACATAAAAGATGATGGCGCATTGGCGCCGCCATCTTTGTTTAGAACGTTTCTACCCGTGACGTCATTGGGGAGCGGCAATCGGTTGCTATGACAGCATCGGATCTTTGTAAGACCTGATGCTGTATGTCTTCTGTAGATTTTTTTACAATGTGCCTTTGTAGAAACACCATATATTGCAATACAGAAGTATTGCAGTATATGGTAGGAACAGTCAGACCATCTAGGGTTAAAGTACCATAAATGGTCTAAAAAATAGTAAAAAGTGAAAAAAAAAATTGAATAAAAAAAACTAAAAATTCTAATCACCCTTTCCCTGGAACTGATATAAAATGACATAAACTATAAAAATCACAAACATGTTAGGTATTGCCACGTCCCAAAATGCATGATCTATCAAATGTTATTCCCGGCGGTGTTTCCCATTACAAAAAATAGTGCCCAAATGTCAGAAATGCCACTTTTACACTATTTTACAAAGTAATAAAAAGTGATCAAAAGGTTGCACAGTCTTCAAAATGGTAGCAATGAAAATGTCAGCCCATCTCCCAAAAATGAGACCATACACAGCTCCATACACCGAAGTATGAAAAAGTTATTAGCGTCAGAAGATGACAAAACAATTCTTTTTTTGTACACATTGCTTTGTTTTGATATCACCGTGATCGTATTGAACCAAAGAATAAAGTAGATGTATCATTTGGAGCGCACAGTGAAAGTCATAAAAACTGAGCCCACAAGAAAGCAACACAAATGCATTTTTTAGCCAATTTCACTACATTAGGAATTTTTTCCAGCTTCCCAGTACATGGCATGGAATAACAAATAACATCAATGAAAAGTAAAATTTGTTACGCAGAAAATAAGCCCTTACACAAATTTGTAAACGGAAAAATAGAAAAGTTATAGAATTTGGAAGATGGAGAGTGAAAAATGAATGAAAAAACGCTGTGATGCAAAGGGCTTAAGGCAACCTAAGCTCTACTGAAGAGATGCAATCACATTGATACAGTGCTGTCTACAGTTGGGAATCTGTTCCTTCTGGAATAGTTATACTGGTTGAGTTTTAATCCTGCATCATGTCATTAGGTTTAAATAAAGTCATGCTTGATATTGAGGGGTGTTCCTTACTAGGTAACTAAAGAGGCATGGTTTTCCTTATCTTATCCTGGAAAACTTTGCTCTGGTGTGTAACAAGGCATCATACTTTAAAAAAACATATGTATATCTTTGTCATATAGGCTAAATGAAAAGGTGAGAATATGAGTACAATTGTACTGCTGCTTGATTCCAGGTTGTATAACAGTTCAAACATGAATTTATTATCCACAGTTGTCAAAGCAGCTGCCGGCTAAAATACAGACTAGCAATGCATTGTACACCAAGACTCAACTTGTTTTATAGAATATATATTTATACCAACCCTAAAATGGTGATGAAAGATTATTCACATGAAAAGCCCCCAAACAAACTGTGAGGACTGGAACCTTACTACAAACCAGGGGAAACTAAAGGTGACAGCCCATTTACAGATTATAGATGACAGATGATTCTGCACTCTGTTATACTGAGATGGGTTGCTATAAATAATAATAATAATAATTCTTTATTTATATAGCGCACACAGATTACGCAGCGCTGCACAAAGCATTTCAAATTGGTCCCTGTCCCCATGGGGCTCACAATCTAAACAACCTACCAGTATGTTTTGGAGTGTGGGAGGAAACCGGAGTACCCGGAGGAAACCCACGCAAACACGGAGAGAACATACAAACTCTTTGCAGATGTTGACCTGGGTGGGATAAAGACTACCTATTAAGGAATACTAAAATTTAAACTACCTGGTTCAACTAACGGGATGGCGATCACAAAGACAACCCACCTTTAATATTGCATACGATGGCCAGTGTCCCCAGGCTGGACTGGTAATGATCACTAATATCCCAATCGCGGTTGTGATCACCAGGAAGGCAGCCTGTCTAATGATATACAAGCAATGTCCTGCGTGTTTGGTGCTGTACAGGATCAGTGTTCTCAGGACATCTAGTCTCCCTATTGCATTTACATCAAAAGCACTAGTACTTCTGGCTAGTGATTTATCAGAAGTGCTTAATGACAAATGGTGGCCAAGACATGGAAGCCCTATACAGCCATAGTATTTTGGTAGTATATTCCACTTAATCACTCAAGCATGCTAAAAGAAAAGACAAAGCTACAACTGCCGTCAGGGAAGAGTTGGTAGAACCCCAAAGAGAATAGGTGGCCTAATGATACACATATGTTCTTATGTGACATACTACAGTGTGAATACAAAATAACTTTACCTCCATTTTGTTTCTTCTTATAGTCTAAGGTTCTAAATGGAATATGTGACAAAACATACCGCTTTACCACAGACCCTTTAACAAGTCAAAGTGCCTGTTTGGAAAAAGTCATCCTTACTAATATTAGACCTGGAGAAGGGTTGGTAAGTAGAGACATATCACACATTCAAGAAGACACTTTAAAAATGTGATTTTTTTTTTCAAAACTAGTTAAATAACCAATGACCCCAGGCTCATTCCTTGCTTAGCCTTGTTAAAAGGATGTAACCTGGGTTGGGTGTTGCAACATCTGACAGAAACGAAAACTGGAAATGTCGTCATCAGAAACTCTCAGTTGTGCAGCCTAAGGGACTTCTGCTTTGCATGCCACAATGATGTTTATGGTGGAATCAATGGTCTCTGCAAATAACAACTAATAATATTAAATAATATCTCTGCTTAGATAAATAATTACTGGTCTGAAAGAATTGGTCAAGTGCATTACGATTTTTGCCAAAAAGTTTGGAATTGTCTAAAATAACAATACAGAGATCAAATGTGGTAATGTCATGGGAGAGTATCTGTAAGGCGAGTATTATCTAGAACCTTCTGAACTATTAGACCACAATATGAGATGATGGAAAGTCCATTTAATTTCTTTTTATGGTTTCCTTTGAGGTCACTTGCAACTTAGTTCTCACTCAGACAGGCATTTTTGACCATTGGTTTTTATGGGTCTGTTCACATGGATCACGTGGATCATCAGAAAAAAACTCGATGTGCAATATTTTTTTCTTAAATGTGGACCACAAACCTCCATAAAAGTTAATGTATGTGCTCACCCCTCCCATCTGCACATGAGACGGGTGACCAGCCAGCTTGGTTATGGTGCAATGAAACACAGTGGCCTCAGCATTCACAAAAGAAATGAATGGCGCCCATGAGCTATTTGTGCAGCTTGCATACAGTCACCATATACGGTTGTGAGAATCAGGTTCAGAAAACACGTAGAGACTGCTTTGTTTAACTTTTATTTTAATTTGGCATATTTTTGGTCGTTTTGTTTGGTACCAGTTTCACAAAATCCAGAGTATGTTACACAAGGCTGATTCATACATAAAATATTAATAAAAAATATAAAAGATTACTTACATTCTTCTAAAATCAAGCCCAGATGCTGAACTTTCACAACCTCCAATCCCTTACAGAAATGTTTCCACTCCTATAGCCATCGGTGCCTTTTCCGCTCACAGAAAAATGCAGTTTAATTTCTTCATATTTTCACTAGAAGACATGTGACCATTTGTTATTTTTTTCCTCCTTAGGGAATGTATATCAAATCCACATATGACGGGCTGCATGTCATTACAGGAACTACAGAAAATGTAAGTGAAGTCTGTTGTAGCAGTCTCTTCATTTATTTAATATAAAACCATATCTGCTGCTTGCCAATTGGTTATCATTATCCATATGCAGATACCACTGGCAAAGTTTTAATGATAGCAGTATATATGTACATATGTAAGTGATCCCGGATACAAATAGCTTGTCCATGGTGGGAAAAGGAAAACTTTGCCTTGGTGCAACATTAAATAAGGCAGCTACCTCGACAACAGTGTCTGACTTCTAAGAAGTCTAATGACATGGGATAATAGCCAAACCATTTCCATAACCATGGCTTCCCTAAAATGAATGAACTCCCAACTGTAGACAGGACTGTTTTGATGTCATTGCATTTCCTTAGTACAGTGTAGGAAGCTCTCTTATTGAAAGGAAACCTACCATCAGGGATACATTAACTCTGTGCTGCACTTATTTCTATAGAATTCTTTGTAGCACTGAAATAAATGACCAATAAAATAGCAGTAAACATTTGCAAAAGATACAAACGATGATTACACATTATTGTATGAAAGAAAAACAACATAGTTGCAGGTCTTTGTTGTGTTGTGTCTTTTAGTACATGACATCACCCAGCTCGCTCCCCAGGCACAGCCGCACATGTTCCATACATTCTCTTAAGTGTTTTAATTACTTGTAACAAACAATCTCCAGAAAACACTGAAGACAGGTCTGGGCATTTTGGCTGATTTGTTTTTCCTTTCTCCCATCTCCCTAGTCGCCAGCTGATATCTCCCGGAAGATTCATGCAGGTGACGAAGTGATACAGGTTAACCAGCAGACTGTGGTAAGCAATTTTCATCTATCACTGATATTATGGACAGTGACAGAGCTCCTGCACACATTTTACACTGAAAAATAGAACATGTTAACTTGCTCTTTTTAAGGTTGGATGGCAATTAAGGAATCTTGTAGCAAGACTGAGAGAAAATTCTGGTGAAGTGACGCTGCTTCTGAAAAAGAGACCAACAGGAACCTTCAATTTCACTCCTGCTCCTTTGAAAAACTTGAGATGGAGACCGCCTCTTGTACAGGTGTGTGCAGCCTGCACAAAAGCAATGTTTAAATAACCAAATACATCACGCCTACCTGCACATAGATGTACTGGATTGTAGCCATGAAAAACTGATTTTTACTGTGTTTTTCGTGGACAATTTCCATCCCTTTGGCATCTGTTTTTCACAGATCCTCATAAATTACAATCTTGTAATTACTCTACATTTTAATGTATTAGTTGCATAGTTCAGAAAATTACTAGGTGGGGTTACAGATCTATTAAAAAGTATGACATTCAGTGCAACCGTTTGCCATCGGATCAAAACTGACAGGACACAACTGATTTTAACTCATTTCCTGTGAAAGTCAAAGCAAGCTGTAAACCTACATGGCTTCTATGCAGGTAGTTGCAATATGCCTGAAAAACCCCCTTAAAGAACATAATGAAGCAGGCTAACTAATTAAACAGTTCAAAAGTCTAAAAAATTTTGCACTTTAAGAGCACTAGTTTTTCTGAATGACAGTAAAATGTGACAGTGTTTGTTCCTTAGATTAGACATCCAGATATGACAATCACTCAATGCTCCAGTCTGCATTTCAGTCTTTATGCTGTGACAATGCCAGCAGTTCTTTATGAATCACCATACATCTTCTCTTTGTTATTTTAATGCTAGACAAGCCCTCCTCCTACCACAACGCAGTCTCCTGAAAGCACATTGGATACCTCACTGAAGAAAGAGAAGCCAGCAATTCTGGATCTTTACATTCCTCCACCACCAAGAGTCCCTTACTCCCCAAGGTACATGCAATATAAAGCAACTATTTCACAATGACTTCTCCAAGAGTATTAGATCATTTGCATACAGGTTTTCATAAAGAACAGTGAAAGACAAACTATAATGTACATTTTTGTAGTTTTATTTTTTTAAAAAACTTTTTGGAAATAGTCATATTTTCTTCATATTTTTTTTAAGTGACTTTGGCCATTTTAACTCAAGTCAGTTTGATCTTCCTGTGTTTGCCTGAACACTAAGCAGTCGGAACTAATCTGACAAGCTGAATTCAGTTCTGGCTGCTTAGCGTTCCATTCCAACTCAAAGAGCTTTTCCAGGTAAAAATACAGATGACATGTCCTAATCATGTGCTCTCAGGAGCAGATGAATAAAGGAACAGGAAGCCGACAGCTCCATTCTCTGTGTAGTGGTTGAACCAGGTCACTTCAGCTCAGCACACATTCAAATTCATGTTTCATCCCCTGTAAACCAGCTGCCGAGAGCAACTGAACTCCGGGGTTTCTGGGTACCGGACTCCCACTAATTTGATATTGAGGATCTATTCTATGGATATTTCCCATGAGCACAATCCTGCTCCCACTAAGCACATACACACTGGTAATGGTTACCTTGTTATCTCCAGGGCTGCTACCTGAGACTAGCACCATTGTAAGTGTTGGTAGCTTACCATTTAAGGATGAGAATGCTCGTCCTTAGAGAAGCCGGTACATTGTAAGAACATTGTAATTGTTGTATAGATTATGTTATATGATTTGATGTGTTTGTAAAATTAGTTTTCCTCAATTTTTTTATTTAGAGATGAGAAGATGAGTTTCAGCTACAGTGGTTTCAGAGATTCACATCCACGATTAAAAGGTTCTGAATCGCCAAACTCTTTCCTTGATCAGGAAAGCCGAAGGAGGTTTACTATTGCAGATTCTGATCAGCTGCCCACATATCCAATAGAAGTTCATGTCCAGCCTGCTAAACTAAGAGACAAAACTCCAATGTATGGTAAGCTTGGAACATTGAGGCTGCTTAGTATACCACTTCTCTTGTAAAATGTGTACAGATAATTAAGAATATTGGACAATAAAACAGGGGTTTTCACATATCAATTATAACAGACACTTACCACATAGCTGCTGCGATTACACACTCATATTATTTCAATGCTTACCGTACATACTCAAGTATAGGCCAAATCGAGTATAAGCCGGGACCCCTAATTTTACCACCAAAAACTGGGAAAACCTATTGACTCGAGTATCAGCTGAGGATGGAAAATGCATTGGTCACAGCCTCCCAGTACAGCCAGCCCCATGTAGTATACATCCAGCCAGTTCCATGTAGTATACAGCCAGCCTGCCCCCATGTAGTATACAGCCAGCCTGCCCCATGTAGGAAACAGCCAGCCCCATGTAGGATACAGCCTGCCTGCCCCAATGTAGGATACAGCCTGCCTGTCCCATGTAGTATACAGCCAGCCAGTCCCATGTAGTATACATCCAGCAAGTTCCATGTAGTATACAGCCAGCCTCCCCCCATGTAGTATACAGCCAGCCAGTCCCATGTAGTATACAGCCAGCCAGAGCCATGTAGTATACAGCCAGCCAGTTCCATGTAGTATACAGCCAGCCAGTCCCATGTAGTATACAGCCAGCCAGAGCCATGTAGTATACAGCCAGCCTTCCCCCATGTAGTATACAGCCAGCCAGCCCCATGTAGGATACAGCCAGCCAGTTCCATGTAGTATACGCCAGCCAGTCCCATGTAGTATACAACCAGCCAGAGCCATGTAGTATACAGCCAGCCCGCAGTTTGCCCAGCACATAAAAAAAAAAAACTTATATACTCACCTTTGGGCGGTCCCGATGCTCCGGTCTTCGCGGCTCCTCTTTTTCCTTCTCTTTGCTGTAACAGCCGTCAGAGATGTGTCCACGCGTTCTGCCGGCTGGCGCACATTATGATGTCATCAGCAGCGACACTGCCCTATCATAGTGTCCCCCGGCCGGCAGCTAATACAGCACAGAGAAGACAGAAGAGGAGCTGCGCCGAGGGTCGGGGCACCGGAGGTGTGTATGTTAGTTTTTTTTTTTTTTAAAAAGTTAGGTTTTTTAAAAAAAGGTGAGGTTTTTCAGTACTTTTTTTGTGCTGAAAAACTCAGATTATACACGAGTATATATGGTATTTTGAAAACAAACACAATAAACAAAATAGTTTAAATGACAATTGATTGCATGGGTGACATAAGCGATGGAGGGAGCAGTGGGAGGGCAGTGCGTGAGTAGAAGGGAAAAAGAAATTGAGTGAAGACTATGAACTGCTCTAGGACTCGCCACACACCGCTGGCAGGGAGACAGGCCATGTCAAGAAACGATTAAAAGCAGTGGCATTATTCAGATGCACGACAAAGGCATATTTGAACTCAACAGCCCATATTTACTAAAAACTGTGCAAACTGTACTATGTGTAGTTTGCCTGTGTAGTGTGCAGTGCGTCAGATTCAGGATTTGTGGCGCCCGTTCTTCATGAATCTGGTGCTCCCTGCACTCCCCCCACAGAGTGCACTTTTTTTGGTGCACCTTTAACATGGGGTGTGCAACACACTTATCGGACTTTACATGATAAATGTGGTGCACGGTCTGTGTACTGGGATGTCCATTTTAATAACAAAATTTGTGTCACGTAAAGAATAGTGCAGCCGTGATACAAAAGGGTCGCATGCGACACATATGTAGCACGGACAGATCTGACAGAAAACCAGCTCAAGGTCCTAAGTAAATGTTCCCCAACATGTAAGTGGCTATTGGAACAGGTGACAGGTTCCCTTTAAGAACACATTTTTAATTCAGGTATTTAAATACTTCTATATAACCTATTTATTTTTTATTATGGCTTAGAAAGTATAACGTATAAAATCCATCTCTATAAAAAAGTTTCTGTTTCTGTGCTTCTTTAATAATTTTCTATCCATGCAAATAGGTAAACCACGTCCTCTATCTATGCCTGCCGAAACTAGCTGGATTGTGTCTACTGAATCATACTCAAGGCACAGACTGACAGGGAAAAAAGGTAAAGTAGGAAATAGCTGCTCTGTGACAGAAATCACCCCTTTAAATATGTTGCATAAAATAGAGAATCTTTTGTTTGAGAATCTATGTTTAACCTCCTCATTATTTCTAAGAGGTCAAGTATAAGACTTTATATGGTACCACATATTATTCATTAAGTTTCTTGTTCGTCACTGGGGTCACGTGACCCACCAGTAGCAGGACTCTGGTCATCCTGTGACATCCCCAGTCCTGCTCTGGCTAGCGGATAATGGGGGCTGTGCAGACTTCTCCCCCAACCTTCTTCATAACCACCTCCATATGAGTGGTTGGAGAGGCGTGTAGATGTCTTTGGTGCACCCAACCACAGATTACTGTCTGCACGGCTCCCTTCATCTGCCAGAAGCCAGCAGGGCACTGGATTTCACAGGGTGCCCTGAGGTGGTGAACAGGGGTTAGTATAATAAGAGTGACTCTAGTTAGGGTCTAATTTTAAAGGGCTGCCCTTTTAATGTAGTTAGAGTTGTCCAAAATGTTCTGGAATAGTGATGATATAAGAAAATGAGCTATTCTCATTGGTTCTTGTTATGGTGGTATTATTATTATTATTTTATCCCAGTTCCTGGCTATTTAAAATCAACTATCCATACTGCATGGTGACCATTTCTAAACTAGCATTGATATTATGTATTAGATACATAGTTAATATTACACACAACTAGTTATTTCTGGTAAGTGATTGGTATATATTTACATATCTGTTACAAAATGTCAACTTCTTTTTTTTAAGGTGATGAAGCTTTATCCAGGTATTTCAGTAATGAAAGGATAGCACCAATTATAGAAGAAAATGCACCATCTCGAAATTATTTTACCAGATCGACGGACAGGCATTTGATCAGAGGGACGGACTATATCAGGGGCAGCCGTGGTCTTTTAAACATGGACTTACACAATAGTGCAACAATGCCGTATCAGGAGGAAGGTTCCAGGAAGCATACTACGGCTCCATCTTCTAAGAATACCACAACAGAGCCCTCACTACTGGTCAGCTGGTTTACCAAACTAAAACTCTTGAGTCGCTGACTATGTTTCTTGAGACATTTACCTATCAGTGCCTTTGCCCTTATAATGGCAGTATTATGTGAAGCTGGTCCCACCAGAGGGATTCACCTTCCACAACTTGCTTACTCTTACAACTGGCATCAGAATAAGACATTGCCACAAATAATTTATCAAGCAATAACAGGAAACATCATGTGCATTCTACCTATGGAAATTATTTTTGCCTCTTGGATTTTGTTCTTATTTGTACTTTTTTACACAACTTCTGTGCATGTAAATTTTACTAACGGTTTGGCGCAACTTCTTTTTCTTTTTTTCTAGAACTGTTGAAATATGAAATAATTTATTAAAAGTAGCCGTCATTTATTGCTGTTTACCAAAGGATCATTTATTTAATACTGTGAATGCTTTCTTGCATTCTGTATTTGAGGCAAAAAAACTGTGTTAGTAATATGAAAGAAAAAACATTTCACATTTGTTCTTTCTTCAATGTATTTGTGCAGGTTGAATTTTTATCCATATGAACAAGGCTTGTAATTCCTTCAAAATGTGTGAATGTGCAGAGATTCAGCGGTTGTCACTTTCTGCTTGTTTGGTTTTTATGTTATTATACACATGAATGAGACATTAAAATGGACACGTTATCTCTCTTGACATGTCTTCTAGTATTCCCCTTAAAATAACAATTCTGGGTCATTGACTCTGCGTTGTGTCATTCCTCCTACACGGGCAAATGCTATTTCTCTTGTCAAGGGAATGTGTCCTTAATTATCTTAGTCTGGCAATCTGATTGGACCGTGTCAGACTCTGGAACAAAACGCCCTAAAATCACCCGGATTATTTACAGGTTTTTTTTCAAAGAGTAAAAGAGGAGCATTCACAATGTAGATTACAAAATAAGCTCCCGAATTGTTTTCCCCTAGGGAATACAATTATTTGCCAAAACAGACATGTCAGAAGAGGTGAGCGGTCTTTATTAAAGGGGTGTTATTAAAACATCGACCACATCTCTTTACCATATGTCTGTTTGCGGGAAACGGCTGGTTGCTCGGCTACATTCATGAAACTCATTTGCTTTCTTTTCATGGACAGAAAAAAATGGATGAAACTGTCCTTTTAAAACGGAAACACAGATACAAAAAGGATGAAAATGGGCCTTGAAAAGTGAATGTTAACATCTATCTTTCCATTTGAGAATCCACCTGATCGTGGGCATTTAGCCTAATTCTGGTAAAACAGACAGTTGGGATTAATAAATAAAAGTGCTGGGAAACAATGCAACTTACACCAGACCTTAAAAAGAAACCTTATATAAAGAGCATATATAATATGTGTACTAAGTCTTCTATTCTGCTGGTCAGTAATGGTATTTACACATGGACGTGGTTGTATGGGAGTTTGAGCCTGATGTATGAGCAAGCTGTGTACAATAACTTCATTTACATGGACTGGAATTAATAGAAATGATTCTTGTAAGGTAATAATACAAAGGTGCCTTATAATTGGAGAAGCTGACAGCTCATCTCTTCTGAATCACATCTGTTTAGTTCTAGACTTCCGTTTTGGGTGTATGTGAACACTTTTCTACTCTCCTTGATTTCTATTATAAAATTACGTTGTTGCTATGTCTTGGTTATAAGAGGTGAAGGAGGTGACAAGCGTAAGAGTAGATGCTGCTTGGTTTAGAGAACTATACAAAATGCCTTCATCTTGAAACAATGAGAAAGAATAGTAACTTTTTCACACCCTCATATAGTGCCCAATAATGTGCATGAGGTTAGAGTGCCTTGGTATGTTAGATCTCTTCCAAGAATAACACATATGCATGGGAAAATGTAATATAAAGGTCTCCACCCACATGTGTGTGATTCTGGGTGACATGAGTAGATCTGTTACAGAATATACAGGATTTTTTGGCATGTGTTTATTATCGCTGTTTATATGTACATATGTGTACATGTATAAACATACATTTTATGCTTTGTACTCTTAAGCTTGGCTACAAGAGGTGGCCTTTAGCACTGAGCACTATTTAGCCAGTGAGTGAAACAGTTCTATTATCTATAACAACCAATATTTAAGTCAGGTATTGAAAGCCATTTGTTGCACTAGCAGGGATATTTGTAATGTGTTTTAGACATTAAACGTTGTTTCATATTATGTTGTATTGTGTGTCTCAACTTTCATTATAAAATATTTCAATTATTAATTATGGGTAAAATGATCATTTTAGCCTTCCTCGTGTGCCCTGGCGTGTGATATCACATTACCCAGTCACACGGCCTGTTTACAGCTCATTCCTATTGAAGTAAATGGGGCCGGATTGCTATACAAAGCATAGCAGCTAAACAATGTACAGTGCAATACCCTGTGCATCCTATTTACCTTATTTGTATACCGCTAGAACCATGTTTGTTGACGGGTCCACATGTCCCATTTACGGAGGTTGAAGAAGATATTTAATATTGGGCAAATATTAAGTAGGGATTGCAGTATGGATTAAGATGTTTTAGGAGGACTGTGCATTCCATGTACAAAGCCTAAACAATGAAATAGTTTCTCATGTCTGGAACGCCAGTAAATATTTTATATGACTGTGCAGACTATTGAAATGCAATGAAGTCAGCTCAAGGCTTCATGACCAATTGATGATGGGCCACCAACAAGCAGAGAAGAGGGCTGGATGTGATTTCCACAACTTCCATTAATTTCAAAGGAGATAGACACGTACACATCTCCACAGCTTTGGGAGATCTCCTTAGGCTACCTCTTTACGTCAGATCCCAAGCACAGTGTAGTGGACAGGAGTTAATGGCTTATTAAAGCAATGTAATCACAACATGTGATGCATAATAACCCATGGGGAAAACACCAGTTAAATCAAGTAGTCTGAGCATGGAGTGTTTGAGAAAAAAAAAACATTTACTAAGCTAAATGCAATAGAATGCTGGCTTCCGCCACTTTCATATTTTCACCTGGTTTCTACACTGAATATCCACCTCTCTGTCCCCAGCCTAAAGGCAGCTTCAAACTGCTATTGTCATTTTTGTGAATCATAGACTACTCAGAGTTTTGTGTACGGGACCAACAACATTGCTTTTGGACAGGACCCTTTCCATCATAGTGATCTTTGATGAAAGGAGTTCCTGCTTCTTCATTAAACAGAATTGCCAACATTGTAATCATGATTTGTGTCAGGGCTGTCGTTTAGTGAAGAAGCGGAAACTCCTAGCATCATAGATCAGTATTATGTTAAGAGTCCAATCTACAGCAGTGTGAGCCTGTCACAGTACAACCTGTGGAAACAGACCCATGTTCTGGTCCACGGACTGAACACTGTGCAGTGGCGGGAGTTCTTGCAGAAACATGATGCAAGGACTCCCTGCTGGTTGAACTTAAGCACTGTTCATCAAGAACGCATCACTAAAGACAAATCAAAACAAAGTAGCAACATGTGTTTTGCATTGTAACTAATATTACGAAAAGGAAAAACACATGTTGCTAAGTGGTCTAAACATGGTCCCAATGCTCTTGTGTCAACTCTCTCGTGTGAAACCAGCTTAACGTAGTAGAAGAATGGGTGTGACATTTTGCCATTTTGTGTGCTTCATTGGGCTTTTGCTGTACCTTATCTGTTTATAAAGTAGTTTGTGTGTAGATTTCACTTTCCTGCAGCTGAATAACATAATGTCTATTTTTATGCAGTACAATCAGATTATACATATATTTATAATATGTATATGTTTTCAGTGCTCTTATATTCAAATCTTGTTACATGCTTCAAGTCTGTTAACAAAACTGCCTTTGATAAAAAAAACATTTCACATGTGGAATATTTTTAGAAAAATTATAATTATTAAATGCATTTTACAGAAAATTTGTGTTCCACCTTTCATCTATTTACTTTTTATTTTAACTTATTTTGATATGTTAAAGTAAATGTCACTTATTGCGGTACATAACATTACTGTGGTCTGTAACGCTCCTTTGTATTGCATATAGGAATATGTTCCTTTCATGGTTTATTTTTCTTTCAGAAAAAGAACTTTAAAGTTGGTTGTATAGATTCATGTAGGCAGAAAGTGTATTACTCAAGTCAAGCTCAGATTTTAGAAGTCCCTCTCTGTTATGATTGACATCATGCATTATACTTCAGGAAAACTAGTTACTGATGCCCCCGGAACTGGAAGTAGGTGCTAAACTCTCTGCCTCTATGTCCTTATGCAACCTATTTACATCTCAATTGAAACTTGAATTTCTGGAAGATGCCACCACACAGGGCCATGATAGAAATAGGAAAGGTGTGGAGACTCTTGACAACAAACTGCTAGTGGTTGCTGCTGACACATGAAAAGCAAATAAGTGAAGAAAAGTGCAATAATAATAATAATTCTATTATATCGCATACACAGATCACGCAGTGCTGCACAGAACTTGCCAAATCGGTCCCTGTCCACAATGGGGCTCACAATCTAATCAGCTTACCGGTATGTTTTGGAGTGTGGGAGGAAACCGAAGGACCCAGAGGAAACCCACTCAAACACGGAGAGAACATACAAACTCTTTGCAATAGTTTTAAAAGAAAAAGACAAAACCATGGAAGAAGGAAAGTGGGTAAAACAAGCAGTTACTTGGGTATTTTTACAAAGTAAGGCACTAATGCATATTTTAAATGTGCAGTGTGCAAAGATTCAATAATAATTTTTCATATAGTGAAACTGTGTGCCATCCAGTAAAAAAAAACTGGGCATAAGCACCTAGTCATGCATCTTAGTCAGGATAAGGGAATCAGCTGCAGTGTGATGTAGGAATTGATGTATCAGAGCATTTGTGGTTCATATAGAAACTTTTTTTTTCAAAAATGTTTTACATTTTTTAAAAAACAGCCTGTGGCAATATTTCCAACAAATTAGAGAGGAAGGGAGGAGTGGGCAAATGTAGTCCGGCAGGGAGAAGAGGGAGCTGGTAGCACACATGAGATATTCACTTGGCTTGAGTGAAACCTCAGATGACTAGCACTACCTTTAACTAAGGCCACATCTGCTATGAGGTGGAATGAAAATCCGGACTCAGGCGGCAGATGCAGAGTCCTGAGGGGGTGGCAGAATAGCCGTTTTGAAGAGTGGTAAATATCACCTGCATCTGTGTCTTTAAGATACAAAAGCATGCGGTAGAGTACTATTCTGTTGCTCTGGAGGACACAGGGGGTGATGGCGTCTTGCCGCCTGCCTCAGTGCGCACAGCTGCAGGGTGATAGAAGAGCTGGAAGAAGAAAGAGACAACAGCAGCATGGAAGGAGGTGAATCATTTTTAAATTGGCCACATTCTTAATAATATATTCTTTGGGAGGCTCTACATAATAACACTGGAGAGGGAGCTTTAAATATTGGGTCTGGTTCTTAACTAAATTAAGGGGTGGGTTGTTGGGCTCTGTACATGACTAAACTGTGGGGGCTGTATATAGTGTCAAGTATTAAAATAAGGGGTGCGGGTTCTGTTATAGAGTACTCTGTATAAATAAACTGGGGATGGATGAGGTTGTTTATGGGGCTATAATGGGTATATAATTAACATGGGGGAATGGATCTGCATATGGGGCCAGGTATATAGCTAAAATTGGGGTGGGGGGTGAATTGTATTTGGGGAAAAGGTCTTGATTAAGAATTAAGAAGGGGGTATTTATGGGGAGGGATGCATCTAATAAAATTGGATATTAATTTAAAAACATGAAATTAAACAAAATTAGGTCAGTGGTTAAAGGTGCTCTGGGTGTTCAGAACCAGTTATTCTCTCTGCTGTAAATTAAGCAATGGTAAAACCACAGACCCTTCCTGTCACCACGGTTGAAGGTGTTTAGTGTGTTCAGGCCTAATTATTTGCATAGAAGATTTAAGTGGCAATAGAAAAACAAAACATCTTTCCTCCTTTTAACTGCATTTAAAATTCTGGTCATGCAAAATGTCAAAATTTGGAGTTCCAGAAGTACAGAAAGTCAAAATGTGAAGTTGATATTCCGGGAATGTGAAAGGTTAGAAAGGTTTAAATTCAACATTCCCTGTAATGTGAAATTGCAAAGAGCACTTCATCGGTACTTGTCCTGTCCATCCCCAATGTCCAGGAAACGCCAGCACCCAAGGTTCTTGAGAGAAGCATCCCTAGGTGTGAGCAAAGCTTCTCCATGTCTGAATTCTCCCTGTCTTCCTGTGCTCCTCAGCGTTGGCACCGGTACCCAGATCCAGGTTTCTGCTTTCCTGGATTCGGGCTCTACAGCAAACTTTTTGGATGCTGCCCTGGTTTCCCAGCATCACTTCCCAGTGGTTTGTCTTGAGAAACCATTGTCCATTGCCTCGGTCAGTGGCCAGAACCTCTCCGTGCCCGTCTGGTTTCGCACGGAACCTCTGCTCCTGCATGTTGGTGCCTTACATAAAGAGAGACTTTCTTTTTTTGTTCTACCCCAAAGCACTTCCGCTCTCCTGCTGGGTCTCCCCTGGTTCTCGCATCATGCCCCTGTTCTGGACTGGTCTTCTGGGGAGATTCCTTGTTGGGGTCTGGGTTTTTCCTCACACTGTATGGAGGTCCTTCATCCGCTATCAGGGTTTCTACCTTGTCTCCTAAGCCTCTGGAGGGGCTTCCCGCTCCATGCCACGACTTTGCGGATATGTTCTCCAAGAAAAAAAGCTGAGACTCTACCTCCACATCATCCCTACGATTGCCCCAGTGACCTGCTGCCTGGCTCTTCTCCTCCACCAGGTCGGATATACCTGCTATCGGTACCTGAGACTGCCGCCATGTCTGAGTATGTAAAGGAGAACCTACAAAGAGGCTTTATACGCAAATCCTCCTCTCCAGCTGGTGCAGGTTTCTTTTTTGTCACCAAGAAGGATGGCTCTCTCCGCCCCTGTATAGACTATTGCGGTCTTAACAAGGTCGCCGTTAAGAATCACTATCCTCTGCTGATCACGGAGTTGTTCAAACGTTTTTGGGATGCTAGAGTCTTTTCCAAATTGGATCTTTGTGGCCTACAATCGCATCAGGAAGGGTGACGAGTGGAAGACTGCCTTTAGCACCCGTGATGGTCATTTTGAATATTTAGTTGTGCCCTTTGGACTTTGCGCCAGCTGTTTTTGGGCTTTGCGAATTATTATAGACAATTTATCCCTCATTTATCATCTCTGGTAGCCCCGATGGTGGCGCTAACGAGGAAAAGTGCTAATTCCTGTGACTGACCTCCAGCAGCAGAGGAGGCCTTCACGAAATTAAAGACTGCTTTTTCCTCTGGATCAGTTCTTATCCGACCTGATACCAAAAAGCCGTTCCTTGTAGAAGTTGCCTAGTATGCGCATACCCAACTCCTTCCACATTTCTCTCCTCAAGCCAGTCATCTTGAACCGCTTTGCCACGCAAGTTCCACCTCCTACGGCGCCACAGGCTGATTCCACCAATGTCTTCGAGATGAAGGAGATTCTGGGTATGAAGACGGTGAGAGGTAGGCGGTTATTTCTGGTATACTGGAAATGATTTGGTCCTGAGGAGAGATCGTGGGAGCCAGAGGATAACATCCTGGACAAGAGCCTGCTCCAGTGATTTCTCAGGCCCAGGAGGCCCTGTCTCAGATCGCGGGCGCCCCCGTGTTCCTCCGTGTGCACCTGCTGCAGCCCCTGTGCTGGACTCACCTCTCCCGATTGCTGCTTAAAGAATAAAGACAAAAAAACAACGACCCTTTCTCTCTCTCCGACCCGAAACACATTAGGAGGATATACTATACATTCCTGTACTTTTGTTTTACCATTCTGGCTTTATCAATAAATTATTTCTACCAATTTGGAGTTGTAACCAGTGATACATTCGCTGATACTCTCAGTCGATTGCTGCTTGTCATCGGACTGCCATACGCGCACGTCCCCGCCTCCTAGGACACGCGTGGCGGCTGTTGAAAATTTAAAGAGCCACCACACCGCTGATTGGTGCGCTGGCTGAACACCACCACCTTATAAACTGGCACCTCTCTTCCTGCCTTGCTGGATCTTTGTGCCTATGCCCTAGAGAAAGCTCCCCAGTGATATTCCTGTGTTCCTGTGTGTTCCCGCTCCTGAGTCCTGTGTTGCCGTGTTCCTGCGTTGCTGTGTTCCAGTGTGTTCCTGCTCCTGAGTTCCTGTGTTCCTGTGTGCCTGTATCCCGTGTTCCTGTGTTCCCTTTCCCATCTCCCTGGACTTGACATTGCATCTCTGCCGGCTGCCCTGACCCCGTGCCTGGACCTGACTATGAGACTGTCTTCCGCTAAGGCTAGTTGCACCTGTGGAACATCCTGGTGGTACCCTGCCGCAGCAAGAACATCCTGCTTTGCGGCGGGCTCTGGTGAAGACCAGGCGCTACTTTCACTCCGGTCCCAGGTGTCGGCTAGTGCCACCTCCCGTGGTTGTCCAGAGGATCCACTCATCACGAATCCTGACAGTGGGCCTTGCTGCCAGCAGGCAAGGACAAGCTGTCCTCAGAGGGAAGTGTCTTCTCCTTTGCATTTTCACAGCCACGCTCCAGTGACACATGTGAGTCACACAACTCCACCTTGTTCTGCTCCAAAACTGTTCCCTGGCTGGACAGCATAGTAGCTGAACAATGGTCTGGGAACCCACCCTGTGAGCTTATCAATGGATTGGCCTGGTTTCTTTATCGTCTGCCACCATTAAATCCTCCATCATGGCCTTAAGAGCTTTTTCAAGCAGGCAAAGGATGGAGAAGGTACAGCTGATGATGATGTCATCGGTACTGACCATATTGGTGGCACATTGGAAGTAGTAGAGCACTGAATAAATTTCCCTCTTGGAGGCCCAGTCATTGGTGGTGAATTGCTGTTGGTCACTATTTCAACTGTGGAATTCCACAAATGTCTGCTGCTGACTCAATCAGCACACCCTTATGCAGCATATGTAAAGTGGAATTCTGCCTAGTTGGTAATTCACATATGCTGCTGTGGCTGGGCAGGCCAAAGTTTCTCTGCACTACAGATAAGTGAGCAGCAGAAAGATGTGAATGCCAAAAATGCAAACGCATGGCATGAACTTTAAGCAGCATCAAGGGCAGGTCTGGTTAGATGGTTGGTGCAGATGGAAACTGCCTCCCGGCATAAGTAGTGGAGGCTGGAAAAGCTGTTCATCTGTTCACCAACCTGAATGGGAGCATTTCAAAGGCCAGAAGTTTGGAAATTCTTCTATTCAGGGCTAGAGCTTGCACATGTAATGGGCCAAAGTTTGTTTGACTTGGGGGACTTGGGGACGGAGAGCTGAATGGATAGTATAAAAAAGGCTTGGTGATGGTGGTGCTGCTGGTGGTAGTCGTTGTGGCATCACAACCTCCCTTGGCTTGAGGCTTGGGGTGAAACAGACTGGGCCAACTGAAGTAGCAGCAGTGAGACTTAGGTGTTTCCAGGGTTTTTTGGTATCTCAGCCACTGCAGCGCATGTTCACTCTGCAGGTGCCTGGTCATACATGCAGTAATCAGATTGTTAAGGCTTTGGCCACACTTTATAAACTAGCAGGCATCTTCTGCACCCTGTGGGATGGCAGTTGTTTCCTGGGTCTTTGGAGCAGGCTGAAGCATTCAACGACTTAGTTATGGGATGATCGGTGAGCCCTCCTTTTGCTTGGTTTGCCAACTTCCCGTTGCTTCCTGACCACCACCTCTTAAATTCAAAGTATTACTGTCTTCCACCCATGTCGGGTCTAGGATTTCATAATCACCCATCACTGCCCTACCTCTCTGTGTGAACATTGCAGAAAGCTACAGCAGTTGGCTGTTGCGTTTCATCATTGTCATAGGTCTCTTCTGATGGTCCACACTCTCATTATCCAATGGAGAATTTGAATTGTGGAACAATATCTCTTCTACTGGGGCAGGGGCAGGTGGATGGTCCACAAAATCCCAGCTAGTCGAGTCATCGTACAGCATTACTGACTGTTCAATAAGTTGTGGCAGAAACGGCTTGACGTGAAGGGCTTTTCACTTCCTACTGAGCATGAGCATAGCAAAGATAATTCCACAGAATTTGATGCACTGTCTGCCATGTTATTGACCAATGCATCAACTTCATATGGCCTATCGGGACCTACCAGTACACGGTGTACACCCTGGCGCCAGAGGAACTTGGAGCAGGCAGAGACTAAACACATCCTCTCCCGAAGCACCAGCTCCATCATTACAGCCGTGTCCCTGTCCCTAATTTGTTTTCCTCATTTTAAAGACCTGCAGTACCAAAATATACTGTCGCAGCAACTTTACTATCAAGGTATTACTGGGTGCTATTCACGAACAACAGCACTTTTATGAACTATGTACAAGTATGCACTGTTTACTGACAACAACACCTTTACAATCAAGGTATTACTGGATGCTATTCACAGTCAACAGTACTTTTATAATCTATGTGTTAGTGCACACTATTCACTGACAACAGCACTTTTATGATTTACGCATTAGCTATTTATGGACATGAGCAACTTTACAATCAAGGTATAATTGATGAGGATTTATGATTTTTCTAGAGCTTTTTTCTAGACATCTAGAAATCTTGCTGGATGACGCCTTAAGTGCCCATATTCCTGTGTGGTCTTTCCAAGTATTGGTGTATAATCCTCTATAATCAAGAATATCCCTGATTGCAGCCTAATGCAAATCTTTTTAGTCCCCTAATAAGGGCAATTATTTTACATTTCCACCTGTCCCAAATAACAGCAGCCTCCTCTATGCAAGTGCCCTGAAAAAGGGTTTTCAGAAGTCTGTGCCTGAAAAGCAGCAAGCTCTCTGTAACTCTATCTGCTATTTGTAATGGCATATGAACATATGACCCTGCTCTTATACTGCAGTGTTGCATGTCAAGCCTGTGCAATCACAGGCATGCCTACACAGGACATGCCTGCGGTTGCTAAGCGGGTTCAAGCTGCTTGATTGGCTGCTTCAGTAAAACATCTAGTTAAACAATACCACAAAGTATAAAATGTCACGACTCAGTATCACTCACCTCTCTACGATCCAGCGGCGGCTCCTGTGGTCCAACACACACGTTTACGGCTCATAGTGAGCACCTGTGCCGGCTCTTCGACATTTAAAGGGTCAGCGCACCGCTAATTGCCACCGGCCACCTTGTAATTTCATAAATAGCCAGCCTCTTCCCAAATGCCCCTGTGGATCTTTGTGCCTTAGTGAAAAGCTTTATCCCTATTCCCTGAACCTAAGCTGAGACTCTCCATGCCTTCTAAGTATGATGGGGACCCCAATTTGTGCAGGGGCTTTATCACCCAGTCCTCCTTATGCCTACGCAGTTCATCACAGAACAGTCTAAAGTGGCGTTCATCATCAGCCTCCTTTCCCGGGAAGGCCCTGGCATGGGCTACTCCCCTCTGGGACAGGAAAGACCCGGTCACAGTTAATATCACCACATTCTTCACTGAATTCCGGTTCATCTTTGAGGAACCAGCCCGGGCATCTGCTGAGACTGCCCTGCTGAACTTGCGCCAAGGGGACTTATCTGTCGGTGACTGAGTTAGCCTGGAATGAAGCACCCTTGGTCGCTACCTTTAAAAAAGGGACTTTCTGGACAGTTTAAAGGTGGATAAAACTTGTCTGTCTACTCATGAGCGTTCCTGACGGAGACAAGGGAATCTCTATCTCAATTGTGCCAGCCCGGAGCACTTTCTTAAGACGCGTCCAGTCGGTCCTCAGTGTTCGGGAAATGCACGCACCTAGGGTTATTAGGAGAAGTGCCCCTAGGTGAGAACAAAGCTTCTCCATGCCTGAATGTCCCAGTTCTTCTCTGGTTTGGAACAAGTTGCCCAGTTCAAGCTTCAGCCTTCCTGGATTCCAGCTCTGTAGGGAACTTTGTGGATGTTGCCCTGGTTTCCCAGCATCAATTTCCTGTGGTTCATTAAGAGAAGCCGTGGGTTATTTCTTCCATCAGTGCGCAGATCATCTGCGACTCACTTCAGTATCGCACCAAGCCCCTAAGCCTGCAGGTTGGGGCCTTGCATAAATCATTGCACTATTGTTCTATATTCTACCCAGATCCACGTCTTCTGTTCTACTGGGTCTCCCGTGGTTGCAATGGCATGCTCCTGTGCTCCACTGTGCTCTGCGGTGGGGACCGGAGTGTCAGCCTCGCTGTTTGGTGGTTCCTCATGCCATATCCACCAATATCTCTCCGGTGTCCAGCAAGCCACTGGTGGGTCTTCCTGCTTCATACATGAACTTTGCTGATGTCTTTTCGGAGAAGCAAATGGAGACTCTTCCGCCATACCGGCCCTATGACCGCCCAATAGATTTGATGCCGGACACTTCTACACCACAGGGTCGATTGTATCCTCTATCTTTACCTGAAACTGTGGCCTATGTGAAGGAGAAGCTGCAGAAGGGCTTTATATGCAAGTCTTTTTCCCCTGCCGCTGCTGGATTCTTCTTCGTGACCAAGAAGGATGGCTCCCTCCGTGCAAGCATGTATTACTGTGGCCTCAATAAAGTTACGGTGAAAAGCCACTACCCACTACCTCTTTGATCGTCTACGTGGTGCCAAGGTTTTCACCAAGCTGGATCTGTGCGGGGCAAATAACCTCATCCGCATCCATGAAGGGGATGAATAGAAGACAGCCTTCAATACTCGAGATAGACACTTTGAGTACCTTGTTATTCCCTTTGGACTCCTCAATGCACCAGCAGTGTTCCAGGAGTTTGTCAACAAGACTTTCACTTTCAACAAGACGTCCCACTTTGTTCCTCTCCCAGGTCTGCCATCAGCTCCATGCCTTGCCAGTTTGTTCTTTCTCCACATCTCCCGGCTTCATGGACTTCCACTGCACATTGTCTCGGAGTGTAGGGTCCTGTTTGTTTCCCATTTATGGCAATCCCTGTGCAGTCAACTTCAAGTGAAGCCAGACTTCTCCTCTGCGTACCATCTGCAGTCCAATGGACAAGTAGAGACCAAGCACGATTTTTTTAATCTGCCCTGTGTCATTATAAGGCCTCTTCTACACTTGCCGGTGTGATGTGATGAACTCGCATCACACTAGCAACACATGCTGCTCGGATCGCAGGGCCCAAACCCTGCACACTGGGACTGAACTGACATGCTGAGTTCACTCCCGATGTGCAGCAAACTCAGCATGTCAGTTCAGTCCCGGTGTGCAGCGTTCGGGCCCTGCGATCTGAGCAGCATGCGTTGCTAGTGTGATGCGAGTTCATCACGTCACACCAGCAAGTTTAAAAGAGGCCTTATAGTGACACAGGGCAAATTAAAAAAATCGTGCTTGGTCTGAAAGCCCTACAGTGGCTTGGACCTTAAGGGGTTAAAGAGGTGGCTGTTTTTTTAGACTTTACTGTTTGTTTGTGTATTTACTTTTTGTCTATTTTTTATTACATTTTTAAAAATTATTATTTTGTTCCTCAAACATGATATCATTACTCGTGTAGTGCAGTGTATTATACTGTATTACTGGCATAGCCTAATAGAAAGTTGATATTGGCAGCTCTGGGATCCTTCAGAGGATCACCGGCTGCACTGCCCACTGATGACACAGGTGTCTGCACCCACTTAGACACTGCAGTCTGTTTGACTATAGTTTCTAAGGGGTTAAATACTCAATCTGATTTTTTACAATCCCAGGTGTTAGTGCCAGGTCTGGGCTGTGATAACAGTAGAAACCCAACACATCATAAGAACTACCCCAAATGGCTGCTGTAAATAACCAATACAGGTGTTGTTAGGGGGTTAAATTACAATCTTTGACTGTTTGTAGAAAGGGTCAGAAAGTAAGAGCTCTGTGATCACATGTGACATAATGTTGCGATATTAAGAACAATAAAACAGCAAAGGAGAGATTTGCCTAAGTACATTGCTATTAACATTCACATTTACAAAATGCAATGTTATTACAATGGGGGTCATTTACTAAGGGCCCAAATCGTGTTTTTAGGGCGGGTTACCTGAATATTTCCGATTTGCGCCAATTTTCCCTGAATTGCCCCGGGTTTTTGGTGCACGCGATCGGATTGTGGCGCATTGGCGCTGACATGCACACGACGGAAATCGGGGGCGTGGCTGAACGAAACCCGACGGATTCGGAGAAACCGCCGCATTTTTTTAAAAAAAAGTGTCGCTGGACACGCGCCTACCTGCACCCAGCAACTGATCGTGAACTCTGGCGGACTTCAGAGGACGGGCCTCTGGTGGACGTCGGAGGAACTGCCTTAGTGAATCGCCGGAAGACCCGGATCCACCACAGAGAACGCGCCACTGGATCGGTAACAGCATGTTAACAAAACACAAACATTAATGCATGAGTTAACATTTTGTTTTGTAAATGCAAATGTTAACAGCAATGTTATTAGGCAAATAAGTTCCAGCAAACACCCAACATCACTGCTTTTTACTGAAATGTAAATATTAATCCAGTCTATAGCGGACTCTAGTGGTGAAGTCTGGAATTAAGCACTACTTTTTGAAGCAGCATTAGTTTACAGTGATCATTGGCTCAGTGTTTGTACATGACTGAGTCATTATGTAACTTGTAATGTTCATTACAGCAGCTCCCATCTCCACAAGTGAAATTGCAGAGCACATGCTGCCGCTGAGACATTAAGGTGTTCCCCATCCCTCTGCATTAAGCTTCTATGTGATTAGACTCCTCAATAACCTTTTGTCTTTTTGCTTTACTCTCAGAACTTTTTTGAAAAGCCGATAAGGAGAAGAGGGAAGCACCATTCTCTGATAAGATAAATTATAATATTTTTAATTGACTTGTACTATTGAAAATTTGGCTGACGAGTCACCATTTAATTGTTATACATTCCTCTTACATTTAATTGAATATACCGCTGACTTTATAGTGAGAAATCTTGATGGGCTTTCGAGATCTAAATGGGCACATGTTGAGATTATCAGGGGCGTAATGAGGGGTGCAACAGGGCCTGGGGATGAAGGACCCCTGCAGTCTGCCAGCCGGCAGGATGGAATAGTACAATTGATTTCCAGAGCAGCACAGCGAAGGACGTGTTTCTTTGCCCTGCCTGTGCACTCTTTATGATTTTATAATGCTGCTTACCACTACATCTTACAGTGTGCTTGGGCCGAGCTCACAAATGTGTCTCTGTCTGCACTGCCAGGAAGCATTGGAGCGAGGGAGGGTAAGTACAGAGGCTTTGGCCTTTTAATTTGTGAGGGGAGACTGGTAAACATTTAATTAGTGAGGTGGGGCTGATGAACATTTAATTAGTTATGGCATACTGGTGGACATTTCATGACTGAAGGAAGGCTTAATAAGGGGAGGTTGCTGGTTATTTCATGAATTATGGGAGGTTGCTGGAGATTTCCTAAGTTATGGGAAGCTGCTAGAAATTACTTGAAAAGGGGGAGGCCACTGGACATTTCATTAATAAAGGGAGTCAACTGGATATTTAATGGATGAGGGGAGGCTGTTGGATATTTTATGAATAATGTGAGGCTGCTGGAATTTCATGAATTAGGGGAGGCTGACAGACATTTTATCATTAAAGGGAGGCTGCTGTATATTTCATGAATGATGGAAGGCTGCTGGACATATCATAAATGACTGGAGGATGCTGCTGGACATATCATTAATAAGGGGGGTGTTGATTGTAGAGAGAGTACCCTGCATATAATAATTAATAAGTTTTAACTCTGCCAGCTTACAATGTGTTAACTTTGCTAATACTGACCGCTAGCAATGTTTACCCAAAAATAAACATATACAAGATTTTACAGACTATAAAATGTTTTTTTTTGTTATTTGGACATTTGTTTTACTGGATGAGATACACTTCAGGTATATCATTTAGGGGGATTCAATTGATTCTGGTTTAGGGTTTTTTTTCAGCTGTTCACCATATCCTAAAAATATTATGTTATCTTTATTCTACGGATCACCACGATTACGGCAATACACATTTATATAGTTTTTCAGTTGAATACAACAATCATTTTGTGAGAAATGTGCTTGTTTTTGCATCACCATGTGGTGATGGGCATAATTTTTTTTTAGTTTAGGGCTTGTTTATCGTGGGACAAGCTGTACTTTTATTGGTATCATGTCTGGGTAAATAATACTTTTTGATCACTTTCTATCCTGTTTTTATGAGGTCAAATGTAAAAATATCATAATGTTATCAAAATTTTGTACGTTTTTTTACCTTTTTTTTACAGTGTTTACCATACGGGTTCAGTGACAATTTTATTTTATTGTACGGGTTGATTTTTTTTGCTGATTTTCTCTTTTTTTTATGTTGTATTTGATTTTTATATGGGATGGGTCATCAGGGGACTTTTATTTCATTATTTTTTTAATTATTTTTTTTATTTGTACTTATTTGTAAAAATCACTATGAAGTAACTGTATGTCATGGTGCGGTAGCTACTCACATCTTATGACATACAGTTACTTCAGGGTGCAGGAAAGAGTTCATTTGGAAGGGCAAAAAACAAAAAAGCAACAGTTTGCTCCTGCGAGTATTATCGTCTTTAAGGCATATGGCTAAAAGTCAAATCTACTCTCCTTATAAAGGTGTGCAAAGATGCATAACTTTGATTGCATTTTAAATGATGTCAGTACGTTGATCCCGTTGCCACATCCTGATCTATTCCATGATAAAGGATTTTCAGTAGAATGCTACTTGTAGTGGTCTCCAGATGGAGAAAATAAATGAGGTGAGAATGATAGAAAATTGGGTATTACTACCCATAAAACCTTTTGTTTTATCCA
The DNA here is from genome assembly GCA_019512145.1 of Engystomops pustulosus. NCBI lineage: Eukaryota > Metazoa > Chordata > Amphibia > Anura > Leptodactylidae > Engystomops > Engystomops pustulosus. The sequence goes on along the minus strand of CM033643.1, from coordinate 163,193,526 downwards.
TAAAAAACAAATAGGATAAAATACATATAGAACAACATGTTTCGTCTCCAATATAGACACTTCACCAGGTTCTAAATAAATTGAATCTAGCTCCCTAATTTTTTAACAAAAATGTCTTATCACATAACTACTTTGCTCATTTCCTGCATGACGTAAGCAAAGGTTGTGTGCTAAATGTGACCTAAAGTTATTATATGCCGAAAAGTCTTAGCAAAAGAGAGCAGAAAATAATAACATATGAAAATGTTATACTAACGATATAGTCAAAGTTGGAGTTTCCGGGTTACGGCTATATTCTTAAACTCAGTAAAATGTTCACTGTCAATCATGGAAAGATCATGTGACTGAGAGATGATCCTAACTGGACTCACATAGCATTTAAATTGTGATTGAATCGGAGATATCCAAAATGGAACATCTTGGGGCATCCTGCTCAACCCTGTCTCTTTACACTGTCCGGACCAAATGGTAAATATTGTTCTCATTTGCAGCAGGCTTATTGTTAGGGCCCTTTTTTCTTGCTCCCTCTCTGCTTGAGGCTTTTAGCAGAGTGACTGTTTAGCACATTACAGGTGGGCATTCTTGCTCTGGGTGTCACATATATGGTTCTAGACACTGTATTGTGTCTGTTGATTCATGATTCATGCTACATCACTGGTTTTCTATTTCCTGAGTGCCCAGATCAGTTGCCACCCACCGTGCCCTGTTTGTGTGAGTTTCCATACATCTCCATTTGCATGGTTCCTGGACAGTGTTTAGAGCAGGGTCGTTTTGGGGTGGCAGGTTGTTTGCATTATCAGGTGCCACTGTCTCCCTGTTGTCTGATTTTTTGTTGGGGGTACAATTTGGTTTGTATTTCCCCTACATTTAAAAATGTTTCTGTCCGATTAGTGTTTTCTTTGTGCATTCATTTATTGTCCAATAAAGATTATTTTCTTTTGCTACTTGACACACGCTTTTTGTATTTGCAATATAGTTGTGTTTTCATGTGTGTACACACTATTTGGAGTATCATTCTTTGGCGCTATGTTCCCATTCCCCAATACAAAATGGAACAAAGACATATCAAAACAAATGAAATCTAGGAAGTGGTCGCATTTCTAGCATTAGTTAATGGAAAACGTATTGACAAATAGTAACACAGCATGGCCATTGGGTCAAGAGTTGCACCGTCATTTGCAAATTTATTCAAGGAGGGTTTTAAAGCAGCTTTTTTGAGTAAGAATAACCTATACTAGAAAGATATCATCTTGTATCGTAGATTAATTTTTATTCCTATCTAAATAAAAACACATGGGGAATGTCTTTCATCTATGGAAACAAACAAAGATAAGATTACCTTTATTGTCATGAAGACACAAGCGTGTACAGAAAAATTGTACAAAAAAAGAAACCTGCCATAAAAAGTCACAAATTTTGAGAAAGAAATATTTGGAGAACGGTTATCCAAAAACACTATTAACCCCTTAGTGACGCAGCTTGAAAAGGCTCTAGTGCCCGGGCATTTTTAGCGAATTTTTGTATGTTCCGGTTTAAGGGCCATAACTTTTTTTTGCATTCTACCTTAAAAAATTTTTACGGGACATATAGAGCTAGTTAAAAAGGTTATAAAAGTTTAAACTTTTTTTTTTTCATTTTAATTTTTATTTGGGGTTAATAGTTGAAAAAAGTAGTACTTTTTTTTAATTTTCAAATGAACTCAAAATGCACCTTACTAATGAATTCCCTATTTTGTTTCGGTCGTTTTGGTATAAAATTTTTTAAAAATAGTCTTGGGCAAATGGGGCAACTATGGCGACGTTTTTTGTAGTGTAGCGGGGATTTTTGGTTTTATTATATGGGAAAATGTCGTTGAGGTCATAAAAGACCCCTGGGGACATTTTTCCTTTTTTTACAGGGAAAATGACCACTTGTGTCTGGGGATTCTGATCAGAGACCGCCGAGTCTATGGGGCCAACAACAGTACCGGCTCTGCTCCTCCATCCATTGCGCTCATTCAGCTTGATGCTGTGAGGAGCGGAGAAGAGAGAAGCGGTAACGAACCGCATCTCCCTTCTCCCTAGGATCTGCGGGTGTCTCTGACACCCCGAGACCGGGTCCTGCTCCCACGATTAGTGTGGGAGCAATAGAAAACTGCTGTCATGTCTAAAGATGTCGCTGTAGACTCGGGGCGGTCCAAGAGGAGTTAAATCATGTTTACAATTAAACTAAATTTATGTTGATTTAAAATGATTTTAAGTTAAATTCTCATAAATAGAGAAATTTTTCAGAAACATGTATGTTTTACAAAAAGACATAATCTTGAAAAAAAATATTCCAAAGACTTCAGAAATTACATACAGAAATCTGTAAAAAAATATTTAGCTCCAATTAGGTCAATTAAAGAAATATACAAAAAAAGATGCAGAGAAAAAGAAGACCCATAATAACAGTAATAAGAAAAAAATTAAGATATGTGGGGATCAAATGTGCTTCTGTTTTCACAAAAGGGATAGATATCCCATGAATACAAACATTACATAAGCTCTTAAATAAACATTATGAAAATATAAAAAAATGGTTTCCTGCAATATAGTCAGGGCCGGCTCCAGGTTTTAGTGGGCCCCTGGGCGACAGAGCTCTAGTGGGCCCCTTTTATGGGCCGCCCTCCAGTAGTCACACTGCCCCCCCCCCTCCGCCGCGTGGACACACGGCCCCTCGTCCCCATGTACACATCCCCCCCTACTGTATACACACTGCCCCCTCCTCCCCCTGTATACACACTGCCCACCCTCCCCCTGTATACACACTGCTACAGTAAAGAACCTTTGTCTTTGTTAGGGGACTTTAACTTTATTTAATTAATTCTTTTTATTAAAAAATGCTTTTATTAAATGTTTTTAACTGTGTTTTTTCACTTTTACAGGTTAGCTTGAACAAGTGATCCACTGATCACTTGTTCAAGCTATTCTTCACCTTACACAGTGTAATACAGATGTATTACACTGTGTAATGTAACACACTGAGCATGCCGGGTGTGTTACAGCCGGGTCCTGCCAGAAGGCAGGACCCGGCTCACGGAATTTTATGAAAGATTTACATTTTTGGCGAGTTTTTCGTTTTTTTTTTTACGGAGTTCACCGAGCGGGCCCAATAATGTTTCTGAGGTATTGTACGGATTGTTACGGACGCGACAATACCAAATATGTGGCTTTTTTGGCGATTTTGTGGTTTTTTCACTTTATTGCATGAATATAGGGAATGTTTGTGTTTCATAGTATCATAGTATATGAGGCTGGAAGGAGACGCAAGTCCATCAAGTCCAACCTTCAAGAATTAAATAAATGTTTTATCCCCATAACCCGTGATATTTTTTCTCTCCTGAAAGTCATCCAGGCCTCTCTTGAACATGTACATAGAGTCGGCCATAACAACCTCCTGCGGCAGAGAGTTCCATAGTCTCACTGCTCTTACAGTAAAGAACCTTTGTCTTTGTTAGGGGACTTAACTTTATTTAATTAATTCTTTTTATTAAAAAATGCTTTTATTAAATGTTTTTAACTGTGTTTTTTCACTTTTACAGGTTAGCTTGAACAAGTGATCCACGGGGTTGATTCTTGCGAAACGCCCCTAACGCACCGCGGTCAGCGCGACCGCGGCGTGTTAGGGGTAAACACCCGCGATCGGAGAAATCTCTAATCGCAGGTGTTAGAGGCGGGTGTCAGCTATAATATATAGCACCTCCCGCCATGCAGTACTATTACTTCAAATATCGGGAAGGGGTTAAAATATGAGAGTTAGATTCAATGTATTTTGAACCTGATGAAGCGACTGTATCTGTCACGAAACATATCCTATATGTTTTTTTATTAATAAAACAAAAGTTTTTATGTATAGTAATACTTCATTATATACAAGAATCCATAGGCATCATAATTGTCCATTTTTTTACTTCCACTGGAGACAGCTAATGATTTAATGTGGAGATGTACATATAGAAACAGGCAGAAAAACTAAAGCAGTCAATCAAGCAACTAGCAGCAGCTTAGCGACGACAGGCATGTCCTTTGTGTGCAAAACTGCGATTGTCTGGGCTGGACATGTGAATCTGCAGGGTCACATATTCAGATTCCATTACACCTAGCAGATACAACTAGGGAGAGCTTGCTGCTAGTCATAGGGTCAATAAGTTAGGCAGGCACTAAAACCAGCAATAACCTTTTTCAAGGCACTTAGGTTTATAGAGGAGACTGCTGTAATCAGGGACAGGGGGAAATTTGAAAGAATTGAACATCTGCATTCGGCTACTCATAGGCTGCTATAGTGCAGGGATATTTTAACTGATTATACCGTAGAGGATTATACAGCAATACTTGGAAAGACCAGACAGGAATGTTAGCATCATCCAGAAACATCTTGAAGGTCCTGTCTACCTATAGCTTTCAGCTACAGAAAAAATAGAGCACACTGATAGGAAGATCATAACAGTGTTGTTGTCTTTGAATATTCACGCAACAGTGCCCAATAATATGGAGATCATAAAAGTGCTGTTGTCTGTTAATATCACACACTATTACCTAGATCATAAAAGTGCTGTTGTCTGTGAATAGTGCACACTAGCACTTTGATTCCTTGATTTTTAAGGTGCTGTTGTCAATAAAAATGTGAACAGTAATACCTTCATTTCTTGATTGTTAAGGTGCTGTTGTCAGTGAATAGTGCATATTAATGCAAAGATCATAAAAGTGCTGTTGTCACTGAATAGAATTTACTAATACATAGATTGTAAAAGTGCTGTTGACCATGAATAGCGCACGCTAATACCTTGATTCCTTGATTGTAAAGGTGCTGTGTTACATAGCGCTTAGTAACACATAGATCATAAAAGTGTTGTTGTTAAAGAATAGTGTGCAATGGTATGTAGATCATAAATGTGCTGTTGTTCCCTAATAGCAAACACTAATACCTAGATCATAAAAGTGCTGTTATCCATGAAAAGTGGGGGCGCTAATCTGTAGATCATAAAACTGCTGTTGTCACACTAATGACTTAATTCCTTGATTGTTAAAGGAAATCTACCATCAAAATCCAGCTTGGATAAACCATGGACACTTACATATAATCTTCTTATAATTGTTATTCATGGCCTCCTTCCTTCTAAAATCAATCTTTGAAATTATGCTAATGAGAAGGGCCCCTCCATTGTCAGTAATACACCCTAATATACAGATCGTTGAATTGCTGTTGTCCGTGAATAGTGTGCACTAATACATAAATGATAAATGTGGTATTGTCCATGAATAGTGCACTCTAATACCTTGATACCTTGATTGTGAAGGTGCTGCTGTCTGTGAATAGTGCACACTAATACATAGATCATAAAAGTACTGTTGTCACTGAAAAGTGCACTCTAATTCGTAGTTAATAAAAATGCTGTTGTCCATGAATAGTGCACACTAATATGTAGATCATAAAAGTGCTGTTATCCATAAATAATATTCACCAAAATGTGCAAAAAGTGCTTTTGTCATTGAATACGTTGATTGCAAAGGATCTGTCACAGTATAGTTTGATACTGCAGGAAAGTAGGAAACAGTGATGTTGTGCTGCTGTTGATGTGCAGACTTAACAAAGGAGGGATCGGTGATGGAAAAAGCGAAAATGTGAGGATGACGGCCTAAACCCCACACGAGTGGAACACAGTGATACTTTGGATTAAGAGGTGATGGCCAGGAAGCCGCAGGCAGCTGGAAGAACAAGTAAAAAGGAGCCAAGAGAGAGCTGCCAAAACATAGCCAAGTCATCATCTGCTACTGCTATTTTCTGAAGACAGAACACATATCATTTGTGTGGTCTGCCACTAGTCCATAAAGCATGACCAAAATCTCAACAATCTGAGCATCTCATGTATGATTATCTGCAAAACATGAGTAAACATGTTATAACTGCACCAACTCCATCAAGAAGCCTGTCCACAGCATCTGTTCAGTTCTTTTTTAGAACATAAGCTCCGCTTCCTAATCTTTGACCCTCCCCATCTACGTCCAATGGGAGGTGTTTATTTTTCCCTTGTGTATACACCTGGGATTTAGGGATCATTCCTTTCTGTTCTCTACTACTTCATATCCTGTTTCTCTTTCTTAGTCCCCATTCACTCTAGACTACATTCTTTCTTCGATCCTCTTACTTTCTCTCGTCTTCCCACTGCCTTTCCCCCTCTTTTCCCCTTTTCTTTCCTTCCTCTCGCTTCCTGTCCCAGAGATGGCCATGTCTCCCTCGAGAGGGTCCAAAGGTAGGGTCTCTTAATGTAAAGGGCCACCATAGCCCCAAGAAGCATGCAATGATCTTAATTTGTTTAAGAGTAGGAGATTGCAGGTTGCCTTTGAACAAGAAATGTACCTAGACTGTATAACTTCACTAATAGATGGTGCCCATGTGCTTATCACAGTTATAAAGTGGGAATATTTAGATTTGCAAAGCGTTTCAGATGGGAGTGCCATTTTAGTAAAGGCCAAGTGTCAGGATCGGAGGTAGTGGATCCTCTGGACCATCGTGGACGATGACATAAGCCAACACCTGGGACCTGAGTCTAAGTGGTACCCAGTTTTCACCAGAGTCCACCGCAAAGTGGGTTGGCAGCACAGGATCAGAGTAGCAGACGTGGCAGTATGTCAGGACAGACAGCACGGAATCAGAGTCAGGAATGTAATCTAGGTCACAACGGGAAATCAGGATAGTTGCAAAGGGCATGGAACAAAGCTGTTTCTTAGGCATAGAAATCCAGCAGAGGACACAGGAAAGGGCAGGAATTTATCTTGGCAGAAGGCCATCCAGTGCCGGGAGAGGTGAGTTAACGAACAGGCAGGCTCCAGGGGCACAGTAAGGAACACGGGATTGCCTGCGACCCGGGATATGGGTCATGACAGTACCTCCCCATTCGGCCCCCCCTCTCCTTGGACTGGAGGAACCTGTGTAGAAGAGAACGATCCATGATGTTGTCCTCGGGTTCCCATGACCTTTTCTCCGGGCCGAACCCCTTCCAGTTGACATGATAGAACTGCGTCCCTCTGTCCATCTTCATATCAAGGACCTCTTTCACCTTGAAGACATCAGAAACATCAGCTACAGCAGCAGGAGGAGGTACTTGCCAGGAGAAGTGATTTAGGATAACAGGTTTCAGCAGGGAGACATAGAAGGAATTCGGGAAGCGTATTGTGGGAAGAAGGCGCAGCTTATACGCCACTGGATTAATGCGCTGTAACACCTCGAACGGTCCGAGGAAACATGGACCCACTTTGTAACTGGGGATCTTCAACCGAACATACCTGGAATACAGCCTCCTGGAGAGAAGATGGGAGGAGGCCTGCGTTTCTTATCAGCCTGAGTTTTGGTGCAGTCGGACACATGAAGCAGAGACTGACGAGTTTGTTCCCAGAAAGATATAAGTTCTTCTACCAACTTTTCCATGGCAGGGACATCAGCAGACATGGAGAGAGATAGGGGTGGAAGTGGATGTCTCCAATACACAACAAAGAAAGGAGTGGCACCAGCAGACTCAGAGTCCAGGGAGTTGTAGGAGAACTCTGCCCATGGCAGCAGAGTGGACTAGTCGGGCAGAGACAAAATGGTGGAGATAACAGCCTAGGATGTGATTAAACCTCTTGACTTGTCCATTGGACTGAGGTTGATACGCTGAAGAAAAGTCCAATTTCACCTGAAGTTGGCTGCACAGAAAACGCCAGAACCGGGAAACAAACTGGACCCCATGGCGTGATACAATAGGCAGAAGGAGACAATGAAGTTAAAAGATGTGAGTGAAGAACAAGCTGTGGCAAGGCATGGAGCAGATGGCAGACCTGGCAGTGGAACAAAGTGAGACATTTTGGAAAAGTTGTTCGGTTACCACCCAGATCACCAGGTGAAGATGGGAGATCTGTGATAAAGTCCATTGCCATGTGAGTCCATGGACAGCTGGGTATCGGTAACGGCTGAAGAAGACCAGCTAGTTTAAAGATGAGATGGCTTGTTTTCGGCACAGGAAGTGCAGGAGCCCACAAAATTCCGTCCATCCTTGACCAGACCTGGCCACCAGTAGAAACAGGAAATGAGGGCAACAGAGCGTGGAACCGCAGGATGCCCAGGCACACGAGAGCAATGTCCCCAAGTCAGTATCTTCTTCCGCAAAGCAGGTCGGACGTAAGTCTTGCCAGGAGGAAGTTGCCGAATGTCTACTGGAGCAGCAAGAACCAGCTGTTTTCATCTGCAACGTTCTTGAGAAGACAGACAAGCTCTATCCACCTGCATGGGCTCCTCTGCAGTAGATACGGAACACGACTGAGGTGGTCTTTGGAAGACTGGAGCCAGGTGGGGCAGACGTCGGGTCCCGACTTGCTGTCGCTCCAGACATTGCTACTCAGATAGCAGGAAAAAAGAAGAACGGGTATTCCAGTCACAGTAAGGTCGGCACGGCCTTGTTTGCAAAGGCATAATACAGGGAAAAAAAAATATAGTGGTCCAGCCAACTTCAGTGAATTTTCAGACTTTTATTGCGTCAAATTTTCATTCATCCATAGTGTTGATCCATTGTTCCTACGCGTTTCAAGCGGACGAGCCGCTCTTAGTCATGACTAAGGCCAGGCCCAAGCTGCTTCCACTTTTTTTGACTTGATGGACAAATGTGCTGAAGGAGTTTCAAATGTTGCTCTTGACCCAGTTTTGGTCACTTCATCCAGCTCCTTATGTGTTTCTTAAGCTGTTTTATGCAGAATTATAGGCCTACTCCATCGGCTGACTGATACCTGGAGACTCTTGCATCCCTCCGGGTCCCTACTCTGCGGCTCATGACTCGAGACTATATTACTTTTTGTTACGCTATTGTGATTTGGGTCTCTATCGGGCTACCACTATAGACAACATTACTTTCTCTGACCATCTGTCTCTTTCTGTGAGATGCAACCTAATGCTCTAACAAACGGGCCATTAAACCAGGATCTCAAGTTATTCTTTAAAGTTAAAGTGGTGAGGTTGGCGAACCCATGTTTTGAGTGCCATTCACCCGGCCCAGGCAGGTTTAATTCTAGGTAGAGAAGCTCGAGACAATTCCACCAAAGCAATAAATTTGATTGATAAAGCCCAGCTGCCACTCAAGTTGCTTTCCACTGATGCAGAGAGGCAATCAAAAGGGTTAGTTGGTCTAACATGGCTTTGTAAGTTCTGCCTTTGTAATTGAATGTTTAGGTGGACTATGTTATTATAATCTTACCGTCTATCCGAGTCAATGGCACCCTTCCTGAAGATTGTTTTCATCCAGAACAGTACAAGACAGGGTTGCCACCCCTCCCACTTGTGCTTTATTTTCTCATTAGAGCCTTTTCTTCACCACAGTATAAACAATGATATTTCAGGTATTCACATAACAGGTTATATGTACAAAATATCAGTATATGCTGTCGACCTTCTTTTTTCTAACTAATCCACAAATCTTTCTGCCTCATTAGATGCGTGGAATCCACTATTTTTGCCAAATATCGAATTTCCACATCAATTTGTCCAAGTCAAAACGCTCTGAATATCTCTCTGTTGGATCATCTCCAGGAAACACATGAGTCTTCCTATAGTTTGAAATGGGCGGCCTACTTCTCATCCATCAAAGCTCTCCAATACAAATTTTTTTGTGAGGAGGAAAACCTGCCAGACAGAAGAGTAGCTACCAGGGGCTGGGGAGCCGTGGCTCTGGGGCCCAGGCACTTTGAGGGGCCCACTGAGGAGATTCCAGATCTGTCTGTGTCCCTAGGACTAGCGGAGCCCTGCTCTGCTCTCTGTGGTAATATATGTGTCAACCACAGGTCCTGAGGGGAGACCGAGCACATGTGTGAGGTAATTGGTGTGTGTTTTACACACACGAGAAAATACATACCACTTACCTCACACAGACCCACTTACCTCACAAGAGACTATGTGTTTGCAGTTTCTATGCCTGTCTTTGTAACCAGTATCTACCACTATATGGTCACTGTATGGTGGAATAGTGGTACACCTGGGTTGTGGGCCCACTTGGGTGGGTGTTGGCCCCTCTATGATGAGCCCCTTGTTCCGCTTCTGCTACCAGAATTAAGTGCATCACTTTTCACTAAAGCAGGTTGCAGAAACCCATTACACCTGCATTGCAAATCTGCCTTTCTACCTTTAAGCATTTTCACCTTTGTGCTCTGTACAGCTCCTCCCACCTACTCCTTCTCAGAGGTCACAGCCTGGCAAGATGACATCAGTGGGGGAAGGACAAGCTGTACAGGAGCACAAAGATGGAGGCAGTCTGCAGCTCAGACAAGTCACATGTTGTTTTATGCATCCAAACTAAAGCCCAGCCCCTGTGACTACACCAGGATTTTGTCAGGATGCAAGAGTTAGTTATAACACACAATTATATTGTAATGCAAATGCTTAGAAAAGGCAGATAGGCATGTTTGCACTGCAGGTGTGATGGGCTTCTGCAACCTGTCTTTAAATGAAAATGAGGTCCCTGGTGACAGGTTCCCTTTAAAAGCTACCACATGGCTAGACTTCTCTAATGGTGCTGCAACTAAATGTAAAGCTTTGGATTCGCCTGGAGGAGCCGTTCATTCAAATAACTTTGCAAGTTCCATCTTGGTTAGATCCTGACAAGATGCTCCTCCTAAAGAAACGTCCAATGGTTGGCCAGATCAAGGTTAATTGTTGTCAGAAGGAGATGGTACAATAACGTCTATTGCCTATTGGCTCTCTCGTCCGCAGTTGAAAGGACTTTATCTTTAGACAGTGGAGAGGAGCTGGTAAGTTTAGGGCTGAGCATTTCATAAACGACTTTACTTATGACATCACCTGGCATCTCTTCCTTCTTGTTCTCAGTTTTCTAGTGGCAAGACATCCATGGAAAGCCCCAAAAACCTCTGCCACACTCTCTATTCAGCCTACTCTTGATGGCAATTTATCCCAGATAATACATTTATATCTCTCTCACTGGGAAACAGACTTAAACATCTCATTGATGCCCGAACAAAAGACTAGAATATTTGAGATTTGTCATGGCACGTCCATCAGCTCCTGTACAAATTACTGGCACAATTGTACAGGGTGCCCACTAGACTGCAAACTATTTTCCCACAGGTCCCAGACACATGCTGGAGATGTGGAGAGGAAGAGGGAACCTTTCTGCATGTCTTGATTATTGCTGAAAGGTCATGTATCCCAATTCTGTGGAAACAGAATAACTATGTAGGTTGCCAAAGTAAATTAAATTAAGCATCTGGAGGAATAAAACATAGCAACCTTTGATTCGCTTTCAGCAATCTCCTGATTATAGTCAATTATTATGAAGCTCTCCTGCTCGGGTTGGACATTTCCTATATTCTTTGACCTCATCCCCCTTACCTCCCTCCCCCCTCTTACCTAGTCACTTTCCCCATCCCACTATTTCTATTTACCTCCTTTCTCTTGCAGGATTCTTTTCTATACACACAAAATGGTGGAGATGCAGACAGAGATTGCAGGAATACCCTTTGCAACATCCCCCGCCGGGGCCTAGCCTTTTCTTGGGGCCTGGAGGCAGCTGGGGCCCAGAAAGCCGAAGCCCCGCTGCCACCCAAAGCAGATGCGTTGGACCCAGGCACCCTCCTTCAATCGGCCTGCCACGAACCGCTGAGCCTCCTTCTCTCATCTGCGCTGCTCAGAGACAGTTTCCAGGTGTGGAAGCTGCAGCTCTGAGGCTCCTGACTCTGGTCCTGGGATTAGCTAAGTGTCAGCCCTGATGGTGGACTGGCACTGACTCTCTTTTCACTCTGTATGCTGGCAAGAGGATCTACTCTCTAGGGAGAGCTGGGTTCCAAGATCTCCTGTGGTAAGAGCTGGGGACCAAGAGAGATGCTCTCAAAGAGAGTTGGTGGTAAAGAGGCCTAGCTCCCTGCCCAGGGGCTTTATTATCCCGGTCAGGTGGTGGCTAACTCTCCAATCGCACTCCAATGTACATGGTGAAACACAATTGGTTGGAACTCACACCCAATTAACCATTGCCTGTTCAGACTTAATCTACAGCTACTAATTACCTGAGGAATGGATGGCGAGGAACTGGATGGCGAGGAACTTCAGAAGGTGAATTCACTTTTTGTTTTTTTCCTTGACTCGAGTATAAGCCAAGTTAGGGTTTTTCAGCACATTTTTTTGTGCTGAAAAACTAGGCTTATACTCAAGTATATATGGTATATTTTCTGTACATTCTATGAACAGATTTTACTGTTTCTGAAGGTTCCTTGTAATCAGTAAAGCAAATTATAAAAAATAAATACAATTTGTTAATAAAAAATACATCACTATATCATTATAAATCCACATTACCCCTTAAAATATCATTTTACATTAGAAAACAGTACTCTCACTCATGTGTCTTCAGATGTATGGGGGATAGTGAGAAATAGAGGTCCTTTCCCCGAACTCCCCTTGCTGTAACCCAACTTTCCCCATTCCCTCCACCACCACCAACATTTTGGCAAACACACACAAAAAAGAGATATCATTAACAAACTGGAAGATTTAATTAACTGGAAGAGATCATTAACAAACTGCTGGAACGCGTAGCATTGCTAAACCCAAATGGCATCAAAAGATATTCAAAATTGATCTCCCTCCCTGATCTGAATTAGATTGTAGACCACACTGAGATCATTTTTGGAGAACCCATGGGCACCCTGTATCTGATTGAATAAGTTGGGGATCAATGGAAGATTATATTGTCCCCATAGGAGTGGATGGGCATATATGCCCCTTCTGTAAACTATCTTGAATGTACTCCCGCACAGTCTCACACCCTCAGTCTGGACTTCGGAAACTAGTAATGGGATTCAATGTGAAGAACATTTTTGATCCCACTTTACCAAATGACATCAACAGATACATGTTTGAATAAAATTGCAGCAACTCTCTGTGAATTCAGGGAGTCCTTTAACAAACCTTGCTTCCCCCCTAAAAGAGAAGAGTCAACCCCAGTTACCAGAAATAAAGCATCCCGTTAACTAAATCTAAAGCTATAGCCAAAACACGATTCATATTGACAAAATTGGCCTCAGCCTCTGAAGTTACAAAAGCCTTGCCAGAGAAAGATAAACTATAAGGGTTACAGGCGACATTTTTATCTTGTGCCCAAGTGACCCTCCTGAAGGTGCCTTAGTTGCTTGTAGTTCTCCAGCTCTGGTCTTGTGGGACAGGACTTAGATCAGATGACCAGATTTACTACAGTAGAAGCACAGTGGGGCTCATTTACTTACCTGGTCCAGTCGCAATCTCGCTGCGCATTCTCTGACGAGGATTCGGGTTCTGCCGGGATTCACTAAGGTCGCCCGCCCGATATCCACCAGGTGTCGCTGCCGGAGTTCACCTTCTTCTTCTTGGTGCTTGTGAGTGCTTGATCTTGCGACACTTTTCATTTTTTAAATTCCGCAGTTTTTCCGAATCCGTTGAGTGAAAGCCGGCGCAAAACGGAAAAATTCAGGTAACCCAACGAAATTGAGGCTGCGGAGCCCTTAGTATGTGAGCCCCAGTGAGTTCTTAATGCGTTGCTCCTAACGATCACGGGGTGATGGTGACCGACTAATAGATTTTTAAGTACATCAAATAATCCTAGTCTGAATTTATAAACTTGTCTTAAACTCTTACCGACATTGGACGTAGTACTTGCACTTGCGCATCGTGGCGACACCCGCCGCTAACCTCTGATCCAGGGTATAAACCCATTACATGCTATGGTCATGCATGCCTACGGCATAAAAGGTATATATGTACTGATTTGGACCCCCCCCAGTCACACCTACCAAGGGGTCCACGGTTCCGATTGCAGCCGCGGGGTCTGCCAGTTCATACACAGTTGAGGGGTGTAGTTTCTATAATGGGGTAATTTATGGGGTTTTACTATTTAAGCCTCTCAAAGTGACTTGAGATCTAAGCAGGTTCGTCAATAGCATGATTTTGCGTTTTTTAATGAAAATGTGAAAAATAACACCTAAAGTTCAAAGCCGCATAATCTTCTAAGAAATTAGAACACGCGTAAAAAGACCAAGTCAACATAAAGCAGACATTTGGTTAGTTATCAAGTATTTTTGCTGTTATAACTATGTGTTGAAAAAGTAGAACATTTTGAATTTCGGAAATCAAAAATTTTTCCAAATTTACAGCAAATATGTTTTTTTCACAAATAAACGCACAACATACCACAAAAATTTTTCAACTAACATGAAGTACACAGTGTCCTTAGAAAACTATTTCAAAATCACTGATATGTTGAAGCGTTCCAAAGTTATAACCACTTAGTGACTGTTAAATGACCTCAGCATACCCAGTTCTTTCGGGTTCTTCATATAAATGTCCAAATGCTGAAAAAAAGAAATCCACAGTGGACAACACTGGAGCATCTGAGGCCGGTTTCCCACGTGCAGTTTTCGTTGCGTTTTTAAACACATCCAAAACACAAGTGGGAAGGGGTTTGACCAAAACGCATATCCATTTCCAATGAAATGCATGCATTCCATTGCGCATCATTGGAAACGCATAAGCGTTTTGGCCAAACCACCTCCCACTTGCATATCGGATGCATTTAAAAACGCATGAAAACGGCACGTGTAAAACTGGCCTGAGGCTAACAAAAATACCAATTCCTGAGGACTTCCACATAGGAGAGATATAATTATGTCTAGTTTCCGGTGGTAATTACCTAAGCCTTGAGGCAGAAATATAATATTCAGCTTTTTATCACTACTAAACAAATCAGGCAATTCGAACTTGGGCTTTGACACAGGCTGACCAGCAAAAGAAAGAGGGCACTTTTCCTGTGCTTGAACCCACTCTGCAAGGTCCTGAACAGTGTGAACTTGGCCCCATAATTGATTACCAACCACCCCCATATTTTAAACACAGAAAAAAGATAATGGAGCTAATTTACTAAGGGCTTTGCACCTGTTTTCGGACGGACGCTGCACTTTCTTTTAGGTGTTAACTGCTTGCACAGATACTTAAGAAGTGTCCGCACCACTATTGTGTCGCACTTCACCCTTTTGTGTTGCAGCTGCGTTAGCCTCCATGCAACACAAATAAGGGGTATTCTGGTGCTCAGTCAGACCGTGCACCGGTTTTAACATGCAAAGTCTGTTGCACGCCCTATGTTAAAGATGCACCAAAAAAAGTTGGTCAACTCTGTTGGGCCAGTGCAGGAAAGCGACAGATTCATGATTTCTGCCGTACGTTCTTAATGAATCGGTCGCACTCAACATTATACACAGCAGTGCACTTTTATTGCAGTTTCCTACATTCTTAGTGAATGTGCCCCAATTTGTTGGCTAATTAAAAAGTAATGGGGAAAAGAAGAAGGCAAAGCAGCACCTAAATAACATTGACGGTTATATTATATAGAATTGTTTACAGAGCATGCAGAATGTGATAAAAAAAAAATGAAAAAGTTATATGATAGCAAAAAGTAATTTTACACTATAGCTTATGTTGAATAAGGTTGTTTCAAATGATCATATAGCGTTTCCATGAGATGATCAATAACAACATTCTATTCATTCTATGGTCTTTTGCAATCTGAATCCAAAACTTCTCTTAAATCACTAAGGAATTTTGCTGCCAAGTGCACACAAATAAAAACATGTAGGAGTTGTATTTTAGAAACCAAAAATCTGTGTTGATCTGTTAAAAAGAAATGAGGAAGTAAAAACATAAAATATATGGTGAAAATGGCCAACAGGAAATGTCAGCACAATGAACTGCTATACATGTCATAACAAAAAAAGTTTAGCTTGCAAGTATACGTTTAAAAAGAATATACACATATAAGAAGATACGCACACGGTTGCTTTTTTTGGTGCACTTTGCTGCATACTGTTGCAACACAATTATTGCACAGCACAGTAATAAATGCAAAATAGGAACACACACCACAACGCCCCATTGCACAGTTTTCATGTTGGACAAAAAATGCAGCCGCCATACAATAATAAATACATGTGCATGCTTCAAAGACAATTTTTTTTCATGTAAAAACTGGTGCAGACACAATAATATATCTGGTCCACAGTCTGCGGAGAATTATTAAGTTACTAGTCAAAAGTTGGAATGCTTAAAGGGGTTATGCCACAAAACTATTTACTACAAAACGCTGTCACAGAGGTTAAAATATTTCAAAAATCTATTTGTAATGGTTACCTGGAAGTAAAGATACCTTTCTATTTGTTATTATGATGCTTGTTCAGCCTCTATTCTGCTCCACACAGAAGCAGATGTGGGAGGGGCCTAGCGATCAGCCTTCAGAGTCTCCTTCCACCTGCTGTGCTCAAATAGTCCCTGCATTTACTGATCCCCAGCACAGCAGGAACCTGCTATTGTGCTGAGTGTCACCTACCAAAACCCTGACACTGCTTCCTCTCCTTTTAATCATTGTCAATATATACTTGAAAATAAATAAATATATATATATGTACACCTATATATTCAATAACATATTCTGAAACTTTCATATCATCCTCATTTATAAAACTATAACACAGTCTATGTTGTTCATAGCAATCAGTCACAGCTCAGCTATAATGTTTTCACAGCCGTATAAAAATATAAAGCTCAGTATAATGTGTGTGTGTGTATATACTCGAGCATAAGCCGACCCAAGTATAACCCGAAGTACCTAATTTTAACACAAAAACAGACAGAACCTGCTGACTCGCTGACTCAAGTATAAGCCTATGGTGGGAAATGCATTCGTCATAGCCTCCACCCAGTATATATCTAGGCAGCACATGCCCCCCAGTATATACCCAGCCTCTACCCTTTAGTATATTGACAGCACCTGCCCCTTGTATACAGCCAATAGCCAGCCAGTCCCCAGTATTGAGACAGTGCCTGCCCCCTCGGATATATAGTGCCTGCCCCCCTATAGCATGTGCCTGTCTCCTCGTATATAGCAAGTGCCTTCCCCCTCGTATATAGCAAGTGCCTGCCCCCTCGTATATAGCATGTGCTTGCCCCCTCGTATATAGCAAGTGCCTGCCCCCTCGTATATATAGCAAGTGCCTGTCTCTTTCTGTCGTCAGCTCCCGCACGGTCCTATCGCATACACCATGATGTCAACCTCTTGCTGACATCATAGTGTGTGCCGATGGCGGTGTACACACTATGATGTTGCCAAGTGGCTGATGTCATGGTGTGTGCTACGTAGCCACGGGGACTCGAAGAGCATCAGGATTTTTCAGCACTAATTAGGGGGCATTCCGGTGCTCAGTCTGACCGTGCGCCAGATTTAACATGCAAAGTCCAATAGAAATGTGTCACACGCCCCACGTTAAAAGTGCACCAAAAAAAGTTGATGTACTCTGTCGGAGCAGTGCAGGGGGCACCAGATTCATGAAGAACGTGCAACAGAAATCCTGAATCTGGCGCCCCCTGCACACTACACAGGTCACTGCACATAGTACACACTGCACTGTTCTTAGTAAATGTGCACCTAGGTATTCTCAAAACATCATGGTTGGTCAGGCTGACATGCATGGCGGAAGTCTAGGTGGATGCAAGGGAGGCAAACCCCACGTGTATCATCACTCCAAAGTGACTTCCTCAGGGGTAAGTGCCACTTACCCCTGAGGAAGTGACTTCGAAGTGAGGATACGCATGGAGTTTGCCGTCCCTGCATTTTTCTAGACCCCCGACATATTTACACTTTACTATACGCGTGACTGACCATGATGCTGTGAGAATACATTGTTTTGCTCTACTTGTATGCATTGATTGTACAAAATTAGGTGCAATAACATGGACCTTTTCAGTTGTTTTTATGACTTTTACTAATAAAAGTATTTTTGTATGTTACTTTGGGGTCGTTAATTGCATCTCTTTCTGTGTATTTTGTAAGGAATTTCAACTAAATCACTAGATAGATAGATATGAGATGGATGGATGGATAGATAGATATGAGAGAGATAGATAGATAGATAGATAGATAGATATGAGAGATAGATAGATGACAGGTGATAGATAAATAGATAGATAGATAGATAGATAGATAGATAGATAGATAGATATGAGATAGATAGATGAAAGGTGATAGATAGATGTGAGAGATAGATGGATGACAGGTGATAGATAGATAGATAGATAGATAGATAGATAGATAGATAGATAATAGGACTTTGATAGATAAATAGGTGACAGCTTTTCACATGTTACTGATCTTTAGCGACTTCCCTGCTAGTCAGGGACAGAGGCCCCTTTGCAGGACAGCAGTGTAGCATGGAGGGACAGTGAATGGAGGAGAGTACAGGAGGAGGACTGCAGGACAGCAGTGTAACATGGAGGGACAGTGAATGGAGGAGAGTACAGGAGGAGGACTGCATCAGGAGAGATCAGAGCTCAGCCTGTTACTTGTGTTATCTCTGCAGCCTCCTGTGTGACCTGACTAATGGTGGAGGGAGGAAAGGGCTGCTACATTGCTATGATCCATGTTAGAGGAGGACTCCTCTGTGCAGCAGATAGCCATGTCTGTCTGGCTGCAGTTACCTTGTATCTGCTGCTGGAAGCTCCTGTGTGACCTGACTAATGGTGGAGGGAGAAAAGGGCTGCTGCATTGCTATGATCCATGTTAGGGGAGGACTCCTCTGTGCAGTCTGGCTGCAATTACCTTGTATCTGCTGCTGCAGGCTCCTGTGGAGCTGGTACAATCTCTGCCCCTCCTCCTCTCTCACCTCCTATTGGCTGCAGTGTGTCAGCTGATCTCTCAGTGTGGAGAGGAGCTGTGAGCCTGTGGAGTGATCTGTAGTGCAGAGCAGCTGCTGACTCCTTGTGTGCAGACTCTGCCAGATCAGCTGTAGCTCCGGACAGGACACAGCTACCTCCAGGGGGCGCCAGCAACCATAACAAGCGGAGTTATCTCAGTAAGGCTGCACATTTTGTAGTAAGTGTAAATGGTGAAAGTACTTGTCACAATGTATTGGACCCAATTACAGCCTTGTGCTATGGTGACACAACCCCTTTAAAGACTTTTTTTGTACATGGGAATATCTGAACCAGGAGTTACAAATCATCTTCAAGAGTAAATAGGTGTGCACAAGCAGACATTGTACATGCAACAGGTATTGAAAGTAATGTCCTAACCAAGACCCCCGGATGGGGTCAACCCATACCCCATTGATTTAATTACAGAGAGGAACCAAGCCACATAGAGGTGGGAATATTGTCCCAAGCCAGACTAGGCTTTGTATGTTGTGTATCTGTACTTTTTCCAGGCACTTGATATGGTGCCACAGAAAAGGTTGTTACATAAAATGAAAATGCTGGGACTAGGGGAAAATCTGTGTATTTGGGTTAGAAATTGGCTTTGTGATATAAAATAGAGGGTCTTCATTAATGCCATATTCTCAAATTGGGTCAAAATTACCAATGGAGAGTCAGAGGGATCAGTATTGGGCCTCCTTCTTTTTACTATTTTTATTGATGAACTCATAGAGGGTTTACACAGTAAAGTTTCAATATTTGCAGATGATACTAAGCTCTGTAAAGTAATTAATATGAAGTATACACAGGATAGGGCCTAACATGCTGATCAGTGGGGGTCTCAGTGATGCTGACAGCTTACTAGAACGAGGGGCCTGATGGGGTCCAAATGACCCCAGTCAGACCCCTTGTCGCTCCACGAGATGGGTGGAGCACCAGGACGCGCATGTCCGGACTACCCCGTTCATCTTTATGGAACTCAAGGAGATTGCCGAGTACAGCGCTCAGCAATCTCCGTCAGCTTCAAAGAGATGAATCGTGCTGCCTGGCCATGCGCGGCTGACTGCTCCGCTCAACTAGTGGAGCGACGAGGGGTCCGATTGGGGTATATTGCACACCATCAGACCACCTGTTCTCGTGATCTGTGGGAGTCTCATCACTGAGACCCCCACCAATCATCAAGTTAGGCCCCATCCTGTGGATAGGACTTAACTTGTTTTGTGGGAAAACCCTTTTAAGAAAACTTTTTGCTGAAAAATACTTGGGGGTATTGGTCGATGCTAAACATAATTTTAGTGACCATAGGCAACTGTTAATAAAACAAATAAGATTATGAGATATATCATGAGAGGAATATAGTCTCATGATAAGGATGTAGTATTGCCCTTATACAAATCACTGGTCAGACCACACACAGAATATTGTGTACAGTTTTGGGCACCAGTGTATAAAAAGGACATAGTGGAACAGGAACAAGTGCAGAGGAGAGCAACCAGGATTATTAGGGGAATGGAGGTTCTAGAATACAGTGGAACAGGAACAAGTGCAGAGGAGAGCAACCAAGATTATTAGGGGAATGGAGGGTCTAGAATACAGTGGAACAGGAACAAGTGCAGAGGAGAGCAACCAAGATTATTAGGGGAATGGAGGGTCTAGAATACAATGATAGATTACTAAATTTGGAGTTATTCAGTTTAGAAAGAAGACGGCTGAGGGAAGACCACATGACAAATATGTGAATGGGTAGCACAGGCATTTTTCTATACCTAGGTCTGTGACCAGTACATGGGGGCATCCCCTACTCGAGCTCAAGCAGGGCAGTTGAACCATCCACATAGACAGGGATTCTGTACTGTAAGAGCAGTGAGACTGAGGAACCTTCTGCTGCAGGAAGTTGTTATGGCAGATACTTTCTACACGCTCAAGTTAAGCCCGGATATCATTTTTGAGAACAAAAATATCACGGGTAATGGGAAACAAACATTTAACTCTTATAGGTTGAAATTGCTACACGTGTCTTTTTCCAACCAGTAATTGAGAGTTTAGAACAAAATTGGAATTTTGGCTTAAGTGCATAAATTTACATCTATCTATATTAGCCCTTTCTCTGCCTAATCCTCCAGCTTCCACACATCCCTCTTTAACCTCTTACCGACGTGTGCCGTAATAGTACAGTGCACATCGGCGGCGGGTACATGGAGAGGGCTCACCCGCAATCAGTGCTAGCACCAATTATAGTAAATAAACATAAAAATTCACCCCCCTTTCCCTAGAACTGATATAAATATAAATAAACAGCAAAAATAAACACTTCTTCCAGTCCGAAAATGCTTGATCTAATAATTGTTTTTCACTGCCTTTAACCCCGTAACGGAAAATAGCGCCCAACGTCGAAAATGGCACTTTTTTGACATTTGGAAAAATCTAAAAACTTCAATAAAAAGTGAACATCATCAAAAGTTGCACAAAATGGCACCACCCAAAGCTCCAAAAACCAAAGTATGAAAAAGTAAGATGGCAAAATCCCCCCCAAAAATTTTGTACAGGAAGTTTTAATTTTTGTAAATGTATGAAAACATTATAAAACATACAAATTTAGTATAAATTTAGAATAAAGTAGACGTGTAATTTGGGGCACACAGTGAAAGCCATAAAGTCCAAGCCCACAAAAAAATGGCGAAAATGTGTTTTTCACCATTCTCACTTCATTTGGAAATTTTTTCCCGCTTCCCAATACACACCTAGAATATTCAATACAATCACTATGAAGAACAATTTGTTATGCGATAAACAAGCCATCACAGAACTCTTTACGTGTAAAAAATAAAAAAAGTTATATCGATTTTTGAAGGTGGGGAGTGAAAAAAAAAAAGGTTGTTAAGGGGTTAATATTATAATATCTGCCTCTGTATTCATTACTTTACAGAGCTTAGCATCATCTGCAGATATTGAAATTATAATCTGTAAACGCTCTATGAGGTCTTTATTAAAAATATTAAAAAGAATGGGGCACCCCACTGGTAATTTTAACCCAATCTGAGAACGTGCCACTCATGACGACCCTCTGTTTTATATCTCTAAGCCAATTACTAAGCCAAATACACTGATTTTGAGATTTGGAAACATTACTGATTTTAGTATAAGTTGTCATGTATTAATTTATAACTTTGCTCTTCCTATGTTTAAAAGTCATTGAGGTGGCCCTATTAGTGACAGAGAGCCTCGCCACTGTTACTGTGCATACAGAGGTAGCTATCACTGGCAGGATGGCCTCCATGATTGCTAAACATAATGGATAAATGAAGTTAGAATAGTTTGAATACTTATCCAGAAAACAATATATCTATCTGCTCAGCTCCTCCTTTTCTATAACATGCTGACTGCAGATACACTACGCTGCATTTTCCAGGTTCCCTTTAAGCAGAAAGTTTCTTTTAGTTCCTCTCTTCCATGTTATACAACTTGTAAGTGCAGAAGCCGAGACAGTGATTATCACAAAGTGACGTTTCTTCTGTTGAGTAAATCTACAAAGCGTGCACATGATGCTTTCCTCTTAAGCAATCTGGGTAATGTTACCCTTGTGAAAAAGGTTTCCTGTCAGTGAAATGCTCGCAGTGGATTGTACCACCTGTCTATTGCTGCCGCATAGAACTTCTGGGTATGTAATTGCTTCTTTATTTCGCTTCTTCTGCTCTTAATGTGATAATTAAATTACAGGTTTTATATTTGTCGTTTTTCTCCAAATCATCTTAAATTGGTTGTTGTGCACATAGACATTTGCTGAAGAGGAGATGCAATTGCATATATTATCGAGTTCAAAAAGTGAAATTTTCCATTCTGCCTCAAAGTAAAACATATTTCATATGCTTGTAAATGTTTTGTTTCAAAGCATAATTTCCTAACAGCAATTTCTATTACAAATACTGGGACTAGAGACTGCCCAACTTAGAGATGGAAAGCTATTACACTAAATATGTACAATATATGTGAAACACATATTTCTAGAACTATTTGTCTCATATCTATTTATATTTCAATAAATCTCACATCTGTCTAGTAAGTAATTTAAATACATTTTCATGTCACCTCAGTGTAAAATACACTTCCGTTTAAGCCATTAGCCTCTTATAGGCATATTGAGAATGAGGAAGTAGTGTGCTTCTAGAGGCGTGTAAACATGCTGCTGTAATTATACTTCATCCACTTCTGAATAAATGTTCTGTGAACCCTTCTTTATTGTACAAGAATCGTGGTGTCATCCATGAAAACGCCTTTACTACATTTATATTATATGATAATTATAGAACTTTGTTCCACATACAATTATTTCTCTACTATACCAACCACCCACTCATGGTTAAATGTGGTCTATGACTAAATATTCCAATAAGCTGACACTAATACACCCACAAAATAGATTTTTGGCAGAACTTGTATAAAGAGCATGAATTTTCTGACAGTGGTAGCAGCCATAGCAGCCACTATGCGGCCCGCAGTGTCAGGGGCCCCGTCATCCGACCTGACACAATAAAGAATGGAGGATGTGCACCATTATATCTATATTGTACGGCACATTGTCCAGCATAATATGTGTATAACATATACTGTGATGTATATATTCAGTATCTGTGATGTGTATATGGTATCTGTATACACTGTATGTGAGTATGTTGCATATGGCACTGTATGTATGTGTATATGCACATGAGTGTATTTATATGTGTGAGTATACTAATATCTATACTTTTTAAGTGGGAAGGGGGGCCCCATGCAGTAGCCTGCTAGGGGGCCCTGTCTCTCCTTGTTACGCCACTGATACCCGGTTGTTACACAATCAACAATCAACCAACAACCAAATCAAATCCTTTATATCATGAAATGAATCCAAAAAACTGAGATGCAACTAGCGTGTGCCATACATAAAACCAAGCTGAGCATATTACAATTTACAATGTTTATAGTGAACGTCTTGTAAGCACAGATCACGCTGAGGAACAGTAAGGTATTGTTGTAAAGACAAAACATTCTGGTGGGGAGATGGGGCCAATGGAAAATCTCATATACCAAACTTGGGTCTATGTTACTGGAGCCTTCTAGTATGCCTCAGACCTTCAGTCTGCTAAGGGTACCTCTTATATTTTCTTTATGATACCATTCTGTTTGACTGAGCCTAGTCATAAGTAGTTTGGTTTATTCCTAGGTAAGGTATGTTACTATGTATTTACGCCATTTCCTGAAAAAGGACTTGGTGGGTGTATTTCCTAAATGCTCCATTTCTACTTTCAGGTAGTATTTAATCTGTACCAAGACCTCAGCCCAGGTAGGGAGTGCCCAGTCCAACCAATGGTTTATGAAGCACCTTTTGGCCACTAATAATGTAATGTGGACAATAGGTTCATCTTCCGCATTTAGTGGCACCATAGTGTGAAAGAGTAGAGCTAGGACTTGCATCAGTAAACGGTGGCTTGTATGAGTAAGCGGTGTCTATCTGGTCTCCTATTTCCATGGTCGTACAGAGGGGCAGTCCCATAAGGCATGGTAAAAATCTACCAGCGGTGCTTCACACTTCAGGCATTTTGTTGGACCTGTCTGGTCGGGATGCTGATGCTGGTGTGTTAAAAGCATATATTGTTGCATGCATTAGTTTGTAAAAGGATTGTAATTTGGAGTGTACAGGGAAGAAGAGGTTTTGCCTATTTCTTCCAAAGACTTTATTGCAGCCTGCTCTTAAAAGAGCAAAGGGACCAGTAGAAGAAGTTCACTTTTAGATGCATTAATCCTGAACCCAGAGATAATCCCAAATTCTTTGATGTGTGCTATAACTTTAGGCACTGTCTCTATTGGCTTCGTTAGGAATAGGAGAACGTCGTCTGCAAATAAAGTGGCCTGCACACCACCTTTTCCTATCTGTATGTCCGCATTTATGGCTGTAGAACATAGGGCTCTTGCTAGAGGTTCTACCGCTATGTCAAAAAATAGGGGGGGAGGGGCCTGTGAAACCGTATTTATCCAGTACAAGGTCCATCTACTGCCAATAATACTCTTTTGCCCACGATGGTGCATGGAGGGGCATTGCTGTCACGGGTGCCCCTGCCACCCATATCTCGGGTCGCAGAAATACCTCCGTGTGCCCCAGCGCTAGTAAACTCACCTTTCCTGGCTCCAGCGGCAGTCCCCGCGATGCCCTCTGTCCGGCGGGTGCTTCCCCATCCCCTGGGGCACGTGCGTGCCGGCTCTGTGAAATTTAAATGGTCAGCGCAATGGTAATTGGCACTGGCTAACTGCCTGCCGTGATAAATTCCTGCCCCTTTTGTGTTCCCTGCCGGATCTTTGTGCTTCCATGTCTGAGGGAAAGCTGCAGAACCCAGACTACATCTATCTGTGTCATCTAAATATGATGGGGATCCCAAGTTGTGCAGGGGCTTTTCTCACTCAGTGCTCCCTGCACATTGAACTCATTCCTACACAGTTCATCACAGAATGATCTAGAGTGGCTTTCGTCATCAGCCTCCTCTCCGGGAAGGCCCGGGCATGGGTTACTCCCCTCCGGGACAGGAAAGACCCGGTAAGGCTAATATCATCATCTTCTTTGCCAAGTTCCGGTCTGTCTTTGAGGAACCAGCCCAGGCTTCTTCTGCTGAGACCGCCCCCTCCTGAACTTGCGTCAAGGGAACTCATCTGTCGGTGACTATGTGGTTCAGTTCCGTACCCTGGCTTCTGAGCTTGCCTGGAACGCAGCCACTCTTGTCACAACTTTTAAAAAGGGTTTGTCTGGTCAGATCAAAGATGCCCAGTCTGCACGGAGCCTTCCTTCTAAGCGAGAATCTCTCCCCCTATTGTGCCAGCCCAGAGCACTTTCTTACGTCTTGTCCAGTCCTAGGGTTCTTGGGAGAAGCATTCCTAGGTGAGAGCAAATCTTCTCCTCGTCTGAATTTCACTGCTCTTCTCAGTTTTGGAACAGGCAACCCGCTTCAAGTCTCAGCATTCCTGGACTCTGGCTCTGCAGGGAATTTTGTGAATGCTGCATTGGTCTCCCAGCATCACTTTCCTGTGGTTCGCCTACAGAAGCCGCTGGTTATCTCTTCCATCAGTGCACAGATTCTCCATGACCCGGTCCAGTATCGTACTGAGCCCCTGTCTCTGCAAATTGGGTTGTTGCACAAGGAGAGACTCCTTGAGAGAGATGTTTTATGTGCATGTTTTCTCAGAGACGCAAGCTGAGATTCTGCCACTGCACCGCCCCTACGACTGTCCCATAGACCTGCTACTCTCCTCCACAAGGTCGAGTATATCTATTGTCTGTGCCCGAAACCGCGGCCAAGTCAGCCTTCATCAAGGAGAATTTGCAGAAGGGATTCATCCGCAAGTCGTCTTCCCCTTCTGGTGCTGGATTCTGCTTTGTGGCCAAGAAGGAAGGATCCCTCTGTCTGTGCATAGATTACCGCAACCTTAATAAAGTCACTGTGAAAAACCGCTACCCTTTGCCTCTCATCACTGAACCTTTTGATTGCCTGCTGGGGCCAAGGTTTTCACCAAGCCGGATCTGCGGGGGGCCTTTAACCTCATCTTCATCCGTGAAGGCGATGAGTGGAAGACGGCCTTCAATACTCGTGATGGGCTATTTTGAGTATTTGGTAATGCCCTTTGGACTCTGCAATGCCCCAGCGGTGTTCCAAGAATTCATCTTCAGAGACTTGCTCTACACTTGTGTCGTTGTCTACTCGGACAATATTCTGGTGTTTTCTCCTGACCTACAGTCTCACCTGATCCACGTCTGGCAAGTTCTCAGGTGCCTACGGGCTTGAATGCCAAGCTCGAGAAATGCCAATTCCATCAAAGTAGTCTTCCGTTCCTGGGATACATCATTTCTGACAAAGGACTACAGATGGATCCTGCCAAGTTGTCTGCCGTACTTCAGTGGCCTTGCCCAGTGGGACTGCGTGCTATACAGAGATTTCTGGGCTTTGCCAATTATTACCGGCAATTTGGTCCACATTTCTCTTGTATCTCCTATTGTAGCTCTGACCAAGGAGAACGCCAACCGAGACTCTGACCTCCGGCGGCTGAAGAAGATTTCACTAAGCTGAAGTCTGCCTTTGCCTCTGCCCCAGTTCTAACACAGCCTGAAATGGAGAAGCCATTCCAGTTGAAAGTTGTCGCCTCATCCGTTGGTGCTGGAGCCATCCTCACACAGAAAGGGTCCAAAGGTCGAACCCTCACCTGCAGCTTCTTTTCCAAGACCTTCTCAGCGGCTGAGAGGAATTATGATGAGATCTTGCCTCCTTCCAGGTGTATAGATTTCTCTGTGTTGGGTTCATTAGGTATGTTGTGTAAGCTATTCTAAGGGCTTCACTTCTTTGTTCATAATTGACTCTAGCGCTGTGCCTAAGGGTGGAAACGTGTCATGAGTTTCTCCCGTATTTCCATCTTCCCAGTATAATTTCGGATTTGGTCCACCACCCTTTTTAGCTGTAGGATGTAAGAGTTCTCCCGGGTTAGGTATGTTGGAAATCTCCAACAGAAATCAGTGCCTGGTTTATATGTGTGTTTCAGGGTGATTGTCACTGGGGCATGGTCAGATATAAGTGTTTGTTCAATTGCTGTAGTTCTCATGTGGTTCAAAAGCGGTCTCCTTAAAAAACCATGGTCTAGTCTGGACCATGGCCCATGAGCTTCAGAATAAAAGGAATACTCCCTGTCATCCTGGTGGAAATACCATCAACTGTCAACAAACCCTAAGTTGGTTATCATCCCCTTTAAGTCAGATTCATGATGCTGTGGATGGGACCCTGAGAGCAAGTGGTAGAATCTATCCTCCCTGACATTTATCACTTAGTAGAAATCCCCAGCTAATAGTATTTGTGTAGAGTGGTGCTAAGACATCTCTAAGGGTGTTGAAGAAGTATCGCTGGTTTTCATTAGGGGCGTATGTTATACACGCTCATGTCACCCATCATCTGCAGATACAGTGGGGCAGATTTACTTACCTGGTCCAGTCGCGATCCCCCGGCACGTTGTCCGACATGGATTCGGGTCTGCCCGGATTCACTAAGGTCGTGTGCCCGATATCCAGCAGGTGTCGCTGCTGCACGGAGGTCCGCCGGAGTTCTCCTTCTTCTTCCGGGTGCATGTGAGTGCGTGTCTTGCAACACAAATCGTTTTTAAATTCGGCCTTTTTTCTGAATCCGTCAGGTTGTCTGACGACCACACCCCCCCATTTCTGTCGCTTGAAAGCCGGCGTTGATGTGCCACAATCCGATCGTGAAATATTCGTGAAAACCCGACAGAATAGCGTCCGCAGGACCCTTAGTAAATGAGCCCCAGTGTTGTCATCTAATTTTTATTTTTTCATTTTTACTGACCAGAAGCATAAATCTCTCATATTCTGATCACCCTACCTCTTCAGACACCCAGAGGCGTCTCATCAGTTTGACCTCTGACGTGTTGAGGTGTGATTCCTGAAGCAAGACAATGTCCACCTTGAGCTTCTCTACATGCTGAAGCACCATTGAGCGATTCTGTGGTATCTGCAGCTCCTTCACATTCCATGATATTATGTTTGTAAACATGACCCCCTTTGAAGCTGTCGGTTTCCCCTCCTTTCCATCCACTCCATCTTATCATATGTGTATTGCCTCCCATATAACAATCTAACAGAAAACTTTTTAGAACAGAAACAAATAGAAAAGTTCAAAACACAGTGAATAGTCACCCCTGTCCCTTGTTGAATTCCACATTTTCCTGTAATAAAAAGAGGGGGGAACAGGGCTCCTCTTACCCTATTGTCACATATCATGGAGAAGTCAGTGCTCAAACTCCCTGGAGCTATCTCTATCGCCCTCGGAGGGATATGAGGCAGATGTTATTCAATATCAGTATTCAGGCATGTCTCAGTGTCTTAGGTGGTCTCTACAGTCCTGGAGAAGGTTGCCTCGGCAAGGCCAGTAGTGCCTTGCGAGGGGCAGTAGGTTTGCAGATTCCTGCCATGTTTGAAGGCCCTCCAAGGACATCTCTTGCATCACAGGGTCAGTGAATGTGTGAGCAATGCTATCTGGGTGCATGATGTTCAGTTTAGCAGGATACAAGAGCTGGAATCTACATTGCCGCTTGTGCAGTTCCAAGCATATTGCAGTGAAGGTTTGTCGTTTTGTAAGCTCAGTCAAGTAGTCAGAGAACAGCAGTATGTTTGCATTGTATATCTGTAGCAGTTCTCTGCATTTTCTGTAAGCAGAATTTCCTTTTTTTCGGCATATTCAAGACACTTCGCTATTGCCTGTCAAGGCCTGTCCTCCCTCCTTGATGGCTGCTTAGAGAGGGATCACGGGGATCTCGCTGGGCCAATTCTGTTGGCATTCTCTACTTTACCTGCATCACAAATCACGTGGGACATATACAAATAACACAATATATAATCATGACATAGGCATATGCGATAATAGCAGTGCTGTGAATTTTTACAAGAGTTTACAATGTAAACCAAGATATTAATAGATATTCATGTTATCAATCTTGTTACTTTCTGATTGTACATGTTTTCGTTTCTATTTTCTGCACACTATATGGGGTAAAGTATTGGGACACTTCCATATGTAAACCACTTCATTTGGCTTAAACATAGAACTACGTCTAGTGTAACGCCATGCTAAGCCAGATTTATGACTTGAGACTTTTGCAAAAAGTTTAATAGTTACTCCAGTTCACTGCTGGCCTATATGCAGAAACTATTTTTTTTAATTAAACAAACTTTATTTCCATTTTTCATATACATAACATAGTCATTAATACAACCTAATTTCATAGTATCCAATTCTTATATATAAAAAAAACAAAGGAAAGAAAAAAAAATTATCACAGCTTCTGAAACTGACTATGGCCAACATTCCATATTCTAGGCCACTTTCTTAATGCGTCTCTTCACCCTGCTCACCAATCTTAACTAATATCTGAACAATTTGGCATTTCACTACTTCCCCATTTCATGACAATTCTTAATCTCGCCAAAAATAGTATTTTTCCAGAACTGTTTTCTTGTGGGCCTCCTCAGCATTTAACCTAATCATACCTAATATGGCCACTTCGATATTTCTATCCAGGACCACTACCAGAGAATCTTCGATGAAAGCAAAAATATCCTCCCAATATTTTTTGATTCTATTACATCCCCAAATAACATGTAAGAAGTCTGCCTCTTCAATCGAGCATCTATTACACCTCGATTCTACCCTGACCTTCATTATATGGTGTAATACCGGAGTGTAATATAGCTGATTGACAATATTAAATTGTACCATTCTATGGTTCCATGAAATTGATGATAAACTCATTCCCTTACAGCATTCTTTCCACTTCTATGGATTCCAATCCTCCACCACCCCTCCCCATTGTTGTGGTGCTCCAGAAAACTCCCTTTGACTCCATGCTTCAATCATAAATCCATAAATTCTCAAAGTGTTTCTATTGACCGTGCCTGATAAATTCTATACACTCGTGTGTTTCCTCTTTTAACCTACCTTTGTCAATAGCACAAAACACATGAAAAATCTGAAAAAATCTAAAACCCCCTGACGCCGAAATCTTATAAATTTTCCTTATATCCTCGAAATCATAAAATTGACAATTACTAGATATCTGTAGTAATCTACTTAACACCCCTATTCACCCAATATTTATTATCAGGAATTCTCCTGAAATATTCAACATTAAAGTTATTCCAAATTGGTGTACGGGAAAAAAGTGTAGCTGTCGGTAACATACAATATATCCCTTTATTTAATTCCCTCTAACAATTCAACAATTGTGTCCCTCTCACCTACACTACGTTAATCAAATTAATACGATCCAAAGCCCTATCAAAGCAACCATTAAAGTCTCCATTTATTACCACAGGGCAGTCAGGTTTGTTTTCTAAGAAGCGAGTTAGTTGATTCAACACAGTCAGTGAGATTGGTGGAGGAATATATACAAATGCAAGAATAACTGTTTTTTTATTAAGTAATCGAAAAATAAAAATAAATCTACCCTCTTTGTCGATCCATGAAGCTTTAATATCTAAATCCACTTTATTATGAAGTAACACTGAGACTCTTCGAGAGTATGTGGATCCATATGAATGCAGCCTAATGGCTGCCCATCTCCTATCTAACCATCTTGAGGAGTCCGGGTGTAAGTGGGTATCGATTAAACAAATAATCCCCGGAACATGACCCGTAATTAAGTCCATCACCATACATCGCTTTTTGTGATCATTAAGACGCCTAACATTCCATGTTGCGATCCACGTGGCCATTCAGAAGACACCAACTAACGAAAAAAAAACCATCAGATAAGAACCACCCTCTTCCTACTTGGCCCGTAAACTTCCTCGCTTACAGGTCTCCACATCCCAGCGTTAATCCCCCTTCCCCGAAATCTCATAATCTCATAATTAACATAATTTTAATGGCCCACTGTTTCCAGCTATTCTCCGAGTCCTCAAATAAATCTAGTCTTTACGTATTACCCTTAGCTTTGCGAAATGTACTTATGAATATTTCATACCAGCTTCATACCAGCTTTTATTCTTTTTTTAACCTCCCTGAATCTAACTCTTTTTTGTTGAGTGCCAATAAAGTAATCTGGAAAGACAAAAATTTTTGTTCCATTATAGACTATATTCTGGTTTGTACGAAAGTGCCTGATAATTGCTTCCCTATGCTGAAATAACAAAGTTTTAGCCACAATTACTCTAGGTGCCGATCCTACAGGACGGGGCTTACCGGGAACTCTATGAGCCTTTTCGATATGAAAAAAAATTGCTAAATTTTCCACACCAACCAGTTCTGTAATCCACTTCTGAAACCAACCCTCTAGATCTCTATTTTCCATATCTTCTGTCAACTCCACTATCTGAATATTCACTCGTCTGGAGCAGTCCTCCAAGTCAGTTAACTTATCTTTGAGAAGCTTACTCTCTTTCAAGAATCCCTGCATTTCCTTTTTAGGGCTTTTTACCTCTGCTTCTCACAGATTTTAAACATATCTTCTCTTAACGTACCTAAATCAGAGGAGAGTGAGCCAACCCCGGTGAGTAAAGATTCCACTGTAACCCCTGCTTTCTGCACTGTGGCTAGGATTTCTATCCAGATTGGGTTAGTAACTTCCCTGCCACTCATTTCTGTATCTGTTACCTCATCCCCCTTCCTTATCTATTTGTGAAGTCATAGGAGGGGGTTTCAAAGTCTGGCGTGTTTTGACCACCGGGGAGATCCATAGTTTTTCTAATTTGGAGGACAAATCTCCCTTATTCCTCGATTTCTCCCTTGCTTCCTTTGGAGATGGGCCCCCTCCCCCTGATTTGAGACCCTGATTCTTAGCTGTCATTTTGTTAGGTTTCTAATAAAGAACCCTTCAAATCTAAACCGGCCTGTTGGTAAATTGTATAAAACTGAATAACATCTTAGATTATCTAACACAAACCCAAGACAATTCGTAAATCCAAATAAATGATTGAGCTGTCAGTAAAGACCCCAGTCCTCACATAAAAGTGTACATTTATCGAGAGAGCTGTTATAACATATCAAAAAGCCAAACCCTTAAACCTGCCCATCAAGTTAAATGCACTGTGGAGGAGATACCAATCAGTGAGGGCAAACCGATCAAGTCAAACCGTTTGGGCTGACCCCATGGGGGTCAAACCAAAAGAGCCTAACCATCAGAGACGCTCCAACAGGGCATAACCGATAGAGTGAAACCGGCTAGGTCCAACTCCCACAACCATGATGGCTGATCCGGACGGCAAAACCCCACCAGCAGACCTCAATCAGCAAAACCCAGGCGGGAGACCCCAACCAGCAGATCCCAGTCGGCCAGCCCCAACCGGGAGGGCCCCCACAGTAGAGCCCCCACTAATCTGTCCCAAACCATTCGGCCCCCAAGCCTCAGACTCCCCTAGGCCTCAACCAAGGGGGAGCACGAATTAGCATTTTCGAGTTGGCAGGCTCAGGTTGGCAGGCTCAGGTTGGCAGGCTCAGGTTGGCAGGCTCAGGTTGGCAGGCTCAGGTTGGCAGGCTCAGGTTGGCAGGCTCAGGTTGGCAGACTCAGGTTAGCAGACTCAGGTTAGCAGAAAACTTGAGTTTACAAACAGAGTCGGAGTAGCAGCAGTCTCCAGTTGACAAAAATTTTAAATTAGCAGCAGGTTCAAATAAGCAGCAAAATCAAGGTTTAGCAGCAAAGTCCGAATAAGAGCAGTGTCAGATTGATAACAAAGTCAAATTAGCAGCAAAGTCAAAAAAAGACCATATGTTAAGATTAACCAGAGGCTTGGCTTTGCAGCAGAGTCTGATAACAGCAGAATCAGATTACTAATAAACACAGCCTGGTAGAGCTGTCCACCCTCAGTTCCGTCCACAATTCATCAAATCGGGTCTGCTCCATGAGCTTCTTACCAGGCTGCTAAATAGAAAGTGCCCCTCCGAATCTCCAGCTTCCGAATCTGTCCCCCCCTCCAACCTGCCCACCTTACAGAGACAAAGCCTCATCCCGCCAACAGGATCAGAGGAGCACCAATCGCCGCCTGAGACCGCGGTATCCTCGAGCATCGAGGAAGGGAGCGTGTCATCCCTAGTGTCGCCATTTTGCTGTCCCCTCCCTGACATTTCTTATCTGAACTCCCTGCTCAGCTGTGTACTGTGTAAGATGTACAGTGTTATATACATATTATATTGTACAATTTGCCGAATAATATGCATATAATGGTGCACATCTTCCAATCTTTAGTTTGTCAGGTCAGGTGCTGGTCTGAGTATTTCAGAAACTGCTGATCTACTGGGATTTTCACGCACAACCATCTCTAGGGTTTACAGAGAATGGTCCGAAAAAGAAAAAAACATCCAGTGAGCGGCAGTTCTGTGGGCGGAAATGCCTTGTTGATGCCAGA
Source organism: Engystomops pustulosus (assembly GCA_019512145.1). Classification (NCBI taxonomy): domain Eukaryota; kingdom Metazoa; phylum Chordata; class Amphibia; order Anura; family Leptodactylidae; genus Engystomops; species Engystomops pustulosus. Next base: position 163,159,859 of record CM033643.1, on the reverse strand, counting down.
GGTCAGAGGAGAATGGGCAGACTGGTTCGAGCTGATAGAAAGGCAACAGTGACTAAAATCACCACCCGTTACAATCAAGGTAAGCAGAAGAGCATCTCTGAACGCACAGTACGTCGAACTTTGAGGCAGATGGGCTACAGCAGCAGAAGACTACACCGGGTGCCACTCCTTTCAGCTAAGAACAGGAAACTGAGTCTACAATTTGCACAAGCTCATCGAAATTGGACAGTAGAAGATTGGAAAAACGTTGCCTGGTCTGATGAGTCTCGATTTCTGCTGCCACATTCGGATGGTAGGGTCAGAATTTGGCGTCAACAACATGAAAGCATGGATCTATCCTGCCTTGTATCAACGGTTCAGGCTGGTGGTGGTGGTGTCATGGTGTGGGGAATATTTTCTTGACACTCTTTGGGCCCCTTGGTACCAATTGAGCATCGTTGCAACGCCACAGCCTACCTGAGTATTGTTGCTGACCATGTTCATCCCTTTATGACCACAATGTACCCAACATCTGATGGCTACTTTCAGCAGGATAATGCGCCATGTCATAAAGCTGGAATCATCTCAGACTGGTTTCTTGAACATGACAATGAGTTCACTGTACTCAAATGGCCTCCACAGTCACCAGATCTCAATCCAATAGAGCATCTTTGGGATGTGGTGGAACGGGAGATTCACATCATGGATGTGCAGCCGACAAATCTGCGGCAACTGTGTGATGCCATCATGTCAATATGGACCAAAATCTCTGAGGAATGCTTCCAGCACCTTGTTGAATCTATGCCACGAAGAATTGAGGCAGTTCTGAAGGCAAAAGGGGGTCCAACCCGTTACTAGCATGGTGTACCTAATAAAGTGGCCGGTGAGTGTATAAAACTCAGATTCTTGGGCTCCCGATACCAGCACTATGTTCAGTGACTACGTGACTAGCACATACAAACCCATACACCTCATAAATCTAACAGCCCCTGGCTATTTGGAGAGAGTGTGAGGTACACATTTTCTCACATCTAAGTAGAAATGTTGTCCAAATAATAGTGAATACCTCACCTGAACAAGCAGCTGCTGCATGCAAGACAGCAAACGGTAAGTGTGGTGACAATAGCATCAGAGGAAGGTGAGGGAGGGGGCTGTAAGGGTTGAGGATAAGAGTACATAACAGTCTTGGGTTTGCCGGAAACATAATTAGAATATACACATACTTACATCTCTCTCTCAATGACAAGAGGGAATTCTCTTTTCACCACCATCATGGACAGTAATTGTTGGTGAAACTGAAACCTGCTGCTACAGTGTTAAGATGGTTGATACACTTCAAGAGAGACCTCTCTTGAAAGCAAAAAAATCATGTTTTGAAACTAGATGCTTGGGAAATGACTTTGATCAAGGTCTTTTTTTACGTATACATTGGCTATTTGGCATCAGCCATAGGGTTTTCTGCCACCTTCTGTATAATCACAATAGGGCTGAATACCCACATTTTTTATTTTTAAGCCAAAACAAGGAATGGAGTGAAAAACGGTAAGAAGTAGGTACCTGTCAGTTATACTTTCTCTCCCATTTTGATCCAAACTGCATCAGTAAGCATGAATATGACTTCACAGATGTGTTTTTAAATAACCTTACATACTAAAGTACTATTATACTGATCCACAACATTCAACATAGAGACAGGGGAGAGAAAAGGTTGGTATATATCCCTTTTATGCCAGTGCTCTCCTGATAGAACTCTTGTCAGACACAATTAGGAGGTACAGTCATGGCCATAAGTTTTGAGAATGACACAAATATTATATTTTCACATGATCTGTTGCCCTCTGGTTTTTATGTGTTAGTCAGATGTACAGAAATACAAGTGAAATCATATTATGAGTAACAAAAGACAGTTAGAATGAGTTAATGCAGCAAGTCAATATTTGCAGTGTTGACCCTTCTTCAGGACCTCTGCAATTCTCCCTGGCATGCTCTCAATCAACTTCTGTTCCAAATCCTGACTGATAGCAGTCCATTCTTGCACATTCAATGCTTGCATTTTGTCACAATTTGTTGGTTTTTGTTTGTCCACCAGTCTCTTGATGATTGACCACAAGTTCTTAATGAGATTAATATATGGGGAGTTTTCAGGCCATGGACACAAAGGGGGTCATTTACTAAGGGGCTGATTCACGTTTTCCCAACGTGTTACCCGAATATTTCCAATTTGCGCCGATTTCCCCTGAATTGCTCCGGGATTTTGGCGCACGCGATTGAATTGTGGCGCATCGGTGCTGGCATGCACGTGGCCGAACGAAAACCCGACGGATTCGGAAAAACTGCCACATTTTTAATAAAAATGTGTCGCGGAGCTTGCCCTTACCTTCACTCAGCCCGGCGCGGTGTATTCCAGTGCGTTTCGAGGAACTTCAGCGCAGCGGCGCCACCCGGTGGACGTCGGAGGAACTGCCTTAATAAATCCCGTCCAGACCCGAATCCAGCGCAGAGAACGCGCCGCTGGATCGCGAATGGACCGGGTAAGTAAATCTGCCCCAAAATCTCTATGTTTAGTTCCCTGAGCCATTTAGTTATCACATCAACGCCAATGTGAAAGAGCTCTAAGTGCTCTAAGGATCACAAATGCTTTAGATCCTTTCATTTAAAGTTTATATGTGGGTTGGATAGAAATCTTAGACAAAACTCTGCAATAATAACTGAACTTCAGAAATGTCTTAAAATGTCAATGTGATTTATGTAGTGGGTGAGAATTTATCACAGCATAGTCAGGTCTACAGAAAATTATTACTTCAAGCTATTTTCGTTTGGCAAAATACTAAATTATATTGAAAGCTTTAACATATACAGGTTTTTTTGAGATTGATTTTTCTTGACACATTTTGTTTCATGTTAGTTGAAAAATGTTATGAAAAAACAGATATTTTTGAAAGATACTCTATGTTCAAAGGTTTAAATTCTCTGCTTTCCATGCATGCCACCCAAATACATTAAAGGGTTTTTCCCACAAAGAAAAGTTGCGCCCTATCGACAGGATACGGCCTAACTTGCCGATCAGTGGAGGTCTCATTGATGAGACCCCCATAGATCACGAAAAAGAGGGGTCCATCGGATAACCGTTCTGCTCCATTATCCTATGGAGCTGTCAAAATAACTTTTATGGGGAGGGTGACACACATTTGTGGTTCAACATGGAAAACTTGGGAAGTGGGTGGGCTAAAGAATTTGTCAGTCAGGGGCTCAGAAATTCCTAATGGTGGGTGTTTGTTGCAATATGCAGCAAACAATGACACTGTATATAGAGGACTTAGCATCTTTGTGATCCTTAACTCTGACTTCTCATACATACAGAGCATGCACTGTACATACAATCACTTGCATGCTCTCAATGCATGCATTTCAGAAACATTTCCAGAATTCTAACCATGAAAATCTCTAAAATTCTAAAGGTTACTCTGATTTACTGTAATCTTGATTACTGTAACTTCCTAATACTGAGTCTTCCAATTACTAAACTCTCACTATTACAATGTATTGTAAACACAACAGCCAGCCTTGTCAAGCAATCCAGATATCACACAGATGCCTCCAATCTCTTCCAGTCACCACACTGGTTGCCCATAACTTTCTGAATTAATAAAAACCCATCTCTTCTGGCAGGCCTATCACAACTGCATGTAACTTTCACTTTCTTTTCACTAACCTCTGATGTTTTTTCCATGGAGGTCTATTACACCCAGCCATGTTGCGGTGAGCCCACTGTGGGTGTCATTTACTAAGGGCCAGATTCACGTTTTTGCGACGGGTTAACCAAATTTTTCCGTTTTGCATCTATTTTCCCTGTATTGCCCCGGGTTTTCGGCGCACACAATCGGATTGTGGCGCAGCGGCGCCGGCATGCATGCGACGGAAATCAGGGGGCGTGGCAGTGAAAAAATCAGACGGATTCGGAAAAACCACCGCATTAAAAAAAAAAAAAGTGTCGCTCGACTCATGCTTACCTTCATCCAGGATCCAAATCCTGACTGATAGCAGTCCATTCTTGCACATTCAATGCTTGCATTTTGTCACAATTTGTTGGTTTTTGTTTGTCCACCAGTCTCTTGATGATTGACCACAAGTTCTCAATGAGATTAAGATATGGGGAGTTTTCAGGCCATGGACACAAAGGGGGTCATTTACTAAGGGCCCGATTCACGTTTTCCCGACGTGTTACCCGAATATTTCCAATTTGCGCTGATTTCCCCTGAATTGCTCTGGGATTTTGCCGCACGCGATTGGATTGTGGCGCATCGGTGCTGGCATGCACGTGGCCGAACGAAAACCCGACGGATCGCGGAGCTTGCCCTTACTTTCACTCAGCCCGGCGCGGTGTATTCCAGTGCGTTCCGAGGAACTTCAGCGCAGCGGCGCCACCCGGTGGACGTCGGAGGAACTGCCTTAATAAATCCCGTCCGGACCCGAATCCAGCGCAGAGAACGCGCCGCTGGATCGCGAATGGACCGGGTAAGTAAATCTGCCCCAAAATCTCTATGTTTAGTTCCCTGAGCCATTTAGTTATCACATCAACGCCAATGTGAAAGAGCTCTAAGGATCACAAATGCTTTAGATCCTTTCATTTAAAGTTTATATGTGGGTTGGATAGAAATCTTAGACAAAACTTTGCAATAATAACTGAACTTCAGAAATGTCTTAAAATTCGGAAAAAAAAAATTAGGAAAAACCGCCACATTTTTAATAAAAATGTGTCGCGGAGCTTGCCCTTACCTTCACTCAGCCCGGCGCGGTGTATTCCAGTGCGTTTCGAGGAACTTCAGCGCAGCGGCGCCACCCGGTGGACGTCGGAGGAACTGCCTTAATAAATCCCGTCCGGACCCGAATCCAGCGCAGAGAACGCGCCGCTGGATCGCGAATGGACCGGGTAAGAATATTTCCAATTTGCGCCGATTTCCCCTGAATTGCTCCGGGATTTTGGCGCACGCGATTGAATTGTGGCGCATCGGTGCTGGCATGCACGTGGCCGAACGAAAACCCGACGGATTCGGAAAAACTGCCACATTTTTAATAAAAATGTGTCGCGGAGCTTGCCCTTACCTTCACTCAGCCCGGCGCGGTGTATTCCAGTGCGTTCCGAGGAACTTCAGCGCCACCCGGTGGACGTCGGAGGAACTGCCTTAATAAATCCCGTCCAGACCCGAATCCAGCGCAGAGAACGCGCCGCTGGATCGCGAATGGACCGGGTAAGTAAATCTGCCCCAAAATCTCTATGTTTAGTTCCCTGAGCCATTTAGTTATCACATCAACGCCAATGTGAAAGAGCTCTAAGGATCACAAATGCTTTAGATCCTTTCATTTAAAGTTTATATGTGGGTTGGATAGAAATCTTAGACAAAACTCTGCAATAATAACTGAACTTCAGAAATGTCTTAAAATGTCAATGTGATTTATGTAGTGGGTGAGAATTTATCACAGCATAGTCAGGTCTACAGAAAATTATTACTTCAAGCTATTTTCGTTTGGCAAAATACTAAATTATAGGGAAAGCTTTAACATATACAGGTTTTTTTGAGATTGATTTTTCTTGACACATTTTGTTTCATGTTAGTTGAAAAATGTTATGAAAAAACAGATATTTTTGAAAGATACTCTATGTTCAAAGGTTTAAATTCTCTGCTTTCCATGCATGCCACCCAAATACATTAAAGGGTTTTTCCCACAAAGAAAAGTTGCGCCCTATCGACAGGATACGGCCTAACTTGCCGATCAGTGGAGGTCTCATTGATGAGACCCCCATAGATCACGAAAAAGAGGGGTCCATCGGATAACCGTTCTGCTCCATTATCCTATGGAGCTGTCAAAATAACTTTTATGGGGAGGGTGACACACATTTGTGGTTCAACATGGAAAACTTGGGAAGTGGGTGGGCTAAAGAATTTGTCAGTCAGGGGCTCAGAAATTCCTAGTGGTGGGGGTTTGTTGCAATATGCAGCAAACAATGACACTGTATATAGAGGACTTAGCATCTTTGTGATCCTTAACTCTGACTTCTCATACATACAGAGCATGCACTGTACATACAATCACTTGCATGCTCTCAATGCATGCATTTCAGAAACATTTCCAGAATTCTAACCATGAAAATCTCTAAAATTCTAAAGGTTACTCTGATTTACTGTAATCTTGATTACTGTAACTTCCTAATACTGAGTCTTCCAATTACTAAACTCTCACTATTACAATGTATTGTAAACACAACAGCCAGCCTTGTCAAGCAATCCAGATATCACACAGATGCCTCCAATCTCTTCCAGTCACCACACTGGTTGCCCATAACTTTCTGAATTAATAAAAACCCATCTCTTCTGGCAGGCCTATCACAACTGCATGTAACTTTCACTTTCTTTTCATTAACCTCTAATGTTTTTTCCATGGAGGTCTATTACACCCAGCCATGTTGCGGTGAGCCCACTGTGGGTGTCATTTACTAAGGGCCAGATTCACGTTTTTGCGACGGGTTAACCAAATTTTTCCATTTTGCATCTATTTTCCCTGTATTGCCCCGGGTTTTCGGCGCACACAATCGGATTGTGGCGCAGCGGCGCCGGCATGCATGCGGCGGAAATCAGGGGGCGTGGCAGTGAAAAAATCAGACGGATTCGGAAAAACCACCGCATTAAAAAAAAAAAGTGTCGCTCGACTCATGCTTACCTTCATCCAGGATGGCTCGGTGAACTCCAGTGCGTTCCGATGCTCTTCAGCGCAGAAGCGACACCTGGTGGATGTCGGAGGAACTGCCTTAGTGAATCCCGGACCGGGTAAGTAAATCTGCCCCAGTGTCTATGGAGAGGGGAGGGTGAGGAGTACTCACTCCACCCACCCTTTTTTCTCTCCGTCAGTGTGCTTTACCCAGGTAATAAGCAGAGATTTTAAGAGCAATTTTTTGCTTCAGTATTTTTAAAAAAAGCCTGTAGTACTTACTTACGGTGATCCCGTTCAGCTCCTATTCTCCCTGCAGCTCCATTTATTAGTGAGGGGGTTTTGTTGTGGACACTTCATTACTGAGGGCGTTTTGCTGTGGACATTTCATTACTGAAGGGGTTTTGATGTGGACATTTCATTACGGAGGGGGTCCTGCTGTGGACCTTTCATTACTGAGGGGGCTCTGCTGTAGACATTCCATTACTGAAAGCGCTCTTCTGTGGGCATTTCATTATTAAGGGTGCTCTGCTGTGGACATTTCATTACTCGGGGTGCTCTGCTTTGGACATTTCATTATCAAGGGGGCTTTGCTGTATAAATTTCACTACTGAAGTCATTAGCCAATGGACTAATGAATGTGCATCTCAAACCACTGGATGTTTTATTAAAGTGTATTTTTTTACTTTTTGTCATGTCTAGTAAGTAATATATTACTGCAATCTTAAGACCATTTAAAAGTCAGTGTCAAATAGATTTCAATTTAGGTTCTTATTTCAAATAATTCTCAATTTATCATAATTAGCAATCATGTAACAAGTAAAAGTCTTTGAAATTAATTGCCTAATTAATTATTCTAACCAGCCTAAAAAATACCATATTCTTTTCAATTTGTGACAGTAGTACTTTTCATTTATTTGAAGCCTTTTCAAGTTATTACTTTTCATTTGACAAGATAATCTTTACCATTGTGAGATGGAGTGGGAAGACAGTACTATATTTTGAGTATGTATAGGACTCACATTAATTCTGTCAATCAGTCATTGGTGCCAGGATTATTGATGAATTTACTTATTTACGCTGTTGAAAGAGTGAGGACATTCTATATATATTTTTTTTAAATATCAATTGTTGGTTTGATCTTCATTTTGGTGTGATGTACCTTTCATTTTCTTTTCTAATTTTTAAGCAACATTATTGCTATTTGATAGAATAGGTCAACAGTACCAGAAGGCTGGGTGTCTACCATTATCTACCAATATCTGGCCACAAAATAATCACAGAATACACATGAGAAAAAGGAATGTGTGCTGAGCTGCATTCGCACAGCTCAATCAAGTCAGTGAAGTCAGTCAAGTGTTGGACCTCAACTGAACTGAATTTATGCCCTATCCTATTTTTGGCTAAACTCGATACAGAAAATAAAAGATAAAATAAAACTATATCACAATTCAAACTGAGAAATATATAAGTAATGTCTCCTTGTCAGAGGACATGAGTCATATTCCCTCATACTCCTTACTGTCCTAGAAAACAACTGAATGAAGCTGATGCTTTGTTCTGCAGGACAAGTGATTGAGAGCTTTTCCCCATCCCAAGCCTCTAAACCTCCAATCGGGAAAAAAAAGATTAAGTTCTATTTTTTCGACAGGATTTTTTCCTTTAAGAGTCATCAGTTATTAAAAGAAAAGTGATAGTGTGTTGTTTTTATCAGTTTTTTACATGTTTATTACATGTTTAATTTGTTTCAGCATGGCTAATACAATATATTACAGCAGTTTCCAGACAAACAACATAGCATAATAACATACCCCTCCCCATCTTATGGCCCCCTATTGCCAGGGCCCTTTCTTTTTGCGAAACTTGAAAACCCCCCCCCCCCCCCCGATGATGCTGCTTTACACACTAGTAGTCAGTCAGTGAAAGAGACATCTAATATGTAGTACATTACAGGTGGTGATCTACTCCATCTGGAAGAGGACTTCTTTATGATTTCTCCCGTCCATGGTTTTTCTCTGCTCAATTTTTTAACTGTCTTCATCTCCATGAAGCACAATGCACTCCATGCATGCACGTGCCCTTAAAATAGCACACTGCGCCCTTAAAATAGCACAGTCACTTACAGTATAATGGAACTTGTATATTATATATGCTCACATTAAGAATGAACACACTTTTCCCCAAATAAAATATCCTTAATATAATCACCTGAATAAATTATAGTATATAGAGCACCCACAATTTATTGGATGCCTTAATTTATTTATAGCAACCCCCATATACATACTCCCAAATTAAATGATCTACAGTAATCCATATAAGGCCATCCAGTTTAATTAAAATCCAGCCCCTATATACAGATTCCCCATAAACAGTATATAGAACCACGCCACCAGCATTAGCATACAACATACACAGCCTCCCCCAGCATACAGTCTACCCATGCATACACAGTCTCCTCCAGCATACATAGCCGGCCTGTGTCCCACAAAGCCGTGCACACAGGCTCGCTGCACTGCACCGCTCTGCCTTTCAATTACAGTGGCGCCTTAATTGATTTTTAAGCGGCCCTGTCCATATTCTCCCAACTACCAAGGCACCTTCTCAGGACATTTAGCTCTACACTTTCTGCATTTTTTTCTTTAATTCTGTTTGAAAGTCACCATGATCTAGATCCCCAGAAGCAGATGCGACTTCTGGGTGTTCCATGCGCAAAACTCCTTTTAGATCCTGTAAAAGTTTGAAAAGAGCACCAATACTCCCAACTTTCAAGGCAGCTATCATTATAGCTGAATTATAGCTTAAAAGTATCATTATATAAAATTGTCTATATAGACACACAGCTAACAAAACAATTCCAGCAATGACACAAGGAAATATACTGACAATGTACGCTATCATAGAACAAACTTTGCTGGTGTTTTGCGCCATGACACTTTGAGAACAAATTAATGGTGCCCTCTGCTGCGACCTTATCACAGCTCTAGCAGTTCACATCACTGCATTCTTTATTTCTAGTCTAGTTTACACTCAGAACCCCCCACCTTCCTGTCCTCCGTATAAGGCGTCTATGTCATTTTACACTTCAGTCATCAGTTATCTTCTTGTACTCACTTCCCTATAAATTTACCCAAGCCAAAAGAGGGGGGGTGACAGACATGTGATTTATGCATTTAGAAGTTAGTTACCAAAGAACAATAATGTGTTCATTCTTAAAATGAAAATGCAGTAAATATTTATGGATTTTTTTTTTAATTGCAGATATAATAATGGCTTCTGAGTTAACTGAGGAGGTGAGTGTCACAATCTTATACATTAAACACGTTTTCTTTTCATGTCATCCAAAACTACAAAGGTTAAGTATTATTATTAATGGGTATTTTTCTTCTTCTGTTTTCCCATTAAAGGAAACCTACCATGAGGAATTCATCTAACATCAGAAGTAGATCTGATGGTAGATTCCTCCTGTCTGCCTTTGCACTAATCTGTAATTTAATAATCCTGGAACCTAACCGAACATGTTAAAAACTTGATTTTAGTAATATGTAAATTAACTGCAGAGGCTACTGGGGTGTGGAGTAGCCTTAGCTCCCAGTGCCTGGCCAGGCAAGTACATGCCCCAGTATCCTCTGCAGTTAATTTACATATTACTAAAATAATGTTTTAAAGTTACTGTTAAGTTGTAGTAGGTTTCAGGATTATTACATTTCAGATTATGGCAGAGACAGGCAGGAGGAATCTATCATCAGGTCTACTTCTGATGGTAGATTCCTCATGGTAGGTTTCCTTTAACCCCTTTCACGACCGATGCTCATTGGTGCCTGAATGTCCAGGTCAATTTTTGACGTTCTGCTGTCCGCTTCTTTAAGTGACGATAACTCTTTAAAAGCTTTACATATCATAACAATTTTTACTTTTTTTCATGGCATGTGAGACTTTTACTGATCAAAATATGTAGCAAAATATGTACAGCATTATTCCATCCCCCTCTCCCAGGTTCAGCTGCAAATGCAGGGGGTGCATGTACTTCTGCTAATTGAAAGTCTCCTGCAGCTTCTTCTACATTCTGCCTTCAGCTGACCGGCTGGAGGGGGGTACACTTCAAACACCTATATCTCCTGAACCCTTGCAAGTAGAAACAATTTTAGTGTTATATAAACAGGAGAGTCTCCTCTTTAATATAATCATTTTTATTACAACTTTAAGGGTGAATATCTATTTTTCTGTTAAGCATCCATTCACATAATTAACCCCTTAAGGAAGCAGCCATTTTATAGCTTCAGGCTCAGCCCCATTTTTGTATTCTGACTTGCGTCACTTTATATGGTTAACTTTTGAACACTGTTATTTATCAAAGTGATTCTGATATTTTGCCCACATGCTGTACTTCATTTTAGTGGCAAATTTAGTGGAAACAATTGCCATTTTCAGGCAAATAGATTTACCACCTAAATAAGTTGCTGAGTAACATTCTCCATATGTCTTCTCTACATTTTCATAATTTTTGAAATGTCTGGATAATTTATTTTGATGTCACGCGGCTTTCAAATCAAATATCGATTTTCCGTTTTTCAGAATTGACTATTTTGGGGATAAATACTGTTTTGAATGAAATTTTACATATTTAGCATCAAAACCTCCTATATAACCAACCCATTTTCAAATCTGCACCCCTCAAGCTATCAGAAACAGCTTTTAGGAAGATTGTTAACTCCTTGGGATCTTCATAGTAATAAAATAAAAATGGAGGTGAAGTTTAGAATGGTCAAATTTTGTTGGTTATATGTTCAATTAGCCCTAAAATGTACACATTTCCAAAAGATAAAAAGATAAAACCCATCTTACAATTTGTTCTGCAATTTCTCCCGAGTGCAGAGATAACCCACATGTGGCAGTTACTTGTTTTATGGGTGCACAGCGAGGCGCAGAAGGGAAGGAGTGCCCTGCAGCTGCCAAGATTTTACTTTCCTCATTGGCTCCTTTTGCAGGCTATAAAATTTTCGCTTTTTTATCATTGGGGCCATGTGACGGCATTTTTTGCAAGATGAGAAGCTTTTTACAGTGTTACCATTTTGGGGTTGCTATCCCCTATTGTCGAAAATTTAGGACCTTATTTTTGAGGGCAGGAGTAGAAAAGCATTCTGTACTGGATTTTTTTACTTTTTTTGGTGCCCTAATAATCATATTATCTTTATTCTATGGGTCAATATGATTACGGGGATACCATACATGTGGGAAAAATCAATCATTTTTGCATCAACGTCTTCCAAGTGAGAGTCTAAGTGGTGAATAAAATATAACTTTTCATGTAGCATTGCTAAAAAAATTGAATAAAAATGGTGCAAAGATGTATGTTAGCTAGGGTTATTCCTAAACAAAATGACTGCCTAAAACATCATATGTCTAAATTTCTGATGTCCTTTCTAACCGTGAGGAGTATATCAGTGACTTCGGTAATTTTTTAATACACAAGTAGGACTGATCCTACTTTCCGTCTTGGTGTCGATGTTTGTTGTCTATGTAGGTTGGAGTTGGTGTGGGTAATCCAATCAGTGGTCCAAAAGAAGTCACGGAGGAACAGTGCAGGTTATAGAGTATGCACAAGGTGTGGGTACAACTGTCGAGAGGGAAGAAGGACAGATACGGATATCGTACAGTACTGACCCTATTATTCCCTGATGAGACAGATGGCTATTATTCCCTGTGCAACCTAACCTCGGAGCCGCAGCCCTATAAAGCTGCCACCCCAACAGGAACCTATCCCTGGTAAAACTGGCCCTGTTAAAAGCCTAGAGGTCTAAGGGAAGGTATGTACAAGTATATTTCATGGAGTTATCAGGTGGAAGTCCCAACATGTCATGTTTCGCCTTACTTAAGGCTCATCAGGGGACATAAATAACGCAGCCACCTTGATCAATAACAAGGGTGCTGTGTGAGAGGATGTCTCCTGTCCGGGAGATAGGTGCTTGTCCCGAGGGAGTGTGTCCTGTTGGCGGTGCTCTCAGTGAGGAGCATCCACTGTCTTGAGTGAACCAGTGGGTCCCTCAAGAGTGATTATGTATTGGAGTATTTAAAGGGGTAAACCGGAAGGCGCTTACCTTCAAGGCCCGCTCATGTGTGTGCGCACAAATTGCTCCAGGACACGCCGGCACCTGGAGCAATTCGTGCGCACACACATGAGCGGGCCTCGAAGGTAAGCATGTGAAGGCATGTGCATATAGGAGGTATAATATATAATATATATCTGTATGGCAGTCGTGAAGGGATTAAAGGACATTTACCACCAGGATGAAGGATTGTAAACCAAGCACAATGACATACTGGTGTGTGGCCCCTCTGGCAAGATTCACTATTCTTTAAACTTCTTATGCCCTTACTTTAAGAAAAAAAAGGCTTTACAAATTATGCAAATGAGCCTGGGGGGTTTTCCCACAAATCAATGGTAGGCCCTAACTTGTGCGATATCACACTACACAGCAGTGTAGCAGATAGTTTTCTTACAACTTAGTTAGTCATTGATTACAGAACTGATGAGAAACAGACAGGAGTTGTTTAGTACCTCATAGATGGCTTGTTTTCTCCTCTGGGTTAAGATGTGCGCGTTGATGACTCCCTGGCTTAACTTGTCTTTGCCGAGTTTTCCAGCAGATCTTCAGCTCCATGCAGCACATCACTGTGTCCCTAAAAATAACATAGTCACTTATAATGTCAGCTGTTTAACAATATCCCACACTGACTAGACTCCCACATTAATTGAATATACTCTACCATAATAATACCAGGCTGTGCCCCTGCACACATTAAAATTATATCACTTAATACATATTTACAATATATACATAGTCACTATATTGCATTCTACACAGTGCTGCCGAATCAAAATGTCCCAAATGTGCCCCAATAATTACACATATAATCCAGTCAAAATTATTAATTTCCATTCAGTACCACTTAAATGGTAAGGGTGCAGTCACACAGGGCATCCGGCGGCGAGGCTCAGCCTGATCACATATGTGTTTCCATTATAATACATGTGATCAGTAATGAGCACCCAGTGTTTTGTATACAAACAACGCAAAGCACCAGGTGCTTATTAGCGACTGCTGTATGTCAATGCTTTGCTTTTCTAAGCTCAATGCAAGAGCCGTATATAACTGCATCCTGAATGTATATAATGATTAAAAATTCACATACACTGCTCCCCTTTCATTTTATATACACCCCCTTCTCCTTTCATTTTACATATACAGCTCCCTCCTTATTTAGTTCCATATATACAGCCCCCTCCACATCTACTTTCATATATAGAGCATTCTCAGGCTATTAATTTTATATACACAGCCTGAATGTACTGTATATAATGTGCCTCTAAATGATTAAAAATTCACATACACCCCCCACTTTTATTTTATATACACCCTCCTTTCCTTTCATTTTATATATTCACCTCCTTCTCCTTTCATTTTACATACACAGTCGTCTTACATATAGCACACTCCGTATTTAATTTTATGTATACAGCCCGACTCCTTATTTAGTTCCACATATACAGCCCCACTCCTCATCTAATTTCATATATATAGACCCCTCCTCATTTACTATATACAGCCCCTAATCATTTAGTTTCAAACAACCCCTCCTCAATTAATATATGCAGCCCCCTACTCATTTAATGTATGCAGCCCCCTCCTCAATTAATATATGCAGCCCCCTCCTCAATTAATATATGCAGCCCCCTCCTCAATTAATATATGCAGCCCCTATTCACTTAATATATGCAGCCCCATACTCATTTAATATATCCAGCCACCATCTCATATAATTATATATTTACAGTCCTCCTCCATTTTATTAATACCCTTTTTTATTTCATATATACAGACTAAACTCCCTTCAGTCATTGAAAAGTATATCCCTGGCGCCCTTCACCCACCCTGGGATGTAGGAAAATTTAAAAAAGTACTTGACTTCCAGAACTTCTAGCGTCTCCAGCCTCTTCTCTCTGCAGTGGGAGCCACGACGGACGGCAACAGGATGTGCGGCTGCTTGATGTCATCAGGCGCCGCAGATCCGGGGTCAGAGAGTGACGTGCCAGAAAGTATCCGGCTGCGTGGAGCTCAGTATCAATGATATCGGCATCTGAAAGATGTCGGTGTCATCATTAGAATTCGACTATGCTGTATGCACACATGGCGCTCGAGTGGCCACATCTTATGGCCGCATTGAGTGCCATTGTTATCTCTGCCAGGGGCGATCAGTTGGGATGGTGGCCCCTTCAATAGCACCAGGTGCTGGGGCCCACCAGTGGATACCCTGGTCCACCGGTGGGTCAGTCGGAGCCTGGCGACCCTACAGTCTCTCCACAGCAAAGTTCAGATCCTTGAATAAGGGTAAAAAGGCGAAAAAGCAAAGAGATCCAAAGTCAAGACACTTGAATAGAAATAGGACCACTACCCAATGTTTATTACAATTATGTGAAGAGTTACAATTAGAGATAGTGAAATACAATTTGAAGACCATTTTCTCAGTTTCCTTTACTGCATGTGACATATTGTGATTAATTATAGGAGAAAATTGCATTTTTTACCAAAAATTGCCAATTTTTGCAAGTTTTAAAAAGTAAGAATAAATCATGTGAATTTAATTTTATCACTAAATGATAAATCAACATGTTACAAAAAAGACCCCACCAGAATGACTTGGATATGTTAAAATGTTGCAGAGTTATTCCATAAAGTATCCACATACTCCAGATTTTCAAAATCTTGCAAGGTCCTTAAGGTGCAATCACCATGGGTCCTTAAGGGGTTAAAACAGGATCGGGTAGGTGGCCCTCCAGAAAAATTAAATACATAGAGTACTATAGCTAGAGCCAGTTGGCCCTGGCAAAAAATAGCTAGTTTCCTCTACTTTAGTGTACAAAGAGGAGGAGAAGGAGGACAATGAGGAGGAGGAGTGCATACATTATTCAGGTTGAGCTTCTTTGACCTGGTGGAGAATGAAAATTCGGAGAAATCCAGGCTTTATTCATCTTGCTGGGGTGACATAAAACTGGCAAAGGCCTTGTAAAGCGTAGCCCTGCCAGTGCTGGAAAAGCTGCCTGCTCGCCTACTCTCCCTTGCTACTTGTCCCACAGAAGTTACGCTGTATGCATTTTATACTACATGGCGATACGCTGTATGCATTTTATACTACATGGCGATACGCTGTATGCATTTTATACTACATGGCGATACGCTGTATACATTTTATACTACATGCCGATACGCTGTATGCATTTTATACTACATGCCGATACGCTGTATGCATTTTGCATTGCTTTATTTTTACACCAAACCAATATGATGGATCTGGTCCGGACACTCCCTGATATCTTATATTATAAGCTCCACCCCTCCATACAGGGCCAGATTAAGGGTCCCAGCAGAATAGAGCACATCATCTAGGATGGGGCCCCCCCAGCTCGGCAGCCAATACGGGGGCCCCTCCCACAACAATATATGAGAAAAAAAGATACCACAGTGTTTCAAATATCAGCCCAAGCTCTAAAAAAAAAATTTGAAACATTGGTACCTTTAGTTTAGATTGGTTTAGTGAAGGTGAGAATTTACGAAACAATTTAAATTTTCGTCCATGACAAATCAAAATATACTCCCGCCATATTATTACCATATAATGATACCACCATAATGTAACCAATTAAAACTACCATCAGACCAATATTCCAAACAATAGCGCTACAATATCCAAATGTTCCCTCCAAACTGCGATCCACAGCATCACCACAACATAAAGAGAGTACCAACATCCTGATAATGAAGACAAGACTCTATACACAGAGCAGTATTACCAACAATTTACCACATATAAACTCTATTTACTGATAATCTCTCCCGCTATATTATTATTATACACACACCACGAGCACAGAATAATATCATTACTGACACCTCTGTCCCAGGCCCAAATTATAACATTACATCATGATTAGCTTATATGATAACCTACACACAGACCAGTATGTACCAGCATATAGTGACCATATGGTAGTAGACACCAGTCCTGCACAGAAGCTGCAGTGTCATCCAATGACTTACAGGTGAAGTCCCTGATGTTGTCTCTTCCCTTCTGTCTGATCTTCCAGCCATGACTCATCTCTGCGGGTTTATAAAACGGACATGGTCGGCATCATCCTATATACACATATATCATATATCCCCCTCACACCACAACTGACCCCAGTGTATCCCTACATATATCATATACAACCCTCACATCACAACTGATCACACTGTGCCCCCACATATATCATATACACCCCTCACACCACAACTGACCACACTGTGCCCCACATATATCATATATACCCCTCACACCACAACTGTCCACACTGTACCCTCACATATATCATATATACTCCTCACATCACAACTGATCACACTGTGCCCCCACATATATCATATAAACCCCTCACACCACAACTGACCACACTGTGCTCCCACATATATCATATATACCCTCACACCACAACTGACCACACAGTGCCCCCACATATATCATATATACCCTTACACCACAACTGACCACACTGTGCCCTCATATATATCATATACAACCCTCACACCACAACTGACCCCAGTGTATCCCTACATCCTACAGGGACACCCTGAATTACAAGCCCTGCTTGCCCTACTCCCGTCTAAGGGGGACATGGACACACTAGCATCCGAACTCAAAGGGGCCTGGCGTCATGATTTACAACAGGTTCAAACAGAGGTAACCGTTATTCAAGATAGAGTCGATGCTCTAGAATCATTCAAGGCGGAAGTTACAACTGCCATCTCAAAAATACAAGAAAAAGCTGATACCCACTCTCTGCAAGTGAAACAGCTTGTAGAGCTGTAGGGAGGGGAGTACGGGAACTAAGAGAGAGCTAATTTCATAAGCAAAGGGCCCAAATATTATGTGTACAAGAAACACATTTCATGACAGACCGCATGCCAGTGATCAAAAACAGACACTATCCTACACAGCTACATTGCACTAACCCTGAGAGCAAGTCTAGAGGGGTATCCATATTTGTACGCAAGTCAGCGCCGTGCACTGTTATTGAAATAAAACTAGACACTGAGGCTAGATACATTTTCGTGAAGTGCGACATACAGGGCTCTATGTATACTATAGCCAATATATACACTCCGAATATTGACCAGACGAACTGACCAGAACACTGGAAGAATTGACTGTATTTACAGCTGGCTCCCTCATCCTCTGTGGGGATTTTAACCTTGCCATCAATCCCTTACTAGACACGTCTTCCGGTAGATCCTCTGTATCTTACAGCAAGCTCAATCGTCTGCGTAGACTCCTTCACTCTATGCAGCTCTGTGACGTATGGCGGTTACATCACCCCGAGGAGAGGGATTATTCGTTCTACTCCCAGGTACATAACTCGTACAGTAGAATCGACTATATCTATGTTCAGCACAATCTTCTC
The DNA here is from genome assembly GCA_019512145.1 of Engystomops pustulosus. Taxonomy (NCBI): domain Eukaryota; kingdom Metazoa; phylum Chordata; class Amphibia; order Anura; family Leptodactylidae; genus Engystomops; species Engystomops pustulosus. Next base: position 163,141,678 of record CM033643.1, on the reverse strand, counting down.
TCATCTGCCTTAAACTCCGAGGTTGGCTCGATCATCATCTCAGATCATGCCCCAGTCACTTGCATCCTCTCTCTTTTACCAGGAAGACGTTCTCCCTTTAACTGGAGGCTCAATGAGTCCCTTCTACAAGACCAGCTCTGCCTCTCAGAACTAAAAGGGGTTACCAATACATTCCACTCAGATCACCAACATGACAACACACTCCCAGCATATAAATGGGAAATCCTAAAGCGTAACTTGAGAGGGATTCTCATAAAACATGGGTCGCGCTTGAAAAAAGCAGCTAGCACCAAGCTTGCATCCCTCTTATCCACTCTCCATGAACTTGAGGCCAAACACAAAAGAAATCTATTACTAGAGACTTTAAGGGAACTAACCGCGACACGAAATCAATACCATCCTCGAAGCTAAACAAAAAAGATACAGACTCCTATGTTCTCGCACATTTTACGAATGGGGAAATAAGCCAGGACGCCTACTAGCCAAAGCCCTACGAGATAAGAGAGCGTCAACATACATAGCCTCGGTCAAGTCAGCTGCAGGTACTCCCGTCCATACCACGGAAGATATCGCGGAAGCTTTTTGCTCCTACTATCACTCTCTATACAACCTCCCCCCACCCTCATCTGCGTTTACCTCTCCGCACCCCCCGATGTCTCTGTCACAATATATACAAAGCACGGCCCTCCCCACCCTAAACAGGGAAGACTCCGAGTTGCTTGAGCAACCCTTCTCCCTAGAGGAACTTCAGACGGTTATTAAGTCCCTGCCATCGGGTAAAAGCCCAGGTCCTGATGGATACACTGCGGCCTTCTACAAAACCATGCTCCAAGAAATCTCCCCAAGTTTATTGGCCACCTTCAATGCTGTCACTCCCTCTAACCCTCACCCGCCTACATTTCTCCATGCACATATAACTGTTATTCCCAAAGAAGGTAAGGACCCCCAGCTTTGCCCTAGCTATAGACCTATTTCGCTCATCAATACAGATACCAAAATATATGCCAAAATGATAGCTTGCCGACTTGCTCGCCTCCTGGAAGGCTTGGTGCACCCCGATCAAGTAAGATTCATACCCTCAAGAGAAGCCCGAGACAACACCCTGAAATCTTTCTCCCTGATACACCAAACAGCACGAACTAGAGTCCCAACGCTCATTCTCTCGCTTGATGCCGAAAAGGCATTTGATCGGGTGGACTGGGACTTCCTGGAGGGGACCCTCTCCCAAATTGGACTAGGCCCGGTAATAAGAGCAAAGATTAAGACTCTATACAGTGCTCCACAGGCGCAAATTAAAGTTAATGGCTCATTATCACCACCCTTTGCCATCAAGAATGGCACTAGGCAGGGATGCCCTCTATCCCCTCTTTTATACGCCTTAGTAATAGAACACCTTCTCATTGCAATACGAGCACACCCTGACATCACAGGTATCAAAGTTAAAGACCGGGAATATAAATGCTCAGCTTTTGCGGACGATGTCCTCCTCTACCTCTCAAACCCAGTCTCTGCATTGCCCCCTCTTATGGAAGCTCTTGAAACATTTGGCCACTTCAGCAACCATAAAATTAACATATCTAAAAGCGTTGCGATGGGCCTGGGGGTTTCGGATTCTGAAACACGGGAACTGCGCTCGCAATACCCATTCACCTGGCAACAAAAAGCCATCACATACCTGGGAATTCAGATCCCCTCAGACCTTAAACTCACCTATGCTCTAAACTATGACTCTTTTTTGTTACGCACCAAAAGGGAACTTACAAATTGGACTTCCAAGCAGATCTCCTGGGTGGGGAGAGTAAATTGTATAAAGATGACCCTGCTGCCAAGACTTTTATACCTCTTCCAGACGATCCCATTAGCTTTGCCCAAATTGTTTTTCCAGAAACTAACATGCCTACTCAACAGATTTCTTTGGGCCGCATCCCCCCCTAGAATAGCAAAGACTACACTGATTCTAAGGAAACTGCAAGGGGGTTTGGGACTCCCTGATTGTAGAAGCTACTTCCTCGCTGCATCATACGCGAGGATACTAGACTGGTATCATAATAGGAGGAGCAAACTATGGGTACAATTGGAAGAAAGTCTCGCGCCAGCCCCTCTCACCACAGTGCCCTGGTCCCACTCGTATGCCACACTTGATCATAATCAGGCCTCTTTCCCCTTTGTGACTTACCAAGTCTTACGAACACTAAAAAAACTAGACTTGCCTACACGCCTATTTGATCCAGACGGCCCGATGGTCCCAATCACTGACAACCCAGACTTCCCTCCTGGCACTCATGCGGAGTTCTTGGCACCGTTCCAATATAATGAGAGGTGACACATTTTATCATCCCCGTTCAGGTCATCCATTTAAAGTAAAAGGTTTTTTTACATGTAATTCCACTAATGTGGTTTACCTGATCAGGTGTCCTTGTGGTTACTTCTATATCAGGGAGACTATGCAGCGCATTTCTGAACGCATCGGTAAACATAAATCTACGATCCGATGCAAAGATATGTTTCAGCCCATCCCCTTTCACTTTCAGAAATTCGGACATACCATTGGACAACTTAAGTTTATGGTAATTTCAATGTAACCAGAATGTGACTTTGTTTAGATATATAAACGAGCTGTTTATTTTCTTCCTATAACTTTGTTTTCCTTACCCATAGAAACGTTTGGTGAAATGAATGATGTATGAAGTACCGCCCCCTGATGGTCTCACACCTCGATCTGAATTTCCCGAGGATGTGACATCAACAGTAGGGGACCTATTCACACCGTAGATAAATAATGCCTGTAGCAAGTGCATTAAGCAGTTGAAAAAGGCTTTGTAAGCTGAAACGCGTTCTGTCTGTACACATATGACTTCTGATTAATAAATCTATTGCAACGAAGCAAGACGTGAGTGCTGGGATATTTCCTTCTATGTTTGCTTGGCGTGTATCTCGCCTGTCCTCCTGCACCACAACTACGCGGAGTGCAGTCCCTACCTGTGCTTTGGATTATACTTAATGAGTAGCGAGGGCTGAATTATCTTTGGAGGACCTTCTGCTGGCCTCACGATTTTCTGAGTACAGAGGGACACTGGAAAGAAGCTAAAATGATGCAGCTTTTCCATCTTGTCCTCAGGAGGCCAATATGATCAAAAGTTGTTGAGGAACAGGGAGCAATAAGTTACTGCTTTAATTTTTGGTTAGCACCTCGCTATAAATAAGGGGGGGTTTGGGTTGCAGTTTGGGCACTCGGCCGCTAAAAGGTTCGCCATCACTGCCCTAGAACATAATAAACAGTAAAAATCACAGACACATTAGGTATCGCTGCATCCCAAAATGCACGATCTATCAAAATATAAAAACGGGTATTGCCGGCGGTGACCTCAAAGACGGGAAATGGCGCCCAAATGTCCGAAACGCGTCTTTTATGACATAAAAAATGTAATAAAAAATTATCAAAATGTTGCACAGTCCTCAAAATGGTAGCAATTAAAACGTCGGCGTATTTCGCAAAAAATTACATAACACACCGCTCCATACTCCAAACTATGAAAAAGTTATTAGTGTCAGAAGATGGCAACATTTTTTTTTCTTTTTTGTACACATTCGTTTAATTTTTAAAAATGTATTAAAACGCAATAAAACCTGTATAAATTTGGTATCATCGCGATTGTACCGAACAAAAGAATAAAGTAGAGGTGTTATTTGGAGCGCAAAGTGAAAGTCGTAAAAACTGAGCCCACTAGAACACTCGTTTTTTTTTTTTAATTTTTCCACATTTGGAATTTTTTTCCGGCTTCCCACTACATGGCAGGGAATAATAAATAACATCACGGGAAAGTAAAATTTGTTATGCACAAAATAATCCCCTCACACAAAATAAGCCCTCAAATACCCTGCGTCCTTAAGGGGTTAAGTGGTAAAAAAAATGCATTTGCGCCATTTTCTTGTGGGCTTGGATTTTACAGCTTTCACTGTGTGCCCAAAATGACATGTCTACTTTATTCTTTGGATCAGTATGATCATGGCGACACCAAATTTATATAAGTTTTTTAATTTTTGTAAATGTATGAAAAATTATAACATCCTTTACTTCTGTGTATGGAGCTGTGAGTGGTGTCATTTTTTTGTATCTTTTGATGTTTTTAATGCTACCATTTTCAATCACTTTTGATTGGATTTTTTATATTTTGCAAAATTGCAGAAAAGTGGCATTTTTGACCTTGGGGGCTATTTCCGTTTAAAAACTGTGAATAACTGTTATTTTATTTTGATAGATCGGACATTTTGGTACAGGGCAATACTTAACATGTTTTTGATTTTTACTATTTATTTATATCAGTTCTAGGGAAAGGGGGGTGATTTGATTTTTTTTAATTAATTTTTTTTTAACTTTTTTTAATTTTTTTTACTATTTTTTAGACCCTCTCAGGAACTTTTAAGAAAAAAAGGAGTTCAGCTCACCACTCCTTTGTGCCAGGGTTGGCAGATGCGCAGATGAGCTGTGAAGGACCAGCGAGTAATTCCAGAAAAATGCTAAAAATTTCCAGTAACCAGCCCAAAATAGGGAAAATAAAATGGACTTTATTTTGAAAAAAAAAAAAAAAGAGTTAAAAACATATGGAAGCATATTTAAAGATCTCCTAGAAGATTCCTCATTGCGCCCCTTGAATAGCCTCACTAGCTCTAACACTTGCACCCCTCGTACAACTTGGGAATATACTCAATTGCAACACTTTTATAACAGACATAAGGTACATCTCAACCTCCACAGGGAACTCCGCCCATTTGAGCGTCTATGCCTCTCCTCCACTGCCATCTCTCACCCAATTTCAGTGATATACGGTCTCTTCCAAGACGAGTGGGCCAAAACTACCCCCCTTATGTAAGGGCCTGGGAGGAGGAATTAGGACAGACATATTCTCCAGAGGATTGGGCCAAGGCCTATGAATTGTGTCATAAACTGTCCATTTCTGGCAAGGCTCAGGAAACTAACTTTAAAATTCTATCTAGGTGGTACTGGACCCCCGCCAAGTTGCACTCGATTTATCCCTCATGTCCTGCTGAATGCTGGAGATGCCGACAGACCGTTGGTACCATGACACATATCTGGTGGGAGTGCCCTGTCTTGCAGCCCTTCTGGATAAGGGTTGTAGACTTGATAAATAAACTGACTGATCATACACTGAATAATAACCCAGCCCAACTGCTATTGTCCATACTCCCAATGTCCATCCCCAAGACTAAAAAATCTCTGACAGGTTTCCTACTGATTGCAGCCCGGTCACTAATCCCGAGAATGTGGAAGTCCACTCGGGTACCGTCCATGTCTGAATGGTTCGCAGAGGTTCTCAACTTGCAGAGAATGGAGGAACTATCTGCGGAACTACATCGATCGGGAGAAACTCATATTCAGACTTGGGGGCCCTGGTTGGACTTTATGCGTTCTCCAACCTACACCACACTTGCAGATTAAGACCTTTTAGCCCAAACCTTCCTTCCCCTTCTTTCCTACCCCTTTTACCCTCCCCATACCTGAATTTGAGTTTGATTCTGTTCCATTCGTGTTTGTATTGTTATATGAATGGAGTTGTTGTTATGACGACACCTGCTAAAACGTACTCTCTCTACAGATGTTGCGTCTTCTGCTTATGCAGACATAAGCCACTTTTGCATAAAGCAAGTGCCTTGCAACTGTTTAGTAACTATGCTTTGCTCTTATGTATGTACATTCTCTGGCTTTCAATAAAGGAATTTGAAAAAAAAAAAAAAAAAAAAAACATATGGAAGTCACTATATTTCTGACATGTTTTGGACCACTTAGGTACTTCAGCGTAGCCTTATAAAATGATATAGTGCAGACAGAGTATTTAAGAAATAGACACCTGACCGGAAACACTAACTGTGTGTAACAGATTTTTGATATAGCCAATAGAAAGAGAAACACAATTGATCGTATATAAAACATATACAGAATATGGCAGCAAATTACTTAAGTTTAGTAAAGATACATTGGATCATTTTTATGATAAAGGCCAAGAGGGGAATGGGTTTGTAACACTCGAAAGCTCTGTGAATCGCGGGGTAATCTACCACTGAAATCCCCAAGTAACAACTGCGGTTGGAGTGAGCTCAGATCATGGGTGTTAACCCATTAAATGCCTTTAAAACCCTTTAAATGCCGCTGTCAGCATGACCACGTCATTTAAATGGCTGCAGGGAAATTGCTTGCTTGATCAGGGCCCCCCCCGCAGCGTCTGAGCTGCGACCCCAGGGAGACCATATCAATACAAAAATGGCACTGTTGTAAAGCACAACATGTCCTGCAAAAAACAATTTCCAGCTATATAGACCGCAATAAAAAGAGCTATGCTTAACTGTTAATATACTTATTTCCATGTCGGAGAAGTACCAGTCATGTAAGGAAAGTCCCAGGAAAATTCCCAAATTCAAGCACATTCACAAAATCTATCTTTACGATGAAACTGAGAATGGCTCATTAAATCAGTTATGGAAATGTGTAAATTTTAGGGCTAAATGAACTTATAACCGACAAAATTTGACCATTCCAAATTTCACCTCCATTTTGATTCAATTACTATGAAGATCTCAAGGGGTTAACAATCTTCCTAAAAGCCGTTTCTGATAGTTTGAGGGGGATTTGAAAATGGGTTGGTTGTATAGGGTGGTTTTAATGCTAAATATATAAAATTTCATTCAAAACAGTATTTATAACCAAAATAGTAAATTCTGAAAATACGGAAAATCGATATTCTATTTGTAAGCCGCGTAACATCAAAATAAGTTATCCAGACATTTCAAAAATTATGAAAATGTAAAGTAGACATATGGGAAATGTTATTCAGCAACTTATTTAGGTGATAAATCTATCTGCCTGAAAACGTGATGATTTTGAATTTTGAAAATGGCAAATTTTTCAAAAAATTCATAATTTTTTTCTTTTTTTTTGTAAATAAATGCAAAACTTATCAGCCAAAATTTACCACTAAAATGAAGTACAACATGTGATGAAAAAACAATCTCAGAATCACTTTGATAAGTAACAATGTTCAAAAGTTATAACCATATAAAGCGACACATGTCAGAATCCAAAAAAATGCGACTGAACCTTGAGCTACAAAATGGCTGCGTCCTTAAGGGGTTAATAGAGTCTTTTATGAAGGGGACAATATAAGACACTGATAAGACCCCACGCTGTTTATGAGTTACTATTAGGTTCAACCACCTCCAGATATTAGTGGTAACTATTTGACGAGATCCATACCCCACAACTGGGAATTATGAATGGAATGTTTTGACTGCCAATAGAAGAATAGTGCAGAAGAGTGAAACTCTCAGCTACAAGAAGACGAAGTTAAGTAAAAATGTACAAAAGCCCCCACCTCTCTGCAGTGCATCCATATTGTATGGACAATTTGTGCTGTCATTTATTCAGTAAAGTAAGTTCCAGTTTATCTCACTGACTCAACATGATTTAAAGAGGTTATCCACTTTCAGCCAATTATTTACATTTGTGTAAAGTAAGGTTTTTCCTATCAACTCCACATAGTTCTCTAGATCTCTGCGTTTACATCCTGTAGATATAAACACTGGTGAAGGTTACATTTCTACACCACACAGAACCTGGTGTAAAATTGCCAGAACACCCACCCACCACAGAGCCTCTAGTTATATGCAGCACGGCAGGGTTCACATCAAGTGAGGCTGCACAATGATTATTTCAAGGCTTATATGCCAGTTTTCCAATAGCCCTAAAATAAGCACACACACTCTAGGAATCTCCTTGGGGTAACTTTAGTACCTTGAGGGCCTGTTCACACGTTCTGCTAGCGCCGTGTTCATAATGCGACACTAGCGCTCGGGCCGATCACATATGCGTTTCCCGGAAATGCATGTGATTGATAAGATAAGATAATCCTTTATTAGTCCCACAGTGGGGAAATTCACAGCGTTACAGCAGCAGAGATCGTACAGAGAGTGAAGTACAAACTATGACAACAATAATATTAGGGATAAATGAAAAAAAGAAAAGGGGGATAAAAAGACAAAAAAGAGACAAGCAATGATCATCAGTTTGATGTTCAGTCTGTGGATGGGACTTGCAGGGACTGGCTAGGGGGGGGGGGCAGGTTACTTCTGTTTGGGCCTTGTTTGTTGAACAGCCTGCTGGCAGCGGGGAGGAATAACCCGATCGCATGCTTTTCTCTGGAAACACATATGCGATCAGCCCGAGCCCCGCCCCCTGTGCACTAGCGTCATGTAATGAACGCGAAACAAGCGGAACGTGTGAACGCGCCCTTACAGTCTGGTCTTTTCCTTGTATTCTATATCCCAGTCCGTCGGAAAATTCTACATTCCATTTAAATCTTTGCCTTTCCTGCCTCATTTCTCAAAACCAAATTCCAAGACGAGAAACACCAACACACAATGGGGGAAACAATTATTCTTAACAGACACCTATCATCTCAATAACCTGAACTAGTCGCATATACATATGAAAGAATCTCCCAAGCCCTCTAATGAGCATGCCAGACTGCTGGAAAATAGTTCCATCAATCAGACCACACCGTGCCACAGCTTTTTTTTGGTAAGCTTTTTTACAGAGACATAACTGTTAGGGTGATGGCACACGTGTCATTTTAAACCCGTTTTTGGGTTGTATTTAAGCAGTCCGTCAAAAGACGCATGCGTTTTGGCCAGGTTTGACAATTATCTTAATTCAAACTGGTCAAAAACGTATATCGGCAAGAAGGAGGCGGGACCTGCCTCCTGTCACCTCATCACAAGCACATGGTGCTGACCAATGGGACCATAGCCATCTATGTATATTCTATCTATCCATCATCTTTCCATTCATCCATGTATATCCTATTTATCTCATATTTATCTATTAACTAGTCATATCTATCTAAACCTTCTAATCGATTGTGCTGCTCTGGTTTTTTTCTATATTTTATCTAGCCATCTATGTACCTACCTAAGTAAAACTCCAGCACAGCACATGAGGGCACACCTTGCAGACTTCGAGATTCTCTACTGCCACTTCCTTGTGTGAGGTGATGGGGGGGATGGGCTGCAGTTTGTGTGGATTATTTGTTTATATACAAGTGTAGGGAAAGTTGAGGGAGAGATGTGAGTGTAGGTGTTTTGTCAACACATCATTTAGGGCTTCTCTCTGCACATGAGTGCTGGAGCACTGAGCTATGAGGTGATCAACTGATTGCGGGGAGAGAGATGGGGGCGTGTCTCCTGCTCCAATGTCCCTAGCAACATCCATATGAGAGATCACTAACATCTAGGGGAAGTCTGCAGAATACAAGACTGTTGCACTTTAAGGGTGCATTCACACCGGGCGTTAACGCATGCGTTTTCAAACACATCAGCACAGCTGAGGAGAGGATATTTGCCTAATTACATTACTGTCAACATTGCATTTACAACACATGCATTTACACAACCTGCTAACATACAGCAATGTGATTGGGCACATTTCCACTCTTCAGCTGGTCTGATGCGTTTCAAACCTCATGCGTTAACATCACATGTGAATGCAGCCTTAGGGATAAGGGCAATGCTTTTTAATCAGTTTTTAATAAAGTCTAAATGTGTAGTTTTTGGAGCCAAAAGCAGGTGTGGATGATAATGGGTTGAGACAAATAATGGAAAGGTGCCGCTCCTCCTACTTTTACTCTATTTGTGGTTTGGGCCAAAAAAAAAAACTGCATTTGAAAATCTGAATGTGTAATCACACCCTAAAGGCCATCTTCCCTAATCAAGGTTCCTCAGACATTTAGTAAGAACTTAGAATTTACAGATTTTCTTCCCATATCCAGAAGGAATTTTAACCAGAAAAGAAACACTACGCTCAAATTCATTTTTTAAATATATTTTAATAATAATTCCTTTAAATAGCCTTCACAGATTATGCAGCGCTTACACAGAGCTTGCCAAATCGGTCCCTGTCCCCATTGGGCTCACAATCTAATCAACCTACCAGTATATTTTGGAGTGCGGGAGGAAACCTGATGACCCGGAGGAAACCCACGCAAACAGAGTAAACAAACTCTTTGCAGATGTTGACACTTGAACCTAGGTCTCCAGTGCTGCAAGGCTGTAGTGCTAACCACTAAGCCACCGTGCTGCCCCTATTTTAATTAGCTTCCATGGAAGATAAGTGTGTCATGGATGGAGCAGTAAATTTTACTTGTATCTTCTAAGGGTCCATTCACATCAGTTATTATGGAAAAGCAACTACACAAAAAAGAAAAGACCAGCACCTGTTACGTGTGTTCCGTCACACCTCATTTTGTCTCAATATAACTGAAGCAAGAACTGAAGATGTGAACTGACCATAAGATGTCCAAAACACAAGACGATTTGGTGGGTAAGGCAAACTGAACAGACAAGAGAAGTGTACAGCAACCATATTCCCCCCTTTGCCTCCTTGTGAAGATTCAGGGCGCGTTCACACGTTGCGTTTTGGTCGCATTTTCATTGCGTTTGAAACGCATATACAACAGCTGATGAGAGGTGATTTGCCTAATTACATTACCGTTTACGTTTGTAAACGCAATGTTAACGCATGTGTTAACAAACCGCATGCGTTAACATCGCGTTTACTATGCGTTTTGTAAACGGGAATGTTAACAGTGATGTAATTAGGCAAATCACCCCTCCTCAGCTGTTGTATATGCGTTTCAAACGCAATGAAAATGCAGGTCAAAACGCAACGTGTGAACGCGCCCTCAAGGTTATAGGCTGGCTTCTGTAGTGTAAACTACAATAAGACATTCTCATTTTCCCTAGCATCCCCCATGACGCCCCCACCTAGAGATATACAAGATTTTCCTTCTATTACATCACGGGTCAGCCGCGGGTGAATGGATAGGGCTCACGGGCTGAGCCCTCTCCATAGCTGGTAAGTCTTTGCTGCATATGTTAACCTGCACACTGCCGCCGGCCATCTTGCCGAGGATCGCCGCGCCCCGTGACATTATTACCTGAGGCTGTCTCGCTTTTACCCTTTCATTACAATGTGCTATAAACGCATAGTAATGAATGAGGAGGAAAATCCCAGGAAAAACAGTAGTATGGCAGTATATGGTAGGTCCAATTGGACAACCTAGGGTTAAAGTACCCTAGGCAGTATGAAAAATAGTAAAAGTAAAAATTAAAAATAATTATAAAAAAAACGAAAAATTCAAATCACCCCCTTTCCATAGAACTGATATAAATAATCAATGAAAATCACTAACACATTAGGTATCGCCACATCCGAAAAAAGCCCGTTCTACCAAACTTCTGCGTGACTTAGAAGTGTTCCACTTTGGCATTCTCTGGTGGCAAAGGGGCACGACCCAGGTCTGAGTTATTTGGGTAGAGATCTCTTGATTCAGACACCACTCATTCTGGTCAGTCTTTTTGCAAAAAATAAAAAAACAACAAGAGCTATCTAGTGGTCCTTCCCCCCCTTGGCTGCAGATAGGGATAGAATGTTCTTTTTCTGGGGTTCTTGTTCCCCCTGGATGCCAAAGATAGGCGACAGTAATGGTGTTGTCCGAGAGAATCTTTACATGTAGATTCTTTAGCAGATGAGACCCAAGAACAGCCCTTAGTGGTAATTTGAGGAAAACTGAATGGGTAGTGGCAAACATCCATGGAAATAAGAGTCCACTAGCTTTGCACCCCAGCCCTTTTGACTGGCGTCTGTCTGGACTATAGTTAAAGGCCAAGGGTCGAATGGGACCCCTCGTCAGGTGTGAATGATGGGTCCACCAGTCCAAGCTCCATAGGTGTTAGAGGTGGAGCCCCCCATTTGCATACAGCACTCCATCCTGGTGGTAGGTGTCCTTTAAAGTACTGCTCAGGAATATGGTCTGTATACTGTTGAAAAGCCTTCTCCCAGTTTATGAACCAGTGCAGGTTCAGTAATGTCTGGATTGTAAAGTCTTTGTGACTAGCTCCTTGTATGTCCTTGCAAGTCTTCCAAATAGGGGGACCACCACATTTTTTTGTACTTGTCACCACTTCTAGAATTTTTTGAAAATCCAACCCTTGGGGTGGATGATATTCCAAATGATAGGGCTCTGTATTGAAAGCATTGTAATTGCCTCACCACATCATGAACTACAAGTTTTAGGAATTTGATCAGAAGGTAATTTGGGCCATATTACGCATCCTTTAATCCACCCAGGGGCATTCGCGTGCACGACAGACTTAAAAAGAACCCGTCAGGCAAAATAACCCTGAGAGTGTGAGTGTGTCCCTGGAGGCGGATCCCTCTCTCTGGTTGGGTGCTGTCGTGGTGAGAGGGGGAAACTTTTTTGGGTTCAAAAGGATACCAAAGAGTTTATCTAGAATGATTTGGACGATGTCACTTATGGCTTTTAGCAGGGGGTCCAAATACTCTGAGAAGTAGTATCTGTACTCAATTCTTGCAGCTGCTACAGAGGGTGGAGGGTCTGTGTCCAGAGAATCTTTAAGGGAGGCATCTCCATCTGAAATTGGATTCTGAAACACAGATCAGTGTTTTCTGCGGTTGTTCAGATGGTCTAAATGAAACTAGAGGTGGTGAAAGAAGATTGAGCTTCTCTTTTTAGAAAAAAGAAATTTACTTTCATGAATGAAGTTCAGTCATCAAGAATCCCAGGACAATTTTTTTATATTTTGGAGTGAGTTTTGTATAGCTCACATCGCTTTTAGAGAAGTTGATTTCCCCCCCCCCCCTTTCTCTTGATACTTTTCTCTGTCCTGCCAAAGAGAGCAAGCTCTCATTACCAGAGGCAGCGGTCCTGCTGCTTGGTTGTTGCCCTCCTAAGCACCCTCTCCATAATAATAATAATTTATATAGTGCACACAGATTATGCAGCACTGCACAAAGCATGTCAAATTGTCCCCTGTCCCCTTGGGGCTCACAATCTAAACAACCTACCAGTGTGTTTTTGGAGTGTGGGAGGAAACCAGAGTACCCGGAGGAAACCCATGCATACACGGAGAGAACATACAAACTCTTTGCAGATGTTGACCTGGGTGGGATTTGAACCCAGGACCCCAGTGCTGCAAGGCAGAAGCGCTACTCACCCAGCCGTGCCACCCTTAAACCTCCATGTCTCCTGGTGTACTGGCCTGTCCCCTTGTAACGCCTTCAGCCTTTGGACACGGCAAACCTTCTTGCCACAGCTCTCATTGATGTGCCATTGTAGATGAGCTGCACTACCTGAGCCATTTGTGTGGGTTTCACAGCTGTTGTAGGGGGGGGGGTCATACAGGCAAGTTGAGGTGCCACACACACACACCCACACAGCCTGTAGCAGCTTTGTCCCACTTTTTGTGGGAGACTCCAAATTGATACCTCCATTGATAATTGTGATTGTTGTCAGCACATTCACCATTGTACAGAACAAAGTTTTAAATTAGAATATTCCATTCAGATCTAGAATGTGAGCAGAGTATATAATTACCTCCTTTAGCACTCCTAGTCACTTCCGTCCTCTCCTGCAGTGTAACAGCCTGTGTAGCCAAATCACAAAGGGACTCTGGTAACAACCACCACCAGTCCTTTGAGCTCATTACAAGTTTAAAGTGGATTTTTAGTAAGGAGGCCATGGATATCAAGTACAAAATTATTCGTCACAGTGCCTGGCTCCAAGTCATTGCCCCTGGTTTATCATGTTTTATTTTGATGGTAAATTTCCTTTAAGGGATTATAAATGCCTATAGTACTGAAAAATATCCTCTAATGGAGACACCAAAGTGTAGTTCAGAACCGCACAAGTAGTATTAAGAGATAATCAGAGTAGAATAAAATTTTATTTTGTCCAGCTAAACACTGAATTTCAGGAATGTTTCTGGCACAATATAATCAAAAACTGCATTAGAGCAATTTATATACAATGGCTTAAAGTGGCATCACTGAATTAAGAGACATTAAAATGAACATTGAAATACTGCAGACTAACAGAACTGGGAAATACCCATAGGTTAAGAATACAGGGCACATGGAATATTTACAAATGCTGGGCTTCTTCCAAATCAATAAAAGGTATCCAAAAAATAAGACACTAAAATACTTAAAAATCATTCAATTGTGGTCAAATTGAGAAAAACACAGGATTAGACATCCATAAAACCATTAAAACAAACCTGTCTAAAACATCAGCATTTTTCTATCATTTGGCAAATAAAATGTAGATTAGAGGGGCAGGAACATACTGAAGACAGTGGAACACCATATGTAACTAGAGTCCATCCTTTCTTGTAACGGTATGCCTAGCCAGATAGGAAGGCTTCTAAATTGCAAAACATACAAAAAGTTAAAATTGTAAAAGCAGCCGTTATGTAGTCTTTCTAAAGCCTTTTAGGATAGGGTATATATTTTCAAAAGCTTCATATATCTCTGCTCGAACTTTAGCACCTATGGAAAAAAAATAAAATTAAAAAAAATGTGAAAAAGTGAAACTTAAAACTCTTGGATAAACCAGTTACACATTTAACCCCTTCTCAAAGATGGATGTAATAGTACTGCACATTTAGCAGAGACTTGCAGCCAACAACCTGCTGTACAATTGTGGGTGTTAACCTCTTGCATGCTGTAATAACTACTCCCCCCCCCCCCAAAAAAAAAAAAAAAAAAAAAAAAAAAAAAAAAAAAAAAACACTACCATAAACCATTGCTAATCACCTTTACCTGTACTGCGTTGTCACTTACCAGTCAATACAACTTTTCCAGATACAAAAATCAAAAGAACAATTCTTGGCTTGATCATTCTGTAAATAAGTCCGGGAAATAATTCTGGCTCATAGCTAAGCAAAAAGGAAGAAAAAAAAAACACATGTTTTACATAATTAACGATAAAATACTTTGTGATATGCCAAATCCTCTTCTACTATTTGCATGGTGCAGAAGAAAAAGACTGAATTCAAAACCAGAACAGATATTGGTCTAGTTTTTATCATCAACCCATGAGAGTGGAGGAGAGTCACAGAATTCTGGAGTAATTTGAAAGTGAAATGCCATACACCAGAATTAAGGTTTTGGATCACATTTAGGCAGATTTTTACAGATTATTTTTTAAATCAATATTATGGTTACCAACTCTAGGTTTCAACCATTTCTAAACCCCCTTGTTGTAGGCTCCCATTAACTTTGTATGCCCCCTCTTCCAAACCCATATGTGCCCCATTTCAGTTGCCCTTTCCCCTTTCCACAACCCCACTTCATTTACAGCAGACACCCTGTATAGAGAAGGCACAGCTTCTGCGCTCCAAATCCTTATGGACAAAGTTGCTAATGCAGTTTCCCTTTAAGAAATTTATACACACCATATGCAGCCATGCGTTTTTAGCTTTCTTTAAGCTGTAAAAACCTTTTTACTCAAAGGTAAAAGGTCATGTATTTTGACAAGGGACACAAAAGCCTTTACATAACAAATGTGCAGATCCACCGAATTAGGGGAGAAAATTTAGAACATGTTACCTGCTGAACTGTTGATGTGTAAGCACCAGACCTTCTAATCTGATTGGGAACTTCACATCGCAGCTCCCCACCATATTCTGAATTTTAAAATCTAAAAACTTTGCTGGGAATCCCAATTTCTGTACAACTCTAGCATACTTTCTGGCTGCTAACCGAGACTGTTCTTCACTGAAAAATAAAGACAAAAGATGTAGATGCACTTCTTACAAGTGTATGCAAGCATGTATGGGTCTGGTTTCCAGGCCATGAACAAGGTATACAAACAGTTCTTTTCGCCTCTATAGTCTCTCAATTACTTGTTTGTTGGGCTTTGAAGACAAGCTGCATATTACAAAGTCCAGTTTTTATTTGCATTTTTGTTCTTTAATTTTGTGTAACGGTGCTCGGTACATATAGACATGACACATTTTACTAGACATATGGAGGTAGATTTATCAATCTGTTTATGACAATACTCTAGTAATGCGCAAAAAAAAAAAAAAATACCTTGTGACATTAAGGGTTTAAGACTGACACTTCCATGACAAGAGGCCAAGTTTTCAAGAAATGGGCTGTGCATCAAACATGCAATACACCAGCAACAGACATTTATAAGTACTTTGCTTGCCAAAGCAATATTCGGACAAATTAGCATTTTCATGCATATTTAGTGTGGCCCAGAGGTCCAGTAGATCCTCTGCCTGGTCTCACAGAGGGTGGGAGGTAAAACTGGGCAAGAGGGCACAGCAGACTTTACATTCAAAAATAGACTAATGTTAGCCATGGTGTAAAGCTCTCATTAAATACAGTCTCTAACCTTCCCCTTCATACATTATAAAGAGATTACTACATCTACACTACTTTGATATATAATGCTGGAACAGCTCTACTTTCTCTCATCCTGTCACATTACCATCTAACTTTCGTGCAAGTGCAGGTTGAGTAAGGATCTAAGCTTTTAACAATTTACCAGTGAAAATTCCCTAATAAGGTATACAATTCTAATGTCTCACATAAATCACTCGAGTTTGTAAGGTTAAATTTAGAAGACCGTTCTTTGACCAAGGAAAAAAAAATATATATAAAACATTAAAACATTTCAACCAACTCAAATCACAACTCTGCATGATTTAATAGGATCAATTCCACCCCTCCATTCCTGAGTAATCAATGTTATTTGAATTTATACTGTTGGATGGACAAAAACAGGTTTGCTTAAGTCCAGGATAACCTTTCAGGATGAATTCACATGCAGTGATCAGTCTTATCACATTCTTAAAAGTGCTGTGGACCAAACACTATGCCGGGGACTCAACTCCACTCATTAATTTATGCACAGTACAGTGTTGGCTCTGCTGCATATAAGTGCAACACACACACACGTTCAGTCCCCAGCAGAGTACTCGGTCCATGCCATGGCACTTCACACACACTGATCATGGAATTATCGGAAAAAAAAAAAATGTACTCAGCCTCCGTTCAGAACCCTATACACATTTGGCTTTCTACTAAATTGTAATAGTTAGCCTCTTCCGTCAGCACTATCTGATAATGCAGAGAAGTAAAATTCTGATTATTGTTCCACTGATTTGGCACAACCTGTGACCCCAATGGTTCCTGTGTAAAGTATATGAAGACATGGTAACAGTTGGGTTTAGGGAGGTCACTTAAAGGGAACCTACAGCCTTGATTCTACCCATAAAAGGTAGAACGGGTGATAGGTGGATGAATGGGACATGAGGACAGCCCTTTTTTGGGCTAATCCTCACGTCCCGGCTATCTTTTAGAAAACTTTAATGCAGGCATATGTAATTTTTTTTTTTATGCGGCTACTGGGGCGTAGAGTAGCCGGACATGAGGCTACAAGTCACGGCTACTCCGCCTACCATTTAATCTTCGGCGCGCAGCTCCTCGTAGCTGCACGCCCTAGACCATGGCGTTCTGCGCATGCGCAGAACGGAGGTCTTCACCTGCGCTGACGCGGCCAGAGATGCCGGGGTATTCGGACGTGGGCACGCAGCTACGAAGAGCTGCACGCCGAAGATTAAATGGTAGGCAGAGTAACGTGGCTACTGGGGCGTGGAGTAGCCGTGACTTGTAGACTCATGTCCGACTACTCCACGCCCCAGTAGCTGCATAAAATTTTTTTTTACATATGCCTGCATTAAAGTTTTCTAAAAGATAGCAAGGATGTGAGGATTAATCCCCCCCCCCCAAAAAAAGGCTATCCACCTACCACCCATTCTACCTTTATAGGTAGAATCAGGGTGGTAGGTGCCCTTTAAATGGATTATTTTAAAACCAACAAGTCACATCAGTAATTTTACATACACACCTCTTTGCTCCTGTGCAAACCATTTTACCAGAGCTAAATATAAGTGCCGTTGTACGTGGTTCTCTTATCCTCATGATTACAGCTGCAAAACGCTAGAAACAAAAACCAACGAAAAGTCAGGTTAGCATTTTTTCACCTCTCCAAGTAGACCTGTCTCTGCCCTAATTTGTAATAGTCCTGGAATTAACAAGTTAAAAACTTTAGTAATATGTAAATTAACTGCAGAGGCTACTGGGGTGTGGTGTAGCCTTAGCTCCAAGTGCCCAGCAAGGCTTGTACACGCCCCAGTAGACTCAGCAATTTACATATTACTAAACTAAAGTTTTTAACAAGTTGGGTTCCAGGGTTAATAATAATAATAATAATTCTTTATTTATATAGCGCACACAGATTACGCAGCGCTGCACAGGCATGTCAAATTGGTCCCTGTCCCCGTGGGGCTCACAATCTAAACAACCTAACAGTATGTTTTGAAGTGTGGGAGGAAACCGGAGTACCCGGAGGAAACCCACGCAAACACGGAGAGAACATACAAACTCTTTGCAGATGTTGACCTGAGTGGGATTCGAACCCAGGACCCCAGTGCTGCAAGGCAGAAGTGCTACTCACTCAGCCACCGTGCCGCCCATAACCCGCCCAGGGTTATTAAGTTACAGGTTATGGCATAAACAGGCAGGAGCAAGTCTACTTCTGATGGTAGATTTCTTTAATAAACTATACTGACAGTTCTCTACTTGTGACTCCATGTTACCTTTGGATTATATTCAGCATTTCGTGCTCTAAGTGCAATCGTTTTTAAGTCCAATTTGCAGCCAAGATTTACTGTTGACACAATATTCCTAGAAAAAAAGACCAAGAAATAAAACATTATATAACAAATTTATTGTTGGGTTATCAGGGCATACAGGATGATTAGGATATTAATAAATGCATGGTGCAGAGCTGGAATTTCAAACATCAAGCACTTTACACAGAATCCATAGTCCTAACTAAGTGTACTGTATTGATAAGTGTACTTACTGCAATTGAGGAACAATCCCAGAATTTTCTGATGCAGGAGTGGCAGGGGTAATAGGAGTCATGGGGGTCATAGGAGAGGGGTATAGAGGTGTATTGCCTGGCAGAGGAGCTGTAGTTAGAGTCTGTGAGTGAAACAATTGAGGGGTTTGGCTGGACCCCTGAGTGCCTTGCTGGGATGTGGATTGCTGAGCCTGCTGCTGTTGCTGCCTTTGCTGTTCTTCAAGAATTGACAAACTGTTGGTTGTCTGTACGGGTTGTGGGGTCAAACCAGTTCCATAGGGCATCATAGGACTGAAAATGGGAATTCCAGGTGTCATTGCTCCCTGCAAAGTTGGTTATGAAATGCACAAAAAAAAAAAAAAAAAAAACACTTTAGAGGTTTGTTTTTACCAAAAAGTACAGCTGTGTGTAAAATCCTCTTCCACCAATTTATGAAGTTATTGCTCAGCTTCAATGATCATACCATTAACACTACCCATAATTCCTGGTTTCCGCCAACATGTAGAAAGAATACATTTCAAACCAGGTTTTTGGAGTAAAATACTGTATGCACCACATATTGAGACACTTTTCCAATGCATACAAATAAGGGGCAAGGTTGTTGCAGGGAAAAATCTGTGCGCAAAAATATTATTATGGTGCAGAAAACTAGACTAAGGCCTTATGCACATGGCTGTCTGGAAGGGGGGGGGGGGGGGGTGTCCCCATAGACTGAAATGGCGGCCCGGCAGGGAAAATATAGAGCATGCGCTGTATTTCCCCGTGTGTGCATCTTTTCTATGGAGGGGTCCTCTCCAGTGCAAAGCGGTAGGGATGCATGTCTGATCTGACAGACAACATATGACAAAATAACGTGGGAAGAACTTGTTTAGATCCATTTCTAGCAGAAGGAGGCATTACATTTCAAAGGGAAGGCTGTGATTAAGCATAGGATAAAACATGCAAGGTCTGAACACAGAAATCTAGAGACCCTACGTATTTATATAACTGGGTCAGCCAATATGCATAGCTTGTTCATGGGGTGTTAACGGAAATCTAGCATCTCAAAACAAAGAATGATAAACCAGGGACACTTACTCATTAATTCAGACACTGATAGTGGTAATCTTATATTTCTTACCCATGGCCTCCTTCCTTTTAAAATCTGCTTTTAAAATTATGCTAAGGAGCTATAAGGGCTGTGGGGGCATTATCAGAGCCCTTCCATGCTGCAGATTGACAGTGTGTGTGATCATTCCAGGCAGAGAAACATGTGAATTTGATGCATGGAGGGATCCTGGTAACACTCCCAGAACCCTTCAGACTCATAAGTATAATTATAAAAGTTGATATTAGAAGGAAGTCAGTCATGTTTAACAAATATGAGATTATCAGTCCTGGATCTATAAGCAAGAGTCCCTGGTTAAATATGTTTAAAGAGGGAGGCGATGTCAAGCCAGATGCATGAATTCACGCCTCCTGCATGATAGATACCTCCCTCTCCCCATGTTGGAAATGGAGGCGACGCCACATGCAAATACTTAGCAGCCCGAGCATGCATTGCATCCCCACGTTCCAAGCTGCTCTTTTTCAGATGATCCCGGTGACTTAAAGCACCGCCGGGATCAAGATGTAGAGGACGATAGGCAGGTATATACTGTGCTTACCTGGGGGGATGCCAAACCCTGGAAGGGGGGCAAACTATTGTTCTGATCCATCTTTAAGTCACTTTTCTAAAGAGCACATTAATGGAACAAACGGCTTGTTTTCGTTTTTTTATTCAAGTTCAAAGGCTCTCCAGTTTCATTGACTCAATCTGCAACAATACAAAAGTAAAAATAAATGAAAAGCAGGAAACACAACCAGTAACCTAGAAGAGCAACTTGTCAGTCCAAGGGCATTACTCAATAAGGGTTGCTCAGATTGTTTAAGAAAGCTCTAGAGCAGTGATGGCGAACCTCTTAGAGACTGAGTGCCCAAAATGCAAACCATACCCACTTATTTATTGCAAAGTGCCAACACAGCAATTCTAGCATTAAATTATGAAATATTCTTGCTCAGTGCTATACCACAGCTTTCAAGGGTCCTGAGAACACTGATATCATTGACAGAAGGTGGGAAAATTCAGATTGCCATTGGAGCTTCCCTTGACAATCCAATGAACAGGAAGAATTGTGGGGCCAAGAGCAGGAGCTTAATGGCTCCAATGATAATCTGACCATATCCACACCTTCTCTTCCTGCAGTTCCAGGGTCCCTCAAGTCCTGTCTTGTGAATTCGGTGCTGGGGCAACTGCCTGAGTGCCCACTGAGAGGGCTCAGAGTGCCACCTCTGGCACCCGTGCCATAGGTTCGCCACCACTGCTCTAGAGTATCACAGGACCAGCTCCATGCACCAGAGGACATCACAGGAAGTGAAATCCTTGAAAATGAAAGTGACACCCTGTGTCACCGCAAGCCATTCATCAAGAGCAGGTTCTGTGACCCTCCTGGAAATCCCCGTTTGAAGATTAGGGGTAAAAAATAAAAAAAATAAAAATTCTTCAAATGGCATAACGCAAAATTCTTCAAATGGCATAACTAAACTAAAAGTACAAAGAATAATGCTAGTATTTGCAATTTATTTAGGAAAAATGCTTCACTGTTGCTTCATAAGTTGCCCATGTGTTTTAAACACCTTCATAATCTCTGAACGTTTATCAAGCGATTCAGCATCGCTGCTACTTACTTTAGTGCTGTCTGCAAACTATTTGTTTACATGTCGGTGCACTGATGAGTAAAAGGGGCATGCAACAGAAGAGTAACGACTCAAATCCCCCCTCCCCTGTATCGTCATGACGCCATGAGCACAGACAGAATGAGTGGGAAACAGAGGGCAGCATGCAGAGAACAGAGAATTGATAAAGCTCTCAAAGGGGGCAAAGACATAGGTACATATAGGTGGAGAGATATGTCTAAAGGAACAGAATTATTGAAAAGTGGCCAACCCCTAAATTAAATATCAGCTAAGCCAAATGTGAGTGGCTACCCCTGTCTATGCTAGCCTGGGCCAGAACCAGTGAAGGAAAGCATAGGCGAATCAAGGGAAGTATCCTGTAATGGATCCATCACATTAAAGCTAACCCACCACAGTCCGCTAACAGACTCTTCTGTAATCTATAAACTCCCTGAAGGTGTTTTTAGCATATTTCTAGGTTTCAGCATGCATGAAAAATCAGCTTATTCTTTTGCAGTCAGTCAAGCAAGCCCACCTCCTGCAGTCAGTCTGCTCTACCCACTCCATGCATCCAAATTCCCAGCCTTGGCTCCTTATTGCAACATCATTCTCCAGCCATCCTGGAATCTAGGAGCCAGGGCTGGGAATTCAGATGCATGGAGTGGGCAGAGCAGCCTGACTGCATCAGTTATAATAGATAATATTTCATTCATTCTGCAACATACATATACTAAAAACTCCTCCAGAGGAAATAAATATTACTGAAACAGGTAACTAGTTTAGTACACATAAAAGAAATTAAAGACATGAACCTCCCCTGGTCCAGTTCTGCGAATATTAGACAATTTTAAAGGCAACAAGTGGAGGATGAATGCCCATGGATGGGCTCTCGTGGTGACATACTTCATGGGGTGCTACCCTCATCCAGAGGTTGTGTCTAGAGAAGGATAAGGAGAATATTTGGGAGCAATGCACTCCTTGACATTATTCCTTTGGATGGGAGTCACATCAACTTGAAGTTGTCACCTCTCTTCCTAGTCTGACACTTTATATAAATTAGACCAATTATGGGCTCAGAAGAGTCACGTAATACAAGCATATAATTCTATATGGCTCTTCTTCTTCATACACAGCTCCCTAGTAGTATAGGAATTGAATTGATCAGTACACAAGGCTGAAGCTGGGGGGGGGTCCAGTCCAGACACATGAATGGAAGGTGCCCCACATGTGCTGCACACCTGCTGAGGCCGGTGTATACAGGAGCAGACATGTGTGCAGCCAGGCACTACCTCGTTACACGCGGATACTGAGCTATATTCCAGGAAAGCTGCCCCTTAAGCCGAGCACGCCACAACATCAGCAGACAGGGCGCGGGTGTCAGCACGGAACTGAAGCCATATACAGGCAGGGTCGGACGCGAGCACAACCGTGTACACCAGAGGTTTTACCTCACCGAAGCCAGGCCAATCCCGGTTACCTGAGAAACGCGAACAGCCTACACTCACTGCTCGCTTCCCTCACGCCATTCCGCCGGCGCCACAGCTACTGGGCATGCGTACACTGACTTACTGGATCCCAGCTCATCCAATCCGCATCGTCCCCCACAACCCGCACTACGTCATTTCCGTTCAGTTGCCAACCACGGAAGTAGATAGGCAGCTTTGTATATAAGATATAGGTAGGCGTGGCTTTGAAATGCAAACCAATTGGGGAATGTGAGGTTTCAAACGTCGCACGGAGTTTTTGGAGCTAGTTGGAGCTAGCACATTCACAAGTTGGGTCGCGTTTTTTGATGCGTTTTTGACGAATTCCAAAGCCTTCAGCCTTAATCACATGGTGCGATAACATTGCATTTTCATTAAGGATGAAGCCTTTTGAATGCGTTAAAAACCGCATCAATAAACGCAACGCACCTTGTGAATGCGCCCTCAGACTGCGCTCACTCGTGACATTTATGTCACATTTTGAAACACAATACAACAGTTGAGGAGATGGGATTTGCCTAATTAAATTGCCGTTAACATTCGCATTTAGTAAATGCTATGTTAACACAGACATTAATATAACAGCGGTTTTGTCAACATATTTACGTAATGTTAACTTGCCTGTAGTGTATTGCATTAACATTGAGTTTTGTAAACACAAATGTTATAGCAGTAATGTAATAAGGCAAATCTCCTCAGTTGTTGTATGATGTTTCAAAACGCAATGTAAATGCCACGTCCGTTTGTCTTCCGTTTTGAAGCTAACTGATTGAGACCAGTTCCGTTTGGAGTTTCTGTTTATTTGAACTGACTGCAATTTAACAGGGGGCGGGCCTTGGCCCGATCACATATTTGTTTCCCAGGAAACGCATATGTGATTGGCCCAAGGCCCTATGGGCACTTTCACATGATGCGTTGCATCACATTTTTTAATGTGTTTTTGACGCAATCCAAAGACTTCAGCCTTGAATACATGCTTAACCCCTTAACGCTCTGCGCCGTAGCTCTATGGCGCAGAGGTGCAGGGAATGTATGAAGAGGGCTCACGGGCTGAGTCCTCTTCATACAAGGGTGGGGGTTGTTGCATATTGCAGCAAACCGATCACGGCTATTAACCTTTCCGTTGTCGCCGGCGGCATTCAAAAAAGACGGCAACGCCTGGGCGCTCTATCTTTATTCTGATCGTTCCTCCCCCGAACGTCATCGGAGGGTGGTGATCGGTTGCCATGGTAGCCTCGGGTCTTCGTTTGACCCGAGGCTACATGGCTTCTGCAGATTCGTTACAATGAGCCAGTGGCTCATTGTAATGAATGTCCTGCAAAAATGCCATATATTGCAATACAGAAGTATTGCAGTATATGGCAGGAGCGATCTGACCATCTAGGGTTAATGTACCCTAGATTAGTGGTGGCGAACCTATGGCACGGGTGCCTGAGGTGGCACTCAGAGCCATTTCTGTGGGCACCCAGGCCTTCAACCAAACACAGAGTTTGCCTGACAGGACTTCCGCTTCTTTCAGTCCAAGACAACCCATGTTGTGCCAAGCTCAGCGCCATTTTAAAGTCCTTGGTTGCCAGAACTACAGGAGGAGCAAAAAGGTGTTGATGGAGATGGATTATTGTTGGAGCTCCTGCTGTGGGTCCCCTCATTCTACAATCCAAATTTGAAGCTACAATCCAAATTTCTCCATCTTTCTATTGTATTGGTGAACTCAGGACACCAATACAATTGAAACCTGTGATACAGCAGGGATCAATAAGTTACTGCTAAAATTGTCATGTTGGCTAGTAGCAACATATAAGTGGGTTTTGGTTGTAGCTTGGCACTCTGTCTCAAAAAGGTTTGCCATCACTGCCCTAGATGGTCTAAGAAATAGTGAAAAAAAAAAGTTTAAAAAATAAAATATTACAAATTCAAATACCCCCCTTTCCCTAGAAATGATATAAAACATAATAAACAGTAAAAATCACAGACACATTAGGTATCGCCGCGTCCCAAAATGGCAGATCTATCAAAATATAAAAACTTTTACGGCCCGCGGTGACCTCCGAGACGGGAAATGGCGCCCAAATATCCGAAATGCGACTTTTACACCTTTTTACTTCACATAAAAATGGAATAAAAAGTGATCAAAATGTCGCACAGACCTCAAAATGGCAGCAATGAAAACGTCGGCTCATTTTGCAAAAAATGACACCTCACACAGCTCCGTACCCCAAAGTATGAAAAAGTTAGTTTCAGAAGATGGCCAAAAAAATGTTTTTCTTTTTTGTACACATTTATTTAAATTCATTGTATAAATTTGGTATCACCGCAAAGCTGTGGTGTTATTTGGAGCGCACAGTCAAAGTCGTAAAAACTAAGCCCACAAGATCGTTTTTCAATTTTTCCACATTTGGAATTTTTTTCCAGCTTCGCAGTACACGACATTAAAACAAATAACACTACGGGAAAGTAAAATTTGTTACGCACAAAATAAGCCCTCACACAGGTCTGTACACGTAAAAATGAAAAAGTTATGGATTTTTAAAGATGGAGAGTGAGAAATGAGCGAAAAAAACCTGTGTCCTTAAGGGGTTAAAGAGGACCTGTCACCTGTAAAAACGGCACCAGGAGCTGCTTACTAAAGTAAGCAGCTCCTAGTGCTACAAAAGATGCATTATTGGAAACCTCCGATAGCGGTAACAGACACTGCCGCGATGTTCCCCAGAAACGCTGGACCGCGCTGTAAGCAGTCCGGCATATTCATGAGGGCACTGCCTCTTCCCCGGACTGCCCCTGCCCACTCCATAGGTGGAGTGCTCCATAGGTGGAGTGCTTTATGCGGCCCAAATCCTGCCCCCTCATGAATACGGCAGACCGCAAATTGCACATTTTAATCGATTAAAACGAGACAGCCTCGGATCATCGGAAGAACCGAGGCTGTCAAGGCAACGGATCGCGGCACCCCGATGACATCAGGACGAGCAACGCTCTCCAACAAAATGGCGTCTTTTTTTAGCTGCCAGCAGCTTTGCCGGCCGCGCTGTGTGCACCCGCGATAGGTGCTAGCAGTTGCGATATGCAGCAAAGACCGGCTATGGAGAGGGCTCAGCCCGTGAGCCCTCCCATGCACCTGCAGCCGACCTGTGAAATGCTATTACGTCACGGGTCGTCAAAGGGTCAAATCAAAATGGAGGCGAAATTTAGAATGGTCAAATTTTTTTCCCGAGTACAGAGACCCCTAATAAACATGTTATCTTTATTCTATGGGTCAATATGATTACGGGGATACCAGACTTTAATATTTTTTCTTACGTTTTACTAAATTTGCCAAATAAAACTCCAAATCTGTCATTTTTGCATCGCCATCTTTCGAGTGGCATAACATTTTTACTTTTTTGACTATGGAGCTGGTTGATGGCTTGTTTTTTTCAGGACAAGTTGTACTTTGCAACAGTAAATATGTTTTTTAATTACTTTTTATTGAATTTTTTGTGGGATTAAATAGGTAAAAATTATAATTCTTGTCGGGTTTTTAACATTTTTTTACGGCATTCATCATGCAGGTTCAATAATTATTTACTTTTATTCCATGGGTTTGTTACGGATGCGGCGATACTGATACTGGTCCACAGATGTGGAGTTTGTGTTATAATTAGATTAATTGTGTTATAATTTAGACTTTTTTGGGCATTATATGTCTCTTTATATGTTAAGGGGCTTATGGGCATTTTTATTGATTTATTATTTTATTTTTTATTAAATAACTTTTTTTTTTTTTACTTTTTTTTTCCACCATGGGACATGAACAAGCAATCATCTGATCATTAAATAATCTGCAAACTGATGTATTGCAAGGTATTAGCTGTGTCAGCCTATTCATAGGCTGACACTGTGCCTTTAAAATGACGTCACAGACTTAGGTTTAAGTAAGTTTTAAAAAAATGTAAATCTTTTGTACAAAAAAAAAAAACATTTGCCATTTTGCCAAATTTTGAGGCCAAATACTTTTTCACACTTTGGTGCACAAATGTTTTGCTGTACGTACTGGAGTTTTAATTTACAGTATATACTTGGGTATACAGCCCCCTGTAGTATATAGCCTGCCAGCCCCCTGTAGTGTATAGCCTGCCAGCCCCCTGCAGTGTATAGCCTGCCAGCCCCCTGTAGTATATAGCCAGCCAGCCCCCTGTAGTATATAGCTTGCCAGCCCCCTAGTATATATCCTGCAACCCCTGCCCCTAATATAATGCCTGTAGGAAATGCCTGTACTCACCTTCTGACGCCCCCCGGCAGGTCCTCTTCTGCTCCGGCATCGGCTACATGTCCCTGAGCGGTCCGTCGCAGGCACCATGATGTCAGCTGCTTGCTGACATCATATTGTGTGCCGATGCCAGCGCACATAGTAGAATATCAGCGAGCGGCTGGCGTCACGATCCCTGCGACGGACAACACGGGGACACGGGGCCACAAAGGTGGCATCGTCGTTTTAAAAAGGGGCCCGGGGGGGGGGGGGGGGGGGGTGTTTGGAAGGTGAGTACATTGTTTTTTTCTTGACTTGAGTATAAGCCGAGGTGAAGTTTGTAGCACATTTTTTGTGCTGAAAAACCCTGCTTATTATCGAGTATATACGGTATATCAATTTGGGATCCATATAACTGTTTCCTAAAAAATCATTTTATATTCAAATATTTACAGATGGAAAAATGGCAAAAATGTGGCTATTTTCCGTTACACTGTTTTTTATATTTTGATGCCTGTTCTCTGGGCATTTTGGGAGGTGATGATGCCTAACATGTGTATGATTTTTACTGTTTATTTTTGCATTCACACGTGGCATTTTGGTTCCGTTTTGAAACACAATCTAAAGCCACTATGACTAAGGATTAGTTCCGAAACGCGTCAATGGCCGTCCCTATCTCCCTCGCCCATGTGCACATGGCTTTTTAATCGTGTGATTAAAAGTTAGTTTTTAATGTTTCTGAATTTTTTCTATAACCACATTTTTGCATCTACGCTGGAGTCCTCAAATCCTTTTTTTTACATAAGATTGCATTTGTGTCACAAGCCATGCACTAACATGCATCGGGAGGAAGATGGGGAACTCCGGCGGACCTGATCGGGGAAGCGACACATGCATGAACTTGGGCGCATGATCCTCATGAATCACGAAAGATGTGGATTCCGGCGGACAACTCACCTCGGGGATCGCGCAGGGACCAGGTAAGTAAATGTGCCCCAATGTGTTGGAAAAAAAATGTTACCAAATCACGAGTGGAGCCTTTGAATTGCGTTTCCAAACATAACTAAAATGCCACTTGTGAATGTGGCCTCAGGTACCACAAACCTTTATCCCAGAGAATTTGTAAACTTTTTATCATGTGTAATAGAGGGCATATTAACCCCTTGCTACTGATGGGCTTTTTCCATTTTCTGTTTATCGATCCCCACTTTCAAAAATCAATAACTTTTTATTTTTCCGTGTACAGAGCTGTGTGAGGGCTTGTTTTCTGTGTAACAAATTGTACTTCCTAGTGATGGTATTTTATATATTCCGTGTACATGGAAGTGGAAATACAATTCAAAATGCGATAAAATTGACAAGAAACCGCATTTGCGCCATTTTCTTGTGGGCTCTTTTTACGTCTTTCACTGTATACTGCCAAATGGGATCCATAATATATTCTTTGGTTCCATACAAACACAGGGATACCAAATATATATAGGTTTTATTAGGTGTTTATGGATTTTACCAAAAATGTAAACTTTTTGTACCCCAAAAAAATTATTACCTTTAACATATTCTGACTCCGGGAACTTTTTCATACTTAGGAGTACAAAGTCGGCTAAGGTGTCATTTTTTATGGCACGGGCTGACATTTTTATTGCTACCATTTTGCGATGTTTAGATCAGTTTTTATTACATTTATAATGTGTTGGGAAAGGGCAAAAAAGTGGAGATTCAGACATTTGAGCACATTTTTCCGTTAAGGGGTTCACCATCGGGAATAAATGTTTCTACATTTTTATAGATTGGGAATTTTGGGACGCAGTGATACATAATATGTTGTGTTTTTTTTTAACTTTTTTTCCACTTTTTTATTATTTATTGTTTTATATGTGTTAGGGGCTGGAACCTAGTTAAATACTACAGCACGACTGTCAGCATAGGCTGATACACATCTTCATTAGGTCCCTGGCTTCCCGGACTTGAAGACGGCACCCCACGATCACTTTGTGGGGTGCCGGGAGGAGAGGGAGGGAGCCCCCTACCTCCGCAGTTATGTAGATCCTGCAGACAGTGCATTGATAGTCTAACAGAAGATGTAAAAACGGATACTAACGGACAGAATTGTATGTCCATTAAATCAATAAGAAAAAAAGATCCGTTATTTATCAATTTTTAACAAGTTAACGGCACAGTTTTTTTCATTTTTCACTCCCCACCTTCAGAAAACTATAACTTTTTCATTTTTTCGGTCTACAGAGGTTGCACTTTTTAGTGATGGTATTGATTATTCCAGGCCTTGTACTTGGAAGAGTGAAAAAAAATTCCAAATGAGGTGAAGTCGGTGAAAGAACTTATTTGCAACATTTTCTTGTGGCCTCGGTTTTTACAGCTTTAACAATGCGCTCCAAATAACACCTTTAAGCCCCTTCTACACTGGCGTTTTTCACGCGCGAGTTCTGCGCGTGCATTTGACGCGCAGAACTTGCATTGCACTCTGTCCCATTGTATTCAATGGGTCTTTCTTCATTAGCGTTTGCGTTCGCAGCATGCTCTATTTTTGCGATTCACGCGCGTTTTTCACGCCCCATTCAAGTCTATGGAGATGCATCAAGAACGCATTGCACTCGCAATCATTGCAAGTCCAATGCGAGTGCAATGCGTTTTAAACGTAAGGGTTGCTAGGTGACCATAATAACAGTATTTCCCCTGCTCGCGAACGATCATTTAATTAAAAAAACACAATGAAGAACAGTGAAGAATAGAATAAAAACAGTGAACACAGTGACACAAAGGATCATTTAGAGAAAAACACAGTGCAGTAACACCAGTGCAAATAGATTACAGATGTGCGGCACATCTGCTTACTTGTCGGGAGATTACGCGCGGAACGGTGCGAACAAAATAGCATGTGAAGAACAATGTATATGTGTGAAGAACCATTGCAGATGTATTAAACATCTGCATTTGTTCTTCACACACATATATCTTGTTCTTCACATGCTATTTGGTTCGCACCGTTCCGCGCGTATGTCCCGACAAGTAACAGATTGGCGCGAACATCTGTAATCTATTCTGCACTGTGTTCTGCACTGTGTTTTTTCTCTTAAATGATCCTGTGTTCACTGTTTGTATTCTATTCTTCACTTTTTCTTCACATCTGCTTACTGTCGGGATATATACACTGGGGAACAGTAAGAATAGATCGCAGATTTGTTTGCAACTTATCAGAAGACATTATTTTTCAATTAATAACCCATTTTAATCCAACCATGGCCCTTTTTGAAAATGCTCGATTCTCCCATTGACTCCCGCGTGAAAAAAATGCGCCCGAAAACGCAAAAAAAAACGCTAACAACACGCGTGTGAAAAACGCAAAAACGCTTAATTACTCCCAGAGAAAAATGGAACAAAAACGCAGCCAAAACGTCAGTTTTTTCACGCATTGCACCCTGACCGTGAAACGCAACGCTAGGTGTGAGAAGAGGCCTTACTTTATTCTTTTGGTTCATTGCGATCACGGGGATACTAAATTTATAAAGGTTTATTGTGTGTTTAACAAATGTAACCCTTCTAATTCAAAAAAATGTATAAAACATTTTAAATTAACCCATGTGAATAAAAACTAATTTGTTTTAACCATCTTCTGACACTAATAACTTTTTCATACTTTGGTGTTTCTGGAGCTGTTTAAGGAGTCATTTTTTGCAAGATGAACTGACGTTTTCATTGCTACCATTTTAAGGACTTTTGATACATTTTGTAAATTTTTTATATTTTGCAAAATGGCAAAGAAGTGGCATTTTTGGACATTTGGGTGCTATTCCTTTGCAGGTTCACACTGGAATACATACTATACCAGACACTCTTGGGACATGTGATACCTTACATATTTATGATGTAACATGTTTATTTTTTATATCAGTTCTATTTATAAATTCATTTTTTATTTTTTAACTTTTGTTTTTTTTTACTATTTTTTTTAATCCCGCCCTAGGTACTTTAAAGAAACCTACTACTATCTAATAGGTAGATCCGTGGCAGGTTCCTTTACTATAACAAAGCCATATCCTGTTTCATCAACTAATCTTTACTGTCTTAAAACTTTTACCCCCCACCCGCAATGACGTAAGCCGGTTGTCACTGGTGCCTCCGTGATCCATGCTGCGTATTGCGGTACACCCGTGCTCCCGCACTGCGGTGTTTTTCTCCCGGCCACCACGCCTCCTCCAACAAGGCCGCGCTGACTTCCCCAGACTTAAGGGCCTGCCACCTCCTAATTGGCGTGGCGGGCTAATCCGGCGCGAGCTTCACTCTTGGCCAGATCTTCAAGCATTTTCCTTTCCCATATAGTGAAGGCTCTCCTGTGGTTTCCATGTGTTCCAACGTTCCCAGTTTCCTCCGTGTGTCTGTCGTACTCCAGTGTTCCGCGAGTTCCCGTGTTCCTGTTGTTGTCCCCTGTTTCTGTGGCGGTTACCAGATTTCCTGTGGAGGCCTGTATTCCAGTGGCGGTCCTGTATTCCGTGGCAGTTCCTGTACCTGTGGCGATCCTTTTACCTCCTGTGGCGGACTGCCCTTGCCATCGAGCCAAGGTCCTGCCATCCACCGAGTCAGCCATCCAGCCGAGTCCTGCCATCCAGTCGAGGTCCTGCCATCTTGCCGAGGTCCTGCCATCTTGCCTCTGTTCCTGTGTCCCAAGCTTTGGTGATTTGTCCCTAAGTTCCTGTTACTGCTTTCCCTACCTTTGCTGCAACCGCGGGCTTGGTCCACCCGTGGAACAACCTGGTGGTATGTGTCCCTGGTTTATCAATGCTTTATTTTGATGGTACATTTTCTCACAGGGGCATCATGGCAAATGCGAGTACAACTTTTTTTTTTGCAAGTTTGCAAAAAGGGTGTGGACTCTTGTTGAAGTAGGGAGAAATTTGTCAAAAGATTTGCATAAATATAGGGCGGTGTATTGTAAAAAAGGGGCACTTGGCGAAAAAGAAGGGGAGACACTGGGCAACAAAAAGGGGGCACTTGGGTTTATATATGGACTGTTGGGTTTATGTATGAACTGTTTACATAACAATCTCCCTTGGGACGTTTAGGAGTTCCATGTTAAAAGGCAGAGGTATTATTAGTTATATTGATTATGAAAGGGGGGCCCCATAAGGAATTTTGCTCCAGGGCCGAGAGGACTCCAGTTACACCACTAGGTCTATGTACAAATTCTACTAATGTTCAGCTTTTTTATTGAAGAAGGACTAAGCACATTATTTTCTGCTTGGGCCACATTTTTAGACATCAAAATAAATTGTATGCCTTTGTTATTTAAAAAAATTACACTTAATATCCAAATTATATTGATGATGTGCTGTTGCAATATGACAGGTTACTGCTTTCAGAAAATATATGGCTTAATATGGCTTAACATAATGCTTTATGTTATATGGGGCTTAGTATAATTCTCTATGTACAGGTATATCAAAAATGTAAAAAAAATTGCTTTGGCAGCTGGAGCTGAAAAAATTCTGTCAGATACTTTCATTGCCTTGGCCATATGTTATAGACGCAGAACTGTTACAGAACTTTTTATTGTATTAAAATTTGGATACATTTCCTTACTGACTTGTAGGGTGTACGTAGTTGTATTACATAACGCTGAAAAAAATTACTATTTTTCTTAATTTTTTTGTGCCATGTTGTACAAATGTTGTAAAGTAAAAAGTGCAATTCCATAATTTACCACTTTTCTTTATTACTTTTCATACTTGGTAATGTATTTTTTGTGTGTAGGATCATTGCATATGTAGTCGCAATCGGCCATTTACACCTTGATTTATAGGTTGGATTATAGGATAAGATGCCGAGAAGCTCAGAGAATCAAAACACGAGAAACACTCTCTGGGGTCTATCAAAATGATTTGAATTTATTAAAAACAAAAATGCATACTTAGAAAAAGATATCTGGCTTATAGGTCAGTGCCTCCATTTATTGGGAAAACTCCACCTTTGTTATTCAAGACATAATTAGTATTAATAATGAGTGAGACAAGAATTTGATTGTTTCGCATTCTTTTCTAGTGTAAAGTAGAAATAGGTCTGTAATTAAGATTGTAGACTGCAATTCTAGCAGTTTTTACTGAGACCAACAATTTTGTCCTAATTTTAAAATAATAATTTCCTCACGCACAGATATTGTGACAATGCCAAAGAGCTATAAATCAAAATTGTCTTGAAAATGGAAAAGTACCACCTTACTTTATGGAAGCTATATCAATCCCTAGCAGCCGATAAGATGCATGCAACATATTTTGTAATAATGGTTATGATAATGTTTGGAGAAGGGCAAAATATGATCTGGACTATCATGTACTAATGACTCTTGGTTAAATATCGGAGTTGATTAATAGAGAAGGTACCGAATAAGGCCAGCTTCCACCTTGACAAGTAGGAAAACCATGCATCATATCAATATGTTGCTCAGAGGCCCGTCCCTAGAAGTAGGTGCGATCTGTGAAACTGGACTGTGCGGTCCACAGTTCTTGGACCGATCTTGGTGTGAAGCCGCCCCAAGCGGGGTGCTATACGGCAGGCCTTTTACACACAGAGTAGGGAAACTGTTGCTGACCCCTTAATGACCTGGCCCTTTTTTTCATTTCCATTTTTGACTACCCACATTCAAAACACATTAAAAAATCTATAACTTTTTTACATTTTACACGTGTAGAGCTGTTTGATGGCTTGTTTTCTGTGTAATAAATTGCACTTCATAGTGATGGTATTGAATATTCCATGCTGTGTACTGGGAAGAAAAATTCCAAATGCTGTGAAAATGGTGAAAAACGCATTTGCATAGTTTTTTTGTGGGCTTGGATTTTACGGCTTTTACTATGCGCCCCAAATAACATGTCTACGTTATTCTTTGGGTCGGTTCGATCAAGGGGATACCAAATTTGGATAGGTTTTATAATGTTTTCATACATTTACAAATATTCAAACCGCCTGTACAAAATTATTTTTTGACTTTGCCATCTTCTGGCAGAAATAACTACCATTTTTAGGACTGTACAACTTTTTTATCACTTTTTATAGAATTTTTAATATTTTTCAAAATGGCAGAAAAGTGCCATTTTCGACCTTGGGCACTATTTTCCGTTACGGTGTTCAACGCAGTGAAAAAACGTTATTATATTTTGATAGATTGGGTATTTTCAGACGCAGCGATACCTAATGTGTTTATGATTTTTACTGTTTATTTATATTTGTATCAGTTCTAGTGAAAGATGGGTCATTTTAATTTTTATGTTTTTTTATTATAATTTTTCTTTTTCATTTTTTTTTTTACAAATGGCAGTATATGGGTATTTTCCACGTCGTTCATTAAAATGTGCAAATCGCAAGTTGTAATGAATGGGTTAAAACGAGAAACCCTTGGGTCTTCGGAAGACCCGAGGCTGTCATGGTGACCGATCGCCGCTCCCCGATGAGGTCACGCCCAAAGCGGCCCATGAGCCCTCTCCATGTACCCGCAACCGACACACGCCGTACTATTACGGCGCACGACGATAAGGGGTTAAAGGCCATCTACCACCAGGATGGATTGTAAACCACGCACACTGGTCTTTAAAACCAGGGCATAAGAAGCTTAAAGAAGAGCAGATCCTGCCAGAGGATGCACACACCAGTATGTTAGTGTGCTTGGTTTACACACCTTCATCCTGGTGGTAGATTTACTTTATGTAAATCCCATCCCTGGCTGTAAACAGTGGTTCACTAATTAATCACCCATCATGTGGATAGGCCATTAGTAGTTATAGATGCACACATTCATTGTATACACCTTTACCAGCTAGTAACTGGCAGCACAAGACAATAAATGAGATATCACCAGGGTGGGGTTGGATATTTAGTCTTTTTTGTTACAGATTCCCGTATGTTCTCTGTCTAAATAAACCTTAAAATAATATTATATATATGGGGGTCACGATCTAGAACAGCGTTTATACAGAATAATGCGCGTGTGCGGGAAGGAGCGTAGAACCATAGAACATCCTATGTGACACAGCGCAACCGCACGACTGCCGGCAGGTCATGTGACACTGTGTGTAGGCGTGGCCAGGCTGTGGAGACTCTACCACCGGAAAGAGAATGACGGAAACCGGAAGCGGTATTGTCGCCATCTACGTACAGTGATACAGCAGAGCTGTCTGGAATGTATCTATCAAGCTATGCGCGTCCTGATCAGCAGAAGTTCCGAGACATGGATTATCACTACACCGGGCCTGTGGAGCAGCGCTTCAACCCCTACACATTCAACGGAGGGTAAGGATGGACGGGATCCGGGATGACTGGTGCCAGGGCTGTGTGTGACATGCTACGTTCCTGGGGGATTGAGCAGGTTTTTTGGCTGCGATGTTCTTTCACTTTCGCTTTATAACAATGGTCGGGATGTTGTGAGCGCTGCCGGTGTGTATAGACCCCCGACTCCTGCTCGGCAGTAATGAGAAGCGGCTTGTCTAAGAGCAAAACCCTTCTGCTTACTCATGACCACCAATCAGAGCTCAGCTATTATTCTATAAACTTGTTCGAAAGCTGAGCATTGGTTGGTTTCCATGAGCAGTTTTGCTGTGATAAATCTCCCTCTGAATTGGCTCATATGATAATAAAGATTTTACTATGTTAATTATTTATATAACACCATCAAATTCATAGGGGACATATACAAACATATCAGGGCATCATGGTGGCTTAGTGGTTAGGACTACAGCCTTGTAGCGCTGGGGACCTGGGTTCAAGTCCCAGAGTCAACATCTCTTTCCAGATTCCAAAACATAATAATTCTTTATATAGCGCCTACAGATTATGCAGCGCTGCACAAAGCATGACAAATTGGTCCCTGTCCCGATGGGGCTCACAATCTAAACAACCTAACAGTATGTTTTGGAATGTGGGAGGAAACCGGAGTACCCGGAGGAAACTCATGCAAACACGGAGAGAACATACAAACTCTTTGAAGATGTTGACCTGGGTGGGATTCGAACCCAGTGCTGCAAGGCAGAAGTGCTACCCACTCAGCCACCGTGCCGCCCATACTGGTAGGTTGATTAGATTGTGAGCCCCATTGGGGGCAGGGAACTATTTTGGCAAAACTCTGTGCAGTGCTGCGTAATCTGTGTGTGCTATATAAATTTAGAAATTATTATATTACATTACAGAGTACAAACAGTCACATGAAACAATAGGTGTGAGGGCCCTGCTCGCAAGAGCTCAAATTCCAGATGGACATTATGCCCTATCCAGTGGCTAATAAGATTATTATATTTTAGCCCTGCATTGTGTGTTGCAGTTTTTACAGTGTGCAGCACAGACATTATGCTGTTGTTGCTAATAAAATATAGTGAATAAATGGTCAGCAATACAGTTTTCTAAAAAAATGAAATCCCTGTAAATTGTCATCCAGTCACTGGCTGTAGTGGTCATGTGTCAGGCGTGGGGACCATCAGTGCTTCAGTCGAAATTACTTATTTGTGATGTGTTATAGGCAGTTTTTATAACTCCTTCAAAACTAGGATAACTCCAAAACTAACATATTGGAGAAAAAAAAATCTGAATTATTTGAGGACATCTTTCTTATTTGTTAGTGTATCATAGTGCTGTTGAGTGTTCAACATAATATGAAGACCCATTCTAATAAATGTGCATCTTTTCCTCCTAGGACTGTGCTGGCTCTAGCAGGGGAAGACTTTTCCCTTGTTGCATCAGATACCAGACTCAGTGAAGGATATTCAATCCATAGCAGGGACACTCCAAAGTGCTACAAACTGTAAGTTATCGTCCAGGCAAATGTATTAATGTATTATCTGTAAGGTAACCCAGGCTTGACAAAAATATATAGTGTGATATATAGACACATTGGAATAAAAGTACCTTACTATTTTAAACTTTTGCTATTCTTTGATTTTTATATACTTCTTCCCTCACTAGTACATGTTTGGCTGCGTGATGAAGTGTTCCCCGTAGTAATGACACCTCATTGTGAGAATGGTGGACGGTATGACAACTGCACCATTCTGTACAGCTTCGGTCTGTGATGGAAATCACCAGTGGATTTGAGCCATGTTTTTGCTGTGACAGGAGGGTACAGCTCATCTTTTGTATTGCAAGATTGAAGTCCGAAACCCTAATCAGCATTTTTTTTTTTTTTAATAAATCCCATTCACTGTGCTGATACTGAGATTTGCACCGGTAATGACAAAGCTTTGCATGATGTGCCACTAAACAGGGCAAGTAAAAAGCCCCTTTTCCAACAGTTTTGTCGCATTTCCAACTCGCATGCCACTTAGTGTGGAGCCGGTGCATGAGCATCCTGACGTGCCCTATTTACAATTATCTTCTCAAATATCCTATTGAACAAGTCCCCTCCTGGGGATTGATATCCCACTTGAACCAGTTGTCTATATACATAATTTACTCCATAGTGTCAGTAGAGGACCAAGCACCATACCGCTCCTATATGTTTTAACAACTGCTAAATGTCTTATAGCCTCATTTTGGAAACACTTAATCCCATAATCTATGGACCTACCGTATTTTTTTTATATTCCGGTGCGCCTTGTATATGAACTATACTACAGACAAGATGTACTGTACATTAAACAGTGTTTAAAGAGAACCCGTCATGCAAAATAACCCCCCTAAACTAAATATATTTTCATAAACTGCCATTAGAGAGCATTGCCTCTATCCCTTCATTGTCCCTCTACATGCCTGCAAACCTAAGCAATGAGGTCCTAAAGCTGTATGCAAATGACCTGTGAAATGTCCAATGAAGCATTAGCATATTCAAGCTGTCCACTCTATTCATGAGTGGGAGGCACAGCCACACCCCCAGTGCATGACTGACAGCCTGTATAATGGTGTGAGGCTGTATAATGATGTGCTTCCTGGTGCTGGTGGCCACGCCCCCTGCAGCCTGTGTGTGCATGTGTGTGTGTTTAGGAGAGCTACAACAGCTCCAGGCAGCCATGTTACAGCAGAACATGTCAGATTCATGTGTAGCTGATGTCTGTGTCTCTCACCTGTATATTAGGAGGATGCTGCATGTCAGCACACACACTAGCCATCCTTTACTATACATTACACACAGACATGAGCAGGGGGAGGAGAGGGGAGGGGGAACAGGGGTGACATAACTGCCTCTGACCATGTGACCAGCCTCATTTACATGATAAAGAATAGATGATTTTACAATGAATAATGTATGAAATAACTAGATAAAGGCTGGGATGGGATCCCTGTGAGCTGCTCCAACAGGAAGAGGTGACAGGACTAGTGGCAGAGACCTGATGACAGGTGTCCTTTAAGAGCTCCACCCCAGCAATATCCTGCTACTGCCCACACTGTACATAGGATCCCTGACTCCTGAAGTGCCCTGGCACCACAACCAACATTCTGCCCATCCTGCCCTAGCACAGAGAGACCGGAGCCGCCATAGTGCCGACCATGAGGCAATCCTCATCATCAGTAAGCAATACCCCACTGACAGGGGAAAGAGAAGGAGCTACAGGAATAACACCCTGCCTGAGGAGGGAAAGTAAAGGGGCAGAGGGGAGACCGCTTAACCCCTGCTGCATCACCCTTGCAACATTAACCCCCAGCAGCCCATAACTCTGAGATCAGAGCTCTGTGACACGCTGCAGACAAGTTTCCCGGGAACTGCAGCTGCCTTGAACTGTGCACAGGTCTGCCACCTGCTGGTCATTTTTACTGACTGCATTTGAAAGGAGTGCCAAGTGCACAGTTTTTTATATCCACTACCCTAAAAATGCCTATATATAATACCTTATAATCCAGTGCACCTTATATATGAACCTAGATGTCTTAGCATTTATTCGTGGTGCGCCTTATAGTCCGAAAAATACGGTATCTGTTCATATTGAAGA
Source organism: Engystomops pustulosus (assembly GCA_019512145.1). Taxonomy (NCBI): domain Eukaryota; kingdom Metazoa; phylum Chordata; class Amphibia; order Anura; family Leptodactylidae; genus Engystomops; species Engystomops pustulosus. The sequence goes on along the minus strand of CM033643.1, from coordinate 163,102,548 downwards.
CATTAGGATCGTGGAACATCTTACAACCCTATTTGGAAGCACAATAGAAAAGTTCAACTCTGTCTGGGCAGGATGGGCTACATTTCAGGCTGAACTCCTTTTCTAATCGGCTTATCATTAGACGTGAGCGGATCCGATACCCAGAATTTTGATTCTGCCATCTGACCTGAACATATTGCTAGATTGGCCGTTCCCCTAGCAACCAGCCATGGCTATGATTAGCTAAAAATGGGCATCTTAATAAATCCCCCCAACGGTGCTTAGTTTTCCGTTTTGAAATTGTGCTAAAACACATTACTTACAATTTTAAAGACTTCTGCTCCTCATTTAGAAGTGTAATTGCATTTGTCCAGAGATTTTTAACATACAATCATTCCACTATTAAATTTTTTTTACCATGTTATGTTGTCTACTAGATACTCCCAGTTATTGGGCATCGGATGTCTGTTTAACAATTATTTTTTCTTAACTTCTACAGGACAGACAAAACGGTCATTGGCTGTAGTGGTTTTCATGGGGACTGTCTCACACTGACCAAGATCATTGAAGCTAGGTTAAAGGTAAATCGGTAAAACTTTGTCGCTTTGTTTGTTTAGAAATACCTTTGAAATGAGACACTGGGGCTAACAATGTAATTCATTTTATTTAAAACTTAACTAACCATAATAGTGTGTCACTATCCCAATTTACTACTTGTTTTCCTTCATAAATAGAGAATAGGGAAAAAGTATCAGAGAAATGGGTGGAGTAAGAACTGCAAAAACTAAAGGAAATGTATCACATCATTTAACCTCTACTAAGCACCACCACCTGTATACCTAAACCTCTGCATATAATAATGTTTTGACTCTTCATTAATCTGTTAATCTGCCATCAGGGTTGTTTGCAACATTCGTATAAAAAGGTACAAAATCCATCAAATTTTGCAGGACATAAACAAAGCTGGGGAATGGCATCATTTTGTGCCAAAACGTTCACCTAAATGAAAAGTTGCAATGCATGAATTTAGTGCTATTGTAAAAACTTGACTATACAAAATTAAAGGGGTTGTCCGAGTTTTGAAAAAAAAAATATATGTGGCCGGTAGCGGGCTGCCTAAAACAATAAAGCTGTACTTACCTTCCGGTGCCCTCCGGTATCCAGCACTGCTGTCGCTCCGGTCCGGGCGCCATGTAAACAAACATGACCGCCGGAGCAGCGCTGACATAAAACACCTCCACAATAATGCCTAATAATCTATAAGAAGCACAAAAAACTCACATATTAGATTTTGTAAAGCTTATACTAAAGCAATATCGCACCAGACTGGTGACAGCCATAAACCGGTTGGGTGCGATATTGATTTAGTAAAACTTGCCAAAAATATGATTTTCCATCATATCCCCCTCACTAAATGTTCTGTACACCGAGATATCACTGATAGGAGCTTCTCTTTGTATAAAATAGGCCCTAAACCAGCTTTGTCAACAGAAAAATACAGAAGATTTGCCTATGAAATAAGGCATTACTAAAACAAATGTGATTTTATCCAATGCTCTTTTTATTCAGTAAAGTTGAGCAAAAATTGAAATGAGGTATCACAATTTTTATTGTGCAGTGAACTGATAAGAAAGTAAAGACTAAAGGTAAATTTGGGTCCCAAATCGACCTGATAGGTTTGCTTTAAAGACGTCATCAGGAATGTGATTTTTAGCTGACAACAGGTTCCAAAGGCCTTTGCTAACGAACGCCTTTGTCAGTATTCTGAATAATTTCAGTAGTTTATAATCCTATGTTTTACATTACCTAGCTTCCTGCCAGCAGTGTGTGGTGAGTACCCCTGGGGAGGGGCAGCTGCAGCCTGTGTGTGCGCTTGTGTTTTCGCATGTATTTTTTCTGCATGAGTATGGAAGAGACTGACACACAATATGCAGCTGTCCCCCTATCGCAGTGATGGCAAACCTTTTAGACACCAAGTGCCCAAACTGCAAACCAAAGTCTATGTAATCATTTGCAAAGTGCCAACATGGCTATTTAGCCTAAAATTACTCGTACTCTCCCTCTTTAAGGTGCATATAAAGCTGCAGTATGATGACCATTACCAGTACAACAAGATAAATATCATCATACTGATTAACAGACCACATAGAAAGACCAGCATCAGCAATTAAATCACAAAGCAGGAGCAAATACAGTGAGAAATACAACTGCCACACGGTGAGGAACACTAGCGCCATACAGCAGGGGGAGCGGACTCTATGGTGTGTTAGCTGCTCATGGGCCAAATATTGCCAGTAGCAGGGGCATTATGAAGGATTGGGGGATGCAGGGGATGTGTAGGACAAATTGTGTGCTGTGGAGGGTGGGGGCACTGAATAGCAATGTTACAGGGATTCTGGCAGGTGAATTTTCCATCAAATTGCCACACATATATATATATATATATATATATACCTCCCTTGGTCTGGAACTCTGGGCACCTATGCCCTGCTTTCAGTAAGGGCAGTGTAGTGCACCCTGATGTCACTGGCAGCATAGCACAGTGACAAGAGATCCAGGCAAATGGTAGTATATATGGATGGATATCTGTCATTAAGGGCAATTTGGGACACTAAACAATAAGGACCTATAGTTGTTTAGTGTCCCAAAGCCACCTGACTGCTGCATGTGAAATACACACAGAGCAGCTCCTGCCTCCTCCCTCCTACGTGTTCCCAAGCTGCAGCGGGTGGGGGGGAGTGGATGGGCGGGCACTGACCTGCTGCTGTGTCTCCAAAGCAGCACTAGTGAGCACAGAGCAGGTGAGATCGCTGGAGGTCTCGGCGAGCAGCAGCTTTTCCTGCCTAGCCAGTGTTCCAATGATATAAAGACGGGAACCAAGATGGTGCGTGTGCCCACAGAGAGGGTTCTGTGTGCCATAGGTTCACCACCACTGCCCTAACGGGACTCACCACCCAGCCAGGTAATGTGAATTGAACTGTAAAAAAAAAAAATATTAAGAAAGCTGACAAAGGCATTAGTTATTGGAACCTGTCACCAACTTAAAATTACACTCTTGGTGACAGGTTCCCTTTAACCCATAGGGGTATATATAACCCATATAGGCCTTGGACATCTGACTCTAAAAACTGCTATTCTAATCACAAGTACATCAGTGCACGGACCAGGAGGACTTCAGGCTTTATCTTGTAAAGTTGTTCCTCTGTATTCTAGACGATAGAATTATTTAAAAAATTGATCCCTTATTTCTACCCAAGGTAGTTATAGAATCTTGAGAGCCAGAGGATAAACATTGCGTCTTCTTTTGCAGATCTAGAAGGGAAAAGAAGAGCGTAATTCAGCATCTCAGTGCTACAAAAAAAAGGGAGAAAAGACTCGTCTTCTTACACAATTCTCAGGATTACACAAAGGACAAAAGCCCTAGAGGGCCACTATTGTTAGGTGTATATAATCCAAGTGAATGCTATGATCTTATGAATATATCCACACTGCCGACTATAAAAGCACCATCTACAAGGGTCATTACATCTTTGGAAGCAGAGGAGAGATGCCTCTCTGGAGCAGATTTGTCAAGCAGCCACATAGTTCAATCCATTTGATCAATTCTGGAAGTTGTGTCAGCAGGAAAATTTGCCATTGGAAGGAAGATTCTCCAGTTTTTCCTCCCTAAGTAATAATCTGGTCAATCTCCAGGTGGGGCTGTCATGGGGATGCAATGGAAAAAGGAATTGGACATTAGACTCACTGGTAATATGCTTTCCTCAAGTCTACCACAACAACCCCCCATATTTATCCCTCCCTTTTTTATTTCCAACTTAAATTATTTTGAAATGTGTTTTTTTTTTTTTAACCTTAGCAAGTACAATGTATGCTTGAATACAGATAGGTCACGCAGGACTGAAAAATCCCATACATCATCAAAGGTAAGTATAAGCAAACAGGCATCAAATGAATCTGAAGCACCAGAGGGAGGCGTCAATATAGTGAAGACAGCGCAAGAGACTAAATTAATTATCAAGACAACATCTGCAAATGTTTTTTGGTCAGAAAAACCCCCCTAGGAAGCTGGGAGGGAAGGGGGAAATACCTAAATGTACACGGGTGGCAGAAACTCATTCAAAGAGGTTAAGGTAGTCTGTCTCCCATAGCATCCCAGGGAGACCATACTTTGAGAAATTGGTCGATCTAGAGAGGAGCTGCATAGTTCCAAAATAAAGAGATCAAGGTCTTGGCTGCACTCAGGATGTGTAGAAATAATTTAGACCTTACTTTCCCCAATCCTCCCGGGGGAGACCTTATAAAAAAAAGATACTGGGTCCCTCTCTATTATTGTCCAAAACACTGATTTCAACAGGGAGTGAACACTATTCCAAAATAGTTTAAGACTGTCACACTCCCAAATTAACATGGTACAAGGAGGTTTCAAGGAAGTCACATCACCATCATATATTAGGAATGCTTTGATGTAGCTTATTAGGTAATGCATTTCATCAAACTGAACATGTCCTTGGGGGCCTTTTCCCATCTAACTTTCCATAGGGAGTTGGGGATAGCCCTCCCTAGCCAGTTCTCCCATTTCAGCATGTATGCATGCTTTTTAGTTTCTGGGCTGACTTTTTCAAGAAGTAGGTTGTAGAGATCAGACATAAGGCCCGAAGAGGTTTAACCCCTTTAGACTTATAATCTCAAAGTCAGTAAGAGTAGGGATGTCAGGGTAGCCAAAAAGATAGATACTATTAGTAGTGTTTCAATTTATGGACACTCACGGTGTGCACCACCTATAGATTTGATAACCGTAATGTGCCTCACACACAGCTCCCCAGTAAGTAATGTGCCTCACACTAACCCCCTTATTCTCCCCCTTCCCTATCATGTCTCCCCCCTTACCTCACAGATGCAGCTCTCTCTCTCTCTGTGCACTGCTTTCCCCAGCAGGTCATGTGACCATGACATCATCACAGGTCCTTCAGCCCCTGTGACTATTATTCACCGGAGGCTGAGCTGCTGGGGAACGCAGTGACAGCAAACGTTCTCATCACGATCCGTGCAGGACACGGATCGTGTTGAGAGAGGGGAGGATGCCCGGGGAGATCCGGGGCAAAGGCCAAAAGATCCGGGGCACGAGCCCCGGATCTTTTGACCTAGCGAGTCAGTCTCCAGTGTCAGTGTTAGGTATCAAATATGTCATTATATGATCTATGTCCGTCTCAAATATCCATCTCAAATGTCAGGTGTCAGTGTTAGTTATCAAGTTTACCATTATATGATTTATGACTGTGACTGCTGACCATGTCCTAAAATGGACACTGTAGAAGCCAGGGGCGTCGCTAGGTCAAAAGATCCGGGGCTCGTGCCCCGGATCTTTTGGCCTTTAGTCATTCCGAAATGTCCCACATATTTTTGCCGTCGCCCCCATTTCCACATATTGGCACTTCAAAATTAAAATTCTCATATACCTCTAGTGATTATTATGCGATTGTAAAAATAGGGGGTCCATTTCCTTACTCAAAACTCACAAAAGTAAAACTAGGTTGGGGAATATAAGGTTCCACACTGATGTGACTTCTGAAGGATCTATAATTCACTTGCTCAATTCCTCGCAGGACGATGGGGACCTGTAATGATTGGCAGCCTGAATTGTGGCCAGAAAAAGCTAAAATGCGCTCCTTCCATTGTAGGCTTGCCATTGTCCCAAAAAGCGATAATGGCCATGTGAGTGCATTTTTCATCATGGAAGAACTAAAATATTAAAATGGGAACCATTTGGACCTTCTCTTTATTTGAGCCAAAACAACTGTCCCAAATGTGCAGATATCGCGGAAATAATGAAAATTTTTAATTTTCATATTGTTTGCATTAATTCTGAAAAAATTGTAAGTCTAAATAAGATTAATCCCACTATAGGACCAAAAAGGGTTGACAGTATCCAAAACGGGATCACTTATGGGGGATTTCTGTGATCTTCACTTGCCAAATTTCTCTTCTAATGGTGGATAGGGTGTTAGAATTGGTTGCAGCCTGAAATTGTGGCCAGAAAAGCTAAATGGCTCCTTCCATTGTAGGCCCTGCCAATTGTACTAATAAAAAGAGAAATGGCCATGTGAGTGCAATTTTATCATGGAAGCCACTAAATATAAAAAATCTGGGAACCATTTTGGTTATTCTCTTTATTTTGAGCAAAAAAAAACTGTCCCAAATGTGAGAATCGCTGAAAATAATGAAAATTTTTAATTTTCATATTTGCTGCTATTAATTTGAAAAAAAAAATGGTAAGTCTAATACATGATAACCCATATATATTGACCAAAAAGGGTGCAGTATCCAAAACAGGACACTTCTGGGGGATTTCTGTGATTCTTCATGCCAAATTTCTCTTCTAATGGTGGATCAGGGGGTTAGAATTGGGGTTGCAGCCTGAATTGTTGACCCAGAAAAGCGTATAAAAATGCGCTCCTCCATTGTAGGCCATGCCAATTGGTCCAAAAAAGCAGATAATGGACCATGTTGAGTGCATTTTCATCATGGAAGAACTAAAATATTAAATCTGGGAACCAGTTGGTTATTCTCTTTATTTTGAGCCAACAAAAAAAAACTGTTCCCAAATGTGAGATATCGTTGAAAATAATGAAATTTTTAATTTTATATTTGACTTTGCATTAATTCTGAAAAAAATGTAAGGTCTAAAACATGATAATCCATATATATGGACCAAAAAAGGGTGGCAGTATCCAAACGGGATCACTTCTGGGGATTTCTGTGATTCTCATGCAAAATTTCTCTTTTAATGGGGGATAGGGTGTTAGGAATGGTTGCAGGCCTGAATTGTGGCAGAAAAGCTAAAATGCGCTCCTCTACATTGTAGCCCTGCCAATGTCCAAAAAAGCAGATAGATAAGGCATGTTGAAGTGCATTTTTCATCATGGAAGACACTAAAATATTAAATCTGGGAACCATTTTGGTTATTCTCTTTATTTTGAGCCAAAAAAAAACTGTCCCAAATGTGAGATATCGTTGAAAATAATGAAAATTTTTAATTTTCATATTGCTTGCATAATTCTGAAAAAAAGGGTAAGGTCTAAAAACAGATAATCCCATATATATGACCAAAAAGGGGTCCATATACCAAAACGGTCACTTCTGGGGGGTATTATGTGATATTCATTGCCAAAATTCTTTCTTCTTAATGGTGGATGGGTCTAGAATTGGTTGCAGCCTAAAATTGTTGCCAGAAGCTAAAATGGCAGCTCCTTCCATTGTAGGCCCTGCCGATGGTCCAAAAAGCAGATGAGTGGCCATGTTGAGTGCATTTTTGGCACAGAAGGAACAGTGAAAATACCAATGAAACCATTTTCTCCGTGTCCTTTACGCATGTGACATATTGTGATTAATTATAGGAGGAAAATTGCATTTTTTCCCAAAAATTGCCAATTTTTGCAGTTTTAAAAAAGTAGAATAAATCATGTGAATTAATTTTATCACTAAATGATAAATCAAATGTTACAAAAAAAAGACCCACAGAATGACTGGATATGTTTTAATTAATGTTCAGAGTTATTCCATAACGTATCCCACATACTCCAGATTTCAAATCTGCAGGTCCTTAAGGGCAATCACCAGGGTCCTTAAGGGGTAAAAACATGGATGGGTGGGGCCTCAGACAAATTAAAATACATAGAGACTATAGCTAGAGCCAGTTGGCCCTGGCAAAACAAATAGCTAGTTTCCTCTACTTCGTGTACAAAGAGGAGGAGAAGGAGGACAATGAGGAGGTAGGAGTGCATACATTATTCAGTTGAGCTCTTTGACCTGGGGAGAATGAAAAATTCGGCGAAATCCAGGCTTTATTCATCTTGATGGGGTGACAGAAAACTGGCAAAGGCCTTGTTTGTAAGCGTAGCCCTGACCAGGCTGAAAAGCTGCCTGCTAGGCATACTCTCCCTTGCTACTGTCCCGCGGAAGTACGCCCTCTGCGCTAGCGGCTGTCAGAAGGGAAAATTTTGGTACTCGTTTTTTTCAGCTTGTGCACCAGGGCCTGTGGTATTCATGCATTCTCACACTCCTTTTCCTCTCCAGGGATGAGAGTGGAAGGAAAGATTTTGCTTGTACCGTGGGTCCAGGGAGGAGCGAATACCCAGTAATCGGTGCATGGTTGCTGCTGGAAAAATTCTGTGAACGCGAGGGTCCGGGATAGGCAGCCAGCATGAAATCGGCCATAGCGTCCAAATGCGCAAGAATTCAATCCCCTCACTGGGCCTGACTGCCATTCCTCTCCTCCAACTCCTCTTCTTCTGCCCATACACGTGAACAGGAAGGAGCTGAACAATGGTCCCCTCTTCTTTCTCGCCACACTTCCTCCTTTCCTCCTTCATCCTCCTCACCTCCTCCGATATGCGCGGAGAAAAACAGACCTTAAGGGTGCGTGGCTATCAACAAGGGAACTTCTTCCCCCGTCTCTTGTGACGAGCGCAAAAGATTCCGACTCATGCTGGACCAGAGAGTTTTTTCAAACAGGCCAAGCAGCGGGAGGGTAGGCTGATGATGGCCACGACCATCTGGTTGAACCTCAAAGTTACTCAGCACTGACAGATATCGACATCCACGTCAAACTCCTCATGTAGACTTTGAGCAGGAAGGACTGACCTGACTACCAGTTCTGGTGGAGTTGACTATGGCCGTCTACAAATCGCTCTGCGCTGGTGCTGGTAAACTAGGATAACATGTTTAATGTTGAATTCCCCCTCGTGGGCACGTAGCACAACAGTCGTTGAGCGGGGGCAGTTGGAGGCCCAGAGAGTGGCAGCCCAGCATCTGTGCGGATTCTGAAATGCGCAAGATTGCGGGCACACTTCGTGAGCAAATTCAGACAGATGGGGTATGTCTTGAGGGAGGAAACGTGGTTGAACATGAGATTTTAACACATGGGCCAGGAATGGCACATGTGTCAGTCGCGAGTTGCAGAGCGCCACCAGGTTACGGCGTTGTCACACACAACCATGCCTGGATTCAGGTTCAGCGGTGCAAGCCACAGATCGGTCTGCCTACCGTGATGCCTGTAATAGCTCTTGGCGGTGTGGCCTTTTCAGTTTGAAGCACCGCTGCTGTCGCTTAGCGGGACGGCACTGCTGGCTTGTTGCCTAGAGCTACCGACTGACTGGCGCCATGCACATGGATGGTAATTCGGAGGAGGGGTGGAGGAGGAGGAGGCATAGTAGTCCTTTGGGACCGGACGAGGTAGCCCCGCAATTCTCGGAGTCGGACAGATATATGAGCAGCCCCAGGGTCAGACTCGGTCCCTAGCCTCCACCAAGTTAACCCAAGTGCCGTCAGCGATATTAGTGCCAGCACGGCAGGCAAGCACTCGTCCAGTGTCCGTGTAGGTGGGACCTTGTAGAAATGGCGTTTAGTAGGGCACGATGATGTTCTCTGACACGTGCTGTGTGCAGGCTGGGACGGCACATCGGGAAAAGTAGTGCGGTGGGTGTCCGAATACCCGAGGGGGCGGCCGCCGCCATGAGGTTTTCGAAAGGACTCGGTCTCTCTACCAGCATAGGGCAGCATCTCCAGGCGTAAGAACTTGGAGATGTGCGTTGAGGGCTTGGGCGTGTGGGTGGGTTCTATATACCTTCCCTTTTGCGCTCCAGCGCTCTGGGGTATGGAGAGCTGAACGCTGGTGGATTGCGGTGGAGGTCGTTGGAGGCGAAAGATGGGGTTTTCGCACGCTGGACGGGTGTTTGGTCCTGGGCAGGGGGCTGACTAGCAGATAAGCAGGGGAAGAGCAGTGGTGTGCTCGGCCGGAGGTGAACGGCTTGGGCCATTGGTGGGTGGTTTGCATTCAATGCTGCGATACTGGGTGGAGTTAAGCTAGTAGTTTGGTGGAACCCCGCTGATCTGGTTGGCACAGGTTGCACACCATAGAATCCGTCCGGTCACATCCGCTGCTTCTGGTAAGAACCTCCAGACTTCTGAAAATCTAGCCCTCGCCACGGGAGGTTGACTCGGGAACACTTTGGTGCCTGATGCACCGAAAAAAAAAGGCTCCTGGCCCTGCCTCCGTCTGGTCCCCACCACTGCCTCTTCATCACACTGTTCTGCTATAGTACCTCGCCTCCCTACTCAGAACGCACTGTGTTCACCCGGGCCTATCAACCCAGCTTGGGTCTGTCACCTCATACTCCCTCCGATCCCTCAGGTCTGCTGCCCCCCTCGGACTTCCTGCCCTGGACAACAAATTCACCACTGTCTGACAACCGTGTCTCCTTCATCGTCCGACACCTCTTTACACACACTTCTTCGCACTACTTCAATAATGTCATCATCCCCCACCCACAGACTGCGACGGGGGAAAAGCTGGGCAATCGGAAAATACTCAGCAAGCAACCGGACAAGTGGTTTGACGGTGTGGAAGGGTCCAGAAAACAGTTCTCTCAGGAGTATGCCGGTTCAAATGCAAAATTTTGCTGGGAGGGGGAGACTGGGGGGAGGAGGCTGAGGGGGAGGACTGGAGGAAGTTGCTGATTAGGTGACCATGGGTGGACGGCGTGAAGATGACTGGGTGGACAAATGGCTAGGATCATTGTCCGCAATCCACGACATCGACTCTCATTCGCACTGTTGCTGCGCTCACAGTGCTCTACCCGAGTCCCAGTAAACTGGGACATGATAAACCTAGGGAGTGTAGCTCTGCGGCGTTCCCCTGCTCCGCATCACAGGTGGTGTCTCACCCCGCCCACGGACCACGGCTTTTTGACCCCTGCAGTAGTTGGACGCCCAAGTCCACGCCCTCGCCTCTACCCTAGCCCTCGGGTTAAACATTTCAAATTAAGTGTAAACTAAAATTCTTTTTTTGTTTTGTTCTATTTTTTTTTTTAATTTATTTATTTTTTTTAAACAAAACGATCTCCTATCCATGCTAGTGGCTAGTTTCTAACCTACACTGACCGCACACACACTGGATTGTGTGCGGTGGCCTATGACTTTGAGTTATAAAAAGAATAAAGGGAAAAAAAAAATACATCGGCAGACTCTGCTCTAATTCAAATTCAAAATACCCTAATAAATTGTCCGCCACTTCGGTGTTTGAGGTGGATATGCGTGTACACTAAGAGCTAAAAACAACGGTCGCAAGTCTCCCACGAAATTCTCAAATAATGGTACTAGCTGCACTCTAATGCCAGCAAGCCCAGCCACAAGGAAACAAAAAAAGGAAAATATAACGCTATTTGTAGAACTAAGTTATAAGACCGTGGGGGTTCTCCTATGGTATTTCTGCCTACACTGAAAGCACACTGCTTCTGTAAGATTACTTTGAGCTAATAAAAAAGAATAAAGGTAAAAAAAAATAAATCAGCAGACTCTGCCTAATTCAATCACCCCTAATAAAGTGTCCCACTTCATGTTTAAGTGGTGGATTGTGTGTCACTAAGAGCTAACACACGGTAGCAAGTCTCCCTGCCAAAGTAACTCCACAATATAGGTACATTGCACACTAATGGCAGCGCCCAGCCACAGGCAAACAAAAAAAAGTGAATAAAAAGTGATTGTTGCCCTAAGAGGGCTGTTTGGTTTCTTGTAGTAATCCTCCTAACATGATTCTAATAGAACACCCTAACGCTTTCACCTGACATAGCAGCTCTTTCCCCTAGGCGGCATCAGACACAGAATGTACGGCAGCGTGACAGGGGCTAGTCTATGCCAGGGTCACCTGAATCGACCAGCCATCCACTGCAGTAGACGTATAGAGGGTACCACTTGTCATGCTGGGTGGATGTGCAGAGTCTCCGGCTTGTGCTTGTGCATCTGTTTCTGCCGCCAAAACATCACAATAGCCGGGAGATGCCATTTTATCGAGGCGGGCGAAGTATTCGTCCGAGCAACGAAGCAGTTTCGAGTACGCTAATGCGTCGAACGAGATTATCAAGCTGCTGACGATATGTTCGCTCATCTCTAGTACAATAATACAGCTCAGGCTTACTGTGCTGATACTAGAGTCAAGAAAAAAAAAAAAGTCAAACTCACCTTTCCAGTGCCCCCACAATGGTTCTTTCTTCTTTGGTCTTGCAGCAGGCAGGTTAGTGCGTGCCAGCCACACAGATCAATGACGTCAGCTGCCACTTGTCATCTATTGTTGTTGGCCTGCCAGTGCGCACTCTAATGTCAGCAGCTTGGCGCTGGGAGACACACGAGACTGAAGAAAAGCAGACCTGCGGGGCACCCAAAGGTGAGTTTGACCTTTATTTTTTTAGGAATTGCCCAAAAGGGAGCTGGTTGACTACAGGGGCTAGCAGGCTGCTACTACTGGGGCAGGGGGCTGGATACTACAGGGCAGGGGGCTGGAAACTAACAGGGGCAGGGAGCTGGATAACTACTAATCGGTTACTATATGGTAAACATATACACCAGTCACCATAGCCATGGAGAGTGAATGACATTGATTGTGTGTATAGGAAATTCACTTGGAATGAGGATTTGTTTAGGGTGAGCTAGTCAGTGGTTATTATGTTAACATGGCTTTCTTCTTAAATGTCTGTCTATTACTCGTTCTTCAAAACCACATGGGTTGTGACAAATACAAGCTGTCTTTTTCTCAATTACATTTTTATTGAAAAGTTTTATAAATTTTGTATGATGACAAAACAAGATATCAAAAATCAACATGCAGTGGTGATAGTAAAAATGACTTCCAATTGTGCTCAATTGTGGCTTACCCTTTCTGCTAGGAAGTTTAGTATGATTCCATTTAGAGAGTTTCTGTAGCATAAAGTGCTGACTGCTCAGTCGATAACAAAAACAACATGCTGGCTGATCCGTGATGTCCTCTACAAAATCAACACAATTTTACAGTGTGTCCAAATTGTTTTTAACATCTTAGAAATTCACCACAGCAAGAGAGAAACTACTGGTGCATTAGAATTGTCCTGTGTGTGCCACGGATCCAGCAGTACTTGAGAAGAAATAGCTGAATTTGATTTAAACATATACATTCTTGTAGCAAACACTAAGAAGCAGAGTGAATTCAAGGTGTGTACAGGGTGTCAGTAATGAGACATAAATGAGATCCACTGGAGAAGATGGATTCAATGTACTCACATCAGAAGTAAATTACAACTGAAGTTTTTAGACATTTTTCCACATTGTCCAGTAACTAAAGGACATGGCTGGACACGGAAAATAGCCCCTGCACCAAAAATATGTAGCACAGAAACTATGGCAATAATAGGTGCAAAGTATGCCTTTCACCAGTCTCTATACTGCAAAGTTATCATCAGCATGAGACACAATGATTAACCTTGCCAGCACCAATACATAATACGTCCACCCTATCTCCCAAGTGGATCATCTGTTATGTGCTGACACCAGAAAGTAATCGTGCTCTGATTAACCAACATTGAGATATTCCTTTACTTTTCAGTCCTGACTACCATGGACTAGATGCGGGATTATTTTAACTATGGCTTGAATGCCAGTACTGCCTGGTGTAAAAGCCATGAAAAAATTGCAATTTCCGACTCTTGAGAAGGAATTGCAACTTTTTACACCCTTGCCATTTCCACACTAAGGGGTCGGAAGGGGAAGGACCTTGTGAATAATTCAAAGTGGCGCACAATCGGGTGCTTGGAATTCCAAGAGATCAGCCCTCTTGGTATATCAAGGTTCACCGTTGCCGCCAGTGACGTGAGATTCACAACTGTGCAAGATTGTATTCACAAAAAATATGCATGGGTATGGCCAGTAAACCGGTTATCTTCACTTTCAGCACACCAAGCTCCACTGGGAGACGTTGCCCCTGTCTTTGGTCCTCCTACCACCTCATGTCTATTGCCTTCCTATGGTATGACATATTTGCTGAGCTTCTATATGAGTACTGTTTCAACTCAATTCCCTCTTTTTCTCCCTTTCCCCCCTCTCCCACCACCCTTCCTTCTCCTCTTCCCTTTCCTCTTCTCTTTTATCCTCTCTCTAATATGGCTGCCAACGTGTCTACCTGAATTACCTGCGCAAATACTGGGTTAGTGTCATGGACGAAACAGTGTGGTTTGTCTTAAGTTAGGTGGCCAACTGTCGTTGCGTTGTTAGTTAAGGGTACAGGTCTACATATTGTTATTTGAAGAAGGCTAGACCGGGGGTTTTTATTTTCTTCTGGGATAGTTTTATTTGTCTTGGTTATCCGTCATTATATTTCAATGGTTTTTGTCCATGTCTGTGTCGTACCAACGGATGAATGCTTGGTTGTCTAGGTCTCCTTCGTTTGCACCAATTTTACCCCCTCTAAAGCCTCACCTGCTTGGGCTTTCCAATTTCCCTTCCTTTGATATGACCTCAATTAGAATATGAGCTGGATATGAGACAGGGGCCTAAACTCTAATTTCAAGCAGGCTTTATCCTTGATGTTATTAAACAATCCCCCAATACGTATTATACAAGACACCTCACCTCACGAGCCAGAAGGTCTCCCTGAGCTGGTCTGTGGTAGCTAGAGGGTAACATATCTTCTACTCGGTCTATGCCAGGGAGTCTCCATTCTATATCAAAGCTCTTTCTATAGAGGTTATTCAAGTGCCACCGGATCACTTTGGTACTACGTAGTTTTTCTCACATTGATTTGGCTTTTGTCTCCTCAGATATGCTTCCTTATTTGTCTGTGTATCAACTGCCCACACAGTGCCTGGATCACTCTGCATGGTTCTCCAACTGTATGTTGGGCCCACCCAGTGACTCTCGCCTTTGGCATCTGCACCCAACCTGGCTGCTCTCCCTGGCAGTCCAGGGTTTGTCCTGGGTGGAACTCCTATAAATCTTCTATCAGGCGGGGCTTTTATCTCGTGGTGTAGCCAGGGGCACACACCTGCCATTGAGGCGAATTGAGAATCTTGCCTCAGGCGGCGCACACCTGCTGGGCGAGGAGGACGGCATTGCGCCCCACCCATGCTGCCGTCCACCCGCCCACCCATGCTTGCCACCCTCCCCATGCTGCCCTCTGCCATGCCAGCCGGCCGGCCATCTACATACTGCCGGCCGGCACATCCCCTGCCCGAACATACCCCCCCCTCATGCTCGCTCCTAAACCACTCATGCAGGTATACTGCTCTCCTACAAGAGCAAAGGACTAGACCTTTTGAAAAAGCACTGGATAGTTGGAGGAAGGAATGACTCCCTGACCTTGTCTATGATGACTGGCGGGAGGTGAACTATCCTATTTTACATCCCAGCCCGGCCATAGAAATTATATAAACCCGGAAACCCCTTTAATGTTTTTGTACAAAAATTTTAAAAATTAATAAATAAATTAATAAATAAATACTTAAAAAATACCTGCTTCACTTTACATCGTTCCCCTGCAGTTCCTGCTTCTTCCTCTCCCTAGGCTCTGAATGATTCGGGGAGGGGGCAGGGCTGCATCCCTCGTCCTAGTCATCTCAGAGCCTGGGAGAGAGGCAGGAAGAGACTGCGGGGGCACAATAGAAGTTAAGGGATTTTTTGTTTCATACCTAGGAGGGGAGAGTGGCCACTATATGAGGGGAGGGAGAAACAGGAGGCCCAATATGAGGGGGGGGTAGGAAGCCAGGTGGCCACACATAAGTGGGGAAACAGGAGCCACAAAATGAGGGACGATGGAGGCCACAATATGAGGGGGTGGAGGACAGGAGAACCACATATGAGTGACGATGAGGTGGAGCTACATTATGTGTGTGTTAGGGGGGTGGAGGACGGAGGCCACAATATTAGGAGGTGGAAGACAGTAGGCCACACATATGAGGAGGATGGAGGCCACAATATGAGGGGGATAAGGACAGAAGGCCACAATATGATGGAGACTGGAGGAGGTGGCCACAATATGAGGAGGGTGGAGGACAGGAGGACACATATGAGGGTGATAGAGGAGGGAGGCCACAAATGAGGCGGGAGGACATGAGGCCACCTAATGAGTAGAGGATGGTGGTAACAATATCAGGGTGATGGGGGAGAGATTCCCTGAATAGATGTATATTGGTAAATTACCTAATATACAGCTTCTTTGGATAATATGTTATTATGCAAAGCTTCTTCTATTGTATCTTTAACCAGTGTTGACATTTTAGATTTGGAGTTATTATTTGTATAAAGTTTGAGTTTATTATAATTTGAAAGAGAGGATTTTTTGCCTTGCCTTACCAGGCAATACCAGCAAGTCATTCTAGCTACCCTCTATATATATATATATCTACAAGAACGTACAATTTTAATTTCGTAAAAGGGGGTGTCATGAGTAGCAAAGGCTAAGAAAGTAGAATTATTAAGGGCCACTGAAACTATAAGTCAGGGACTACAGGACTACACTAATTGGTAGCCACTAAGGGGGACATTATACAGTGTAGCATATTAGGGGTATGGATGTGTAACAACAGCATGGTTTTCAATTACAATATTGCTGTGCTGGAAAAGGCAGAGTTTTCCCCTTACATTGCAAAGGTTACAACAGTGCATTGGATTTGTAACAATCCCATCTACTGTTATGTTATAGTAAATATCTGCAGAATACATTACATGTTTTATCACACTTCTAAAGAGAAGAATAAAAGCTTTTATACATACAAGTACATGACAGATTTACTGCTACATTTTTTCTTAGGACAGTCCATCTATTTTGAAGCATGAAGCAATTTTAACAATTCTTGTCTCTTTACATTGTAACATTTTACGGATGTATTGTAGTAGTTTAGCTTTGTCATAAAATTAACTGCAGCAAATCATAAGGAAGGTTTGCAGCCTTCTCATTTAATTAATATATAATTCATACTTAAATTGGTGAATAAAGAAAAAAATGTAAATTACCGTCTTCATTACACAAATTGAGGAAGACAGGTGTAATAATGTCTTGCTGATAAGTTAACCCTTTCATGCTAGGCATTTCTGGAAATCTTGTTGTGTTTATTGGCCAATTATTTTCACAATTTGACATGTACAAAAAAACCAAAATTACATATAATATTTGTACTAAACCCCAGAAACGGGGCAGGTCATGACGTGTAGTGTGAGGACGTCTGAGACAGAGCTGTCGTGCATTGGTCCTTAGAAACAGTACATTGGCTAACTTACCGGGCGAGAAATGTTGAAAACAGATAGAGAAAGACAGGAGAGGCAACAGGAAACTCCAAGAACAAAAGATGGCCAAGATGACTTAGATAAATTCCTGAGAAAGAAACTGGCCTCCCCTGCATGCAGACACGCAAGATGGTTGCCGACTCCCATCAACGAGCACGAGGCATGGAGACTCAGACGGAGACTATGTCTGGGCGAATACGGAGGCCCCTCTCTCATGCTCCTTCCTGCAAAAATGATCTCCAAGCAGTTGCCCGATAATGAAAGAAGCTGGCGGAGATAATACACGTGGTATACCATATTGGCAGAGGGTAGAGGAGCTGGAGGTTATCAGGAGGCAATAGTTCATTTCAACTCAGCCATGGCTATAAAGCCCACTGAGGGCATAAAACTTGGGGACATTTACTTAAAGTGTCGGTGTCTGCATTTGGCTTTGTACACGACCTGCTCTCGGAAAGAAGACACACATTTAATATTGTAGAGCTGTGCAGAGACATTTCTGCGCCGGAGACCATTTTCTGTCCCGGTGGACCAAATCTGTCCCGAGCACCAAATATGTCCAAAAGTCCCTGCTAGACCAGTTTTCTTTTGGTCTACTTTCGCCAGTTTACAGCGCCTAAAATGGCTGTGACACATATTAATTCTGTCTGAGTTTCCACTCCGCCAAAGCCACGCCCCTTTTCGGAGAAGAGTCGGAGCAGACGGAAAAGTCATTTTTTTCTGTCCCGACAGCTAATAAATAGGTCTGAGAGCAGAACTATGTGGTGAGAGAGCGCCACAAAACTGCGGAAACACCATAGTAAATGTCCCCCATGTGTTAGTCTTATTGGAGGACCAGGAAATCACAATTGGCAAAAAAACATTAGTTTAAGGGAAAGATAGTAACGCAAGAGTGGGCTTCCTGAAGCTGCTCGGGAGATTTTCAAAACTCATTGGTCCAGGGCATGCAAAACAAGTGTTATTGAAGGCTCTGAGTCCAGTCCAAGAGCTAGGAACCCCCTAGAGATGTGATATGTGGTCTATTGTCATGTTATGTAACACTGTCCATATTCTTGAGAGTGGCTAGAAATAAAGACAGTGGCAAGCTCAAAATGGTGGTATGCCCTCTACCAAGACATCTCATACTACTACACTCTATAAGAGGCGTACACTGATTCCGCTAACAGACAATTAAGACAAAATAAAATTTGTTTTGGTGTGTTTCCCATTCAGGCTCACTTCCAACACAGTAGAAGAGGTACACAATAAGAGATGACCTCCCTGCAAAGTGGGATCTCCTAGATATAGCACCAATCAAAATTTTCATGGTCGTTGGCCCCAGAACAATACTGGATCTGCAACGTTTCCTTCTATGGGGTCCATGGGCCAGGACCGGGGAGGCCAAAACACAGAGAGGGAAGAAGGTGCACTTCTGAACAAAGTACTGAGGAACAGCTACTTAAGAAGAATAGTGTCAGGGAGAAGACTTTTTTGCAACTATGTGACCCTAGGCCGTGATGGCGAACCTTTTGGAGACCGAGTGCCCAAACTACAGCCAAAATCCACTGATTTACCGTGAAGTGCAACATGGCATTTTAAGCAGTAACTTATTGCTACATTCTTTCAATTGTATCGGCCCTGAGCAACCAATACAGTTGAAAAGAAGGAGGCAAATTCAGACTCTCATTGTAGCTTCTCTCCAGGGCTCTCTGTGCAGGAAGAATGGTGGTCCACAAGATGATCTCCAAGATAATGCAGCCCTGTCAACACCTTCTCACTTTCCCACATTCTAAAAGCCAGAAGTGTCGCTTTAAAATATCGCTGAGAGCAGCATGTATTTAGTTGCCTGGACTGCAGGAAGATTTGGTGGATTTGGTCCTATTTGGTGAACTCTGTCCTGGGGGCAATGGTCTGAGTGCCCACAGAAATGTTCTGAGTGCCACCTTGCACCCGTGCCATAGGTCGCCACCACTGCCCTAGGCCTTCGATCAGGAGTGACTCTAACCCCCCCATTTCGCCCCCCCCCCCATGATGCAGTTGATAAGCCCAACCAAGTGGAAAAGGAACAAATGAGCGTTTACCTTAGGGGAAGAAGAACATCATGTCTTACACTCCAGCTTTGCACAGTTTATGAGTAGCTAGAGACAGTATGTTTGCGTTTTAATAGTTCCCCCTAATATTTCAAGGACGGATCATTATACTGTTTACCAGTTAGGTGGTGTCAATGGCTCTGCTAGTAGCCTTCGGGCTATATTTGCAGGTATATATGGTGTATGACATGATATGGCTACATTAGTAGAACATCTTTCAATGTTAAAAACTTCCATACACACAGCACATAAGAGTCTCAAATCTATGTGCTATTACACAGATCGCAAACTAACATAACACTAACATAAAATACTAAGCTAACATCTAGGCAGTAACACAGTTTTTTTTCACAGCCATTTGGAGACAGAAAGCTAGAGAGAGAGCATAGCCATTTCAAAGACACCTTTGAGTCGCTAGCACATGTAGAGATACGAAGGGAGGTAAATTTTTGTTATGTGATTATTTAGGACACGACCAGATTACAGTAGCCAATTTTTATGCCAAAAAAGGTCAAGTGTTTGGTTAAAAGAGCCTACTCTAACATGACTGAATTTGAGGAGGGCATAGTAAATCGTGGAAGGAAATATCAATTTAGCTTTAAGATCCCTCACTTGACTCATCCAAGGGGCAGTAACACAAATGCAGAAAACATTAGCAGGTGCTCAGAAAGCGTTGTCTGCAGCAACTTAATGACACAATGCAATATTCCATCCATCAGAACAAGACTATATTAATACTATTCCCCAGTATATGATCATTTCCGAGGCTGAATTACCTTTTTCTTAACACAACATTGTCTTTATATGATCCAAAAGACAGATATAGGGCCAAAACATTTTGGGGCCATGCACCAGTACACTTATACTTGACATTTTCAGACCTGCCAAAAACACAAAGAAGTGAATCATATTAGACACAGAAATATATTCTGGAACTCCAGAACAGCTTCTGATTATTTCCTCAGAGCTAAACTAGAGGACTCGCCACACGCAATTAGATGGGAGGACATAAGGTCCTTAAAAGGGGGTATTGACGGCACTAGGAGAAGCAGTTAAAAGCGCAGACTTGCTACCATTAATGAGTGTTGGATAAATATATAAATTAGAGTATACCATAAGAGGACTAAGCTACGGGGCCCTAAGTGAGTTGACAATCTTAAGAGGTCAACTTAAAGACCATCTGAACTCAAGGCTGCTAGAAACTATCTATATACCAAATTCTTCTACTATGCCCATAGGGACAAGGGGAACAATTAATATATTAAAAATATAACAAAAACCTGTGAGTACTTCACTGATAGCAGAGAAAATTCAGTCCTTTATGAAAAACTTTGTAACTTAGAGCCAAAACAAAACAGTCTAAAACACTAAAACAGGTCTGCACTATTTACGACTAGGATCAATAATTCTTAGACAACATACATCTGCCTACATATGTCTGAGTAGAGATGACAGAGAAGAGTTAGCACAGCCATCACTTCCAAGGAGATTCAGGATGTTATACAATCTATGCTCTGCATAAAAGTCCAGGTCCTGAAGGACTTACTGCTGTCTACTTTAAAAAATTAAACCTGTCCTCCTCCCTCATCTTGGAGGCCATGAGAACAGGCAAGACCTTCCTAGACAGGCCCCAGAAGTCATTATTACAGTAATTCCTAAAGAAGGCAGAGATCTGGAGTTATGTGGCAACTATCGCCCTAATTCAATGCTATTTTCATGCTGATGTCTGGGCAAAAGTGCTAGACTGCTAGAGTGCTAAAGTGCTTTGTAAATACTTGCCTGACTATTAGACCCTAAACAACCAGGTTTTTGTACAAGGACGTGAAGGCAATCAGAACTCCACTAGGGTTCTGCATGGCCATTCAGTAAGGAAAAAAAAATCACAAATTCATCAGGTCCTTCTTGGCCAGATGCCGACAAGGCTGCTTTGACAGATATAAGGGGTTTTCCCCATAAATCCCCTAGTGATGTTAACACAATAAAGCTCATTTTTAACCCTATACTCTACAATTTAAAAAATGCTGTTTTGCTCCTATCACTCACTGATGGTCAGTGTAAAATTCTAGATTGTGGGTGGGAGTTTTAGCAGACACATTATGATCCATCCAGTCTCTGTGAGCTGAATGTGGTTAGATTATGAGGGTCCAAGGTTATATACACTTTCATTTACCTTTTGAACATTGTACAAGTATCTGAAACATAGAAAGAGAGATGAGACAGAAAAGAGATGCTGAAATCCATAAGACACATATGTGTCAGCTTCACATATGAGATCTGCGTGCCTGTCTCCCTGTTCCTGATAAAGAACTTATCTGCCTGTAGCTTGTATTTCCCTCGCTATGTAAATGCTGATGAATGTGAATCATGTGAGCTCCATCCAGCAAGTATGGGGTGGGACTAGAGTGCAGGGAGCAGAGAGAGAGACACAAGGCCCTGAAGCCTCAGGCTAGATGACTGCTGACCCTAAAGTCAGAAGTTACAGAGTGTGTCTAGGGGCAACTGAATTATGTATACAAGGATAGAGACAGGTTGGACTTATATCTGTGAAATGCTGCTTTTTTTTTTTGTTAATTATAGGGAATTAGAGAATGTTATTTGTTATCCTGAGTACATTAAGAAACTTGTCTTCGTGGGAATACCCCTTTAGTATGATGTTTATGTATGAGGTGCTGAGGAAATTACAAAATACCGTACTCTATCATACAAGCAGTGATTTCTTTATATGGTTGCCGCCATCGGGACTACTGGCTTATACTAGGGGGCAGGGGCTGGTTTTTTTTTTTTTCAAAAACGCATGCAATTTTTTAACAGACTGCTTAAAAGAGGCCCAAAAACGGGTTCAAAACGCCACGTGTTACGCCAGCCTTACACTTCCAGCAATGAAGCAAAAATGCTTTCAAACCAGCTAATTGCATAATAACAGAAAAACGCATGCATTTTCAAATGCGTTCTGCTAGTGTTTTAAAAATGTACACAAAGGCATGGTTATGGTGTGCTAGTACTGGCTTTACAAATGCATTGCTAGCACAAGGGGCTGCCTTCGCCAATCGCATATGTGTTTCAAGTGAAGCGTACGTGATAAGCAACCAACAGAATGCGTTGTACTGGAAACGCACATGTGACCGAGCTGAGGCTGCCCTGTGTGCTAGCGTTTGTTAACACAGCATTTGCTGCACTTGTGTCCTCACCCTTAACTCCTTCACCACTCTACGACTGATAATCCGAACAGAGAGCTATGAAGGGTGGTATGAAGAGGGCTTACAGGCTGAGCCCTCTTCATACAGGGATTGGCTTTGCTGTATATTGCAGCAAAGACCCCTTGCTATCACCCCGGTCAGTGCTTGCATGACCCGATCGGTTGCCATGACAGCCTCAGGTCTTTGTCAGACCCCAGGCTGAATGGTTTTTTTCAGATTCGTTACAATGAGTCAGTGGCTCATGTTTAGTATCATATGCAAAAATGCCAATACTGCAATACAGTTGTATTGCAGTATATGGTAGCAACGATCTGATATGTGGGGTTAATGTACCCTACAGGTCTAGAAATGTTGAAAAAAAAGAAAAAAAAAGTGTAAAAAATAATATTAAAAATTCAATCACCCCCCTTTCCCTAGAACTGTATAGAACATAATAAACAGTAAAAATCACAAAACATTAAGTATCGCCGCGTCCCAAAATGCCCGTTCTATCAAATATAAAAACGGTTATAACGGTGGTGACCTCCGAGACGGGAAATGGCAGCCAAATGTCCAAATGCGACTTTTACCACCATTTTACATGACATAAAAAATGTAATAAAAGTGATCAAAATGGTACAATGAAAACATCAGCTCATTACGCAAAAAATTACATATCACACAGCTCTGTACACCAAAGTATGAAAAAGTTATTATCGTCAGAAGATGCAACATTTTTTTTCCTTTTTCGTACACATTCATTTAATTTTTTGAAAATGAATTAAACCACATAAAACCTGTATAAATTGTATAACCGTGATCGTACCGAACCAAAGAATAAATCAGAGGTGTTATTTGGAGCGCAGAGGGAACGTCGTAACAACTGAGCCTACAAGAACGTGGCGCACATGCGGTTTTTTTTCAATTTTTCCACATTTGGAATTTTTTCCTGCTTCCAGTATACGCTGGGTTTTAATAAATAACGTCACGGGAAAGTATGATTGTGGTACGCACAAATAAGTCCGCACGCGGCTCTAAAACAACCTGTTTTTCTTCCCAAGGTGGAGCCACTGTGGGAAGTCTTACAGGCTCAATCACTGCCTTCAATTTATAATCATTAACCCCTTAACGCTCTGCGCCGTAAGCTCTACGGCGCAGAGGTATAAGGATGTATGAAGAGGGCTCACGGGCTGAGTCCTCTTCATACAAAGGGGGGTTTTTGCATTTTGCACAACCCCCACCGCTATAACCGCGGTCGTTTAATAACCGCCGCCGACGTTTAAAAGACGGTGGCGTTTGATTGACTTTTTGGACCACCACCACGCTCTTTTGTGTCTGTGGAATATTTTATATGTTTTTAATATTATGTGTCTTGATTGCTTTAAATAATTTACAATAAAGATTGTTGTTATTTGATTCCCAACAAATAGTCTTTGTCTGTGTTGGGATAGATTGTTGTCCTATATGCCTCTTTGGTATTGCTGTTGTGGTTTCGGTGTTAGGATCTATACAGGATAGGGTTATCTGATTGGTATTCATCTACACATACATGTCCTTGTGTGTGACTCAACTGCTTGAGTCACAAACCTAGAGCAGGTCCTGAACAGGCAGCCTATGTGGTGATCAGCATCCAAACAATAGACTATGTATCGGTTGTCTGGGGCTGCCACATTTTTGTGCAGGAAGCCTTAGCGTGAAGAACACACATGGCGTTTTCGGGCCGATTTTACTAAGTGCGTTTTCAGATCGTAAAAAACGCATCCGTTTTTAAAAAACTGCATGCGTTTTTGTCCGGTTTTCCGAATTTGCGCAATAAAAACGACAAAAACTGATGTGTTTTCAAAACGCATGCATTTTTTAAAAACGGATGCGTTTTTAAAAAACGCATGCGTTTTTTAACGCATGCGTTTTTTTACGTTCTGAAACGCACTTATAAAACGGCCAAAAACGCCATGTGTGTCTTCACCCTTAGGTTCACAAAATGGAATGGATTGCGTTTTTGAAGGCGTTGCAGGCCCATCATGCGCTTATATCCTCCCTGAGTGCATATGCCTGTGACCAAAATGCACTTAAGTAGCAAAATGTGTTTCAAAACGCAATCCATTGTATGAATGTGGAGTAAGGCCGGTGACACAATGGGGGACATTTACTATGGCGTTTCTGCCAGTTTTGTGGCGCTCTCACCACATGTTCTGCTCTCAGACTATTTATTAGCTGGGGCGCCAGAAAAATGCCTTCTTTTTCCGCCTGCTCCGACTCTTCTCCGAAAAGGGGCGTGGCTTTGGCGGAGTGGAAACTCAACACAATTAATATGTGTCGCAGCCCTTTTTGGGCGCTGAAAACTGGCGGAAAGTAGACCAAAAGAAAACTGGTCTAGCAGGGACCGTTGGACACATTTCTGGTGCTCGGGACAGATTTTGGTCCCAGGGAAGAAAATGGTCTTGGCGCCAGAAATGTCTCTGCACAGCTCTACAAATTAAATGTGTGTCTTCTTTCTGAGAGCAGGTCGGTAACAAAGCCAATGCAGACACCGACACTTATGTAAATGGTCCCCCAGCGTGTTCAGGTGGTGTTTTCCCATTGTGTTTTTTATTGAATTTATTAGACGCAGCATCTTTGCTTCTTTTGATTTCAAATGAGATTCTTTCTTGGGTCTTGAACATTGCATATCTAAGGTCTGCATTTGTGAAGTCCGTTTTTCAAAGTGGTTGCGTTTTTTAAAAAAACATCTGCATTTTGAAATACATTTTCAATGCATTCAAAAACCTGAATGCCACGTTTGTCACTGGCCTTAGGGTGAAGACACACATGGCGTTTTTGGGCCGTTTTTACTAAGTGCGTTTTCAGATCGTAAAAACGCATACGTTAAAAAACGCATAGTTTTTTAAAAACGCATGCGTTTTTGTCCTTTTTTTCATTGCGCATTTTCGAAAAACGGACAAAAACGCATGCGTTTTCAAAAACGCATGCGTTTTAACTATCTGAAAACGCACTTAGTAAAAACGGCCCAAAAACACCATGTGTGTCTTCACCCTTAGGCCGCATGCGGTTTTTAACGGACTGCTTAAAACAGCCCAAAACAGGTTAAAACGCCACGTGTTGTCTGCATTTGCAAATGCGTTAATTTATTGCAAAACACCGGTGGCTCGTTCCCGATCACAGCATTTCCATAGAAACGCCAATGCGATCGCGACTGCGGCCACCCCGGTGGGCGGTTTGGTCTGCGTTTGCAAAACGGACAGACAAAACGGCACCTGTGCCACCACCCTGAGGGTGAAGACACACATGGCGTTTTTGGGCCGTTTTTACTAAGTGCGTTTTCAGATTGTTAAAAACGCATGCGTTAAAAAACGCACCCGTTTTTTGAAAACGAATGCGTTTTTTGAAAACGCATGCGGTTTTTGTCCGTTTTCATTGCGCAATTTCGGAAAAACTGACAAAAACGCATGCGTTTTTTATCGCATGCGTTTTAACGATCTGAAAACGCACTTAGTAAAAACGGCCCAAAACGGCCCAAAAACGCAATGGGGACATTACATAAAGTGTCGGTGTCTGCATTGGCTTTGTTACCGACCTGCTCTCTGTAAAGACACACATTTAATATTGTGTAGCTGTGCAGATAAATTTCTGGCGCCGAGACCATTTCTGTTTCCCTGGGACCAAATCTGTCCCGAGAACCAGAAATGTGTCCAACAGTCAGAGAACAGCAACAGTGCAATAGCACTGATTTGTGTCCCTGCTATAGACCAAATATCTTTTGGTCTACTTTACGCCATTTACAGCGTCCAAAAATGGCTGTGACACATATTAATTGTGTCTGAGTTTTCCCACTCAGCCAAAGCCACGCCCCTTTTCAGAGAAGAGCCGGAGCAGGCGGAAAAGTCATTTTTTCTGTCCCCGACAGCTAATAAATAGGTAGGAGAGCAGAAGATGCGGTGAAAGCGCACAAAACGGCGGAAACACCATAGTAAATGTCCCCCAATGTGTGTCTTCACCCTTGGTGTGAGACTAGAGAGGACGAGGAGAATAAGAGGGGTAGCAGCTGCCCACCCAGTGTTGATGTAATGGATGGGATTTAAACATATCCTATCCACAATTAGAATGAAAAAAATACAGAAGTGGCCACTGAATGAATAAAGATCATAAATAATAAATCTTTGATAATATAGCACTCACAGATAACATAGCATTTGCCAAATAAGTCCCCATCCCCCATGGGCTCACAATCTAATCAACCTACCAGTATGTTTTTGAAGTGTGGAAGGAAACCCACACAAACCAGAGAGAACATTCAAACTCTTGCAGATGTTGACCCTGGGACTTGAACCCAGGACCCAAGTTCTGAAAGCTGCAATGCTAACCACTAAGCCACCATGCCATCCTCATATAAGCCTGCATTCTGGCACAGACTCAGAGCTGCATATTATGAGGTTTGTTACCTTTGTTTGCCTGATAAAGAAATCTATCATTAAAATAAAGCACGATAATCCAGGGACACTTACTCATAGATCCATACATTGTGACTGTGGTAATCTTCTATATTTGTTATCCATAACCTCCTTCCTTCTAAATAAACTTTTTAAATTCTGCTGATGAGCTACCTTTGCCCCTCTATATTTGGCTTCTACCAGGGGCGTTGCTAGGGTTGTAAAAGATCCGGGCACGGGCCCCAATACATAGTAGCGCTCTCTTTTGTAATGCCCCTCCTGTACATAACCCCCTCACATAACAACTTTACTGACAGTGTATACAGCTACAGAAACACCAGAAGAAATCCCTACTTTTTCCCTCCAGTGACTGCAGGTGACGTCTCCTCCATCTTCTCCATTAGGATCACCACTCTTATGCTCCTCATTGTCCCTACATCTTGGTTCCTGGCACTGTTATCCTGCTACCGCCACTAAACAATCTCCACACAAATACTGTAAGGCTGCGCTCACTACTTTGTTGTGCATTTAAACAAAAACCAGGTGCGTGTTACCACTCACGCCCCAACAGTAAGTACTGTGCCCACACAAGCCCCCCATAATGTGCCCCACAGCCCCCCAGTAAATGTGCCCACACAGCCCCCCAGTAATGTGCCCACACAGCCCCCCAGTAATGTGCCCACACAGCCCCCCAGTAAGTAATGTGCCTCACACAGCCCCCCCTAAGTAATGTCCCCACACCCCCCCACTAAGTAATGAGCCTCACACAGCCCCCCACTAAGTAATGTACCTCACACACAGCCCACCAGTAAGTAATGTGCCTCACACAGCCCACCAGTAAGTAATGTGCCTCACACAGCCACCAGTAAGTAATGTGCCTCACACAGCCCACCAGTAAGTAATGTGCCTCACACAGCCCACCAGTAAGTAATGGGCCTCACACAGCCCACCAGTAAGTAATGTGCCTCACACAGCCCCTACTAAGTAATGTGCCTCACACAGCCCCACCAGTAAGTAATGTGCCTCACACAGCCCCCACTAAGTAATGTGCCTCACACAGCCCCCCCCCACTAAGTAATGTGCCTCACACACCCCCAGTAAGTATGTGCCTCACACAGCCCCCCAGTAAGTAAGTGCTTCACACAGCCCCCAGTAAGTAAAGTGCCCACACAGCCCCTCAGTAAGTAATGCCTCACACAGCCCCCAGTAAGTAATGTGCCTCACATAGCCCCCCAGTAAGTAATGTGCCTCCACACAGCCCCCCAGTAAGTAATGTGCCTCACCCCCCCCCAGTAAGTATGTGCCTCACACAGCCCCCCAGTAAAGTAATGGCCTAACACAACCCCCTAAGTAATGTGCCTCACACAGCCCCCCAGTAAGTAATGTGCCTCACACAGCCCCACCAGTAAGTAATGTGCCTCACACAGCCCCCCAGTAAGTAATGTGCCTCACACAGCCCCCCAGTAAGTAATGTGCCTCACACAGCCCCCAGTAAGTAATGTGCCTCACACAGCCCCAGTAAGTAATGTGCTCACACGCCCCCCAGTAAGTAATGTGCCTCACCACCAGCCCCCCAGTAAGTAATGTGCCTCACACACAGCCCTCCACTAAGTATGTGCCTCACACACAGCTCCCAGTAAGTATGTGCCTCACACTAACCCCCTTATTCTCCCCCTTCCTATCATGTCTCCCCCCTTACCTCACAGATGCAGCTCTCTCTCTCTCTGTGCACTGCTTCCCCAGCAGGTCATGTGACCATGACATCATCACAGGTCCTTCAGCCCCTGTGACTATTATTCACCGGAGGCTGAGCTGCTGGGAACGCAGTGACAGCAAACGTTCTCATCACGATCCGTGCAGGACACGGATCGTGTTTGAGAGGGGAGGATGCCGGGGGATGCAGGGGCAATCATATAATGACATATTTGATACCTAACACTGACACTGGAGACTGACAGAGTATGAGTTTTGGATATACAACATCTACTGCCTGCCTATCAAATGACGTGTAAGGGTTCATTCGCATGGCCGTTTGCGGGGACGTTCTACACTCTCTTGTTTGTGAGAAGTGCTAGACAGGGTTTTTAATTTTCTTCTGGGATAGCTTCTAAGTTTGTCTTTGGGTTATCCGTCATAATTATATTTTCAATGGTTTTTGCCTGTCTGCGGTCGTACCATAAACGGAGAATGCTGGTTGTCTAGGTCTCCTTCGTGCGACCCATTAACCCCCTTAATGCCTCACCTGCTTGTCTTTCCAAATTTCCCTCCTATTGGAATGACCTCATTAATAGAGCTGGAGTAGAGCATGTGGCCTAAACTCTATTTCAAGGCTTTAAAGTCCTTGATGTATAAACAATGCCCCCATACGTATATAACAAGACCCTCTCACCCACGAGCCAGCAGGTCCCTTTCCTGAAGCTGGTCTGGTAGCTAGTGGTAACACTTGCTTCTACTCGGTCTATGCCACGGGAGTCCCATTCTTATCATCAAACCTCTCTTTTCTATAGGCAGGTTATTCAAGTGGGCCGGATCATTTGGTCACTACGTAGTTTTTCTCACATTGTTGTGGCTTTTGTCCTCCTCAGATAATGCTCCTTATTTTGTCCTGTGGTATCAACTCCCACACAGTGCCTTGGGATCACTCGCATAGGTTCTCCAACTGTATGTGGCCCACCCAGTGACTCTCGCCTTTGGCATCTGATCCCCAACCTTGGCTGCTCTCCCCTGGCATTCCAGGTTTGGTCCTGGTGTGGACTCCTATAAATCTCTATAACAGGGGGGCTTTTACTCTCGTGGGTAGGCCAGGGCAACACCTGCCTATGAGGCGAATTGAGACTGCCTCAGGCGGCGCACCACCTGCTGGGCGAGAGGACGGCATTGTTGCCCCACCCATGCCTGTTGCGTCCACCCGCCCACCTGCTGGCCACCCTTCCCCATGCGGTTGCCCTCCCCATGCCCACCGGCCGGCCATGCTACTACCCGGCCGGCCGGCACATCCCCGTGGCCCGAACATACCCCCCGCCCCCCCCGCGGCCCGACTAAACCCCCCCCCACCCCCTCGCTCCCCCACCACCCCCTCCCCCCCCGATGCGCGGTTAACTGCTCTCCTACAAGAGCAAAGGACTAGACCTTTTGGAAAAAGCCCTGGATAGTTGGAGAAGGATGACTTCCCGGACCTTGTCTTAGATGACTGGCGGGAGGTTAACTATCCTATTTTACATCCCAGCCCGGCCATAAAAATTATATAAACCCGGATACCCCTTTAATGTTTTTGTACAAAAATTTAAAAATCAATAAATAAATTAATAAATAAATACTTAAAAAATACCTGCTTAACTTTACATCGTTCCCCTGCAGTTCCTGCTTCTTCCTCTCCCTAGCTCTGAATGATTCGGGAGGGGGCAGGGCTCATCCCTCGTCCTAGTCATCTCGAGCCTTGAGAGAGAGCAGGAAGAGACTGCGGGGGCACAATAGAAGTTAAGATTTTTTTGTTTCATACCCTAGGAGGGGAGAGTGGCCACTATATGAGGGGGAGGAAACAGGAGGCCCAATATGAGGGGTGTAGGGTAGACCAGTGGCCACATAAGTGGGGAACAGGAGGCCACAAAATGAGGGACGATGGAGGCCACAATATGAGGGGGTGGAGGACAGGAGACCACATATGAGGACGATGAGGAGGAGTCACATTAGGTGTGTGTTAGGGGGGGTGAGGACAGGAACCCAAATATTAGGAGGTGGAAACAGTGATGGGCCACCATATGAGTGAGGAGGAGGCACAAATGAGGCGTGGATAAGACAGGAAGGCCACATATGATGGGACTGGAGGAGTGGCCACAATTGAGGATGGGGACAGGAGACACATATAGGGGTGATAGAGGAGGGGAGGCCACATATGAGTGCGTGGAGGACCTGAGGCCACCTAATGATAGAGGATGGGGGTAACAATATCAGGGTGATGGGGGAGAGATTCCCTGAATAGATGTATATTGGTAATTACCTAATATACTCTTCGTGTATATGTTTTATGGCAAAGCTCTCTTCTATTGTATTCTTAACCAGTGTTACATTTTTAGATTTGGAGTTATTATTTGTATAAAGTTTGAGTTTTATAATTTGAAAGAGAGGATTTTTTGCCTTGCCTTACCAGGCAATACCAGCAAGTCATTCTAGCTACCTCCTATATATATATATATCACAAGAACGTACAATTTAATTTCGTAAAAGGGGGTGTCATAGTAGCAAAAGGCTAAAGAAATGTAGAATTATTAGAGGGCCACTGAAACACTACTATAGTCAGGGACTACAGGACTACACTAAGTTGGTAGCACTAAGGGGGACATTATACACGTGTACAATATAGGGGGTCTGGTGTAAACAGCATGGTTTTCAATTACAATATTGCTGTGCTGGAAAGGCAGAGTGTTCCCCTTACATTCAAAGGTTACAACTGCATTGGATTTGTAACAATCCCATCTACTGTTATGTTATAGTAAATACTGCAAATACATTACATGTTTTATCACACTTCTAAAGGAAGAATAAAAGCTTTTTATACATACAAGTACATGACAGATTTACTGCTACATTTTTTCTTAGGACAGAGTCCATCTATTTTGAAGCATGAAGAAATTTTTAACAATTCTTTGTCTCTTTCATTGTAACATTTTACGGATGTATGTAGTAGTTTAGCTTTGTCATAAAAATTACTGCAGCAAATCATAAGGCAAGGTGCAGCCTCTCATTTAATTAATATATAATTCAATACTTAAAATTGGTGAATAAAGAAAAAATGTAAATTTTACCGTCTTCATTACACAAATTAGGAAGACAGGTGTAATAATCTTGCTGATAAGTTAAACCCTTTCCTGCTAGGCATTTCTGGAAATCTTGTGTGTTTATTGGCCAATTATTTTCACAATTTGACATGTACAATAAAACCAAATACATTAAATTATTGTACTAACCCCAGCAACTGGGGCAGATCATGACGTTGTAGTGATGGGACTCGAGACAGAGCTGTCGTGCATTGGTCTTTAGAAACAGTCATTCTGCTACCTTACGACCGGCAGAAAATGTTGAAAACAGATAAGAAAGACATGGAGGCAACAGGAACTCCAAGAAACAAAAGATGCCAAGATGACTTAGATAATTCCTGAGAAAGAAACTGGCCTCCCCTGCATGCAGCACGCAAGATGTTGCCGACTCCCACAACGAGCACGAGGCATGGAGGACTCAGACGGGAGACATGTCTGGGCGAACGGAGGCCCCTCTCTCATGTCCCTTCCTGCAAAAATGATCCTACAAGCAGTTGCCCGATAATGAAAGAGCTGGCGGAGATAATACACGTGGTATACCATATTGGCAGAGGGTAAGAGCGGAGGTTATCAGGAGGCAATAGTTCATTTCAACTCAGCCATGGCTATAAAGCCCACTGATGCATAAACATGGGGACATTTACTTAAAGTGTCGGTGTCTGCATTTGGCTTTGTTACCGACCTGCTCTCGGAAAGAAGACACACATTTAATATTGTAGAGCTGTGCAGAGACTTTCTTGCGCCGAGACCATTTTCTGTCCCTGGTGACCAAATCTGTCCCGAGCACCAGAAATATGTCCAACAGTCCCTGCTAGACCAGTTTTCTTTTGGTCTACTTTCCGCCAGTTTACAGCGCCTAAAATGGCTGTGACACATATTAATTCTGTCTGAGTTTCCACTCCGCCAAAGCACGCCCCTTTTCGGAGAAGAGTCGGAGCAGACGAAAAAGTCATTTTTTCTGTCCCGACAGCTAAAAAATAGGTCTGAGAGCAGAATCATGTGGGTGAGAGCGCCACAAAACTGGCGGAAACACCAAGTAAATGTCCCCCATTGTGTTAGTCTTATTGGAGACCAGAAAATCACAATTGGCAAAAAAACATTAGTTTAAGGGAAAGATAGAACGCAAGAGTGGGCTTCCTGAAGCTGCTCGGGAGATTTTAACAAACACATTGGTCGGGCATGCAAACAAGTTGTATTGAAAGGCTCTGAGTCCAGTCCAAGAGCTAGATGACCCCTAAGATGTGATATGTGGTCTATTGTCATTTATTAACACTGTCCATGTTCTTGAAGTGGCTAGAAATAGAACAGTGGCAAGCTCAAAATGGTGGTAGTCCCTCTACCAAGCACATCTCATCTACTACACTCTATAAGAGGCGTACACTGATTCCGCTAACAGACAATTAAGACAAAATAAAATTCGTTTTGGTGGCTGTTCCCATTCAGGCTCACTTTCCAACACAGTAGAAGAAGGTACACAATAAGAGCTGACCTCCCTGCAAAGTGGGATCTCCTAGTATAAGCACCAATCAAAATTTATCATGGTCGTTGGCCCCAGAACATACATGGATCTGCAACTTTTCCTTCTTTGGGGTCCATGGCCACCGGGGAGGGCCAAACACAGAGAGGGAAGAAGGTGCACTTCGAACAAAGTACTAGAGCCCTCTTAAGAAGAATAGTGTCAGGGAAGAATGACTTTTTTGCAACTATGGTGACCCTAGGCCGTGATGGCGAACCTTTTGGAGACCGAGTGCCCAAACTACAGCCAAATCCCTGATTTACCGTGAAGTGCAACATGGCATTTTAAGCATGTAACTTATTGCACATCTCTCTCAATTGTATCGGTCCTGAGGCAACCAATACAGTTAGAAAGAAGGAGGGCAATTCAGACTCTCATTGGTACTTCTCTCCAGGGTCTCTCTGTGCAGAAGAATGGTGGGTCCAGCAAGATGATCTCCAAAGTAATGCAGCCCTGTCAACACCTCTCACTTTCCCACGTTCTAAACGCCAATGAGTGTCGCTTTAAAATATCGCTGAGAGCAGCATGTATTATTTGCCTGGACTGCAGGAAGATTTGGTGGATTGGTCCTATTTGGGGAACTCTGTCCTGGGGGCAATGGTCTGATGCCCACAGAAATGGTTTCTGATGTGCCACCTCTGCACCCGTGCCATGGTCGCCACCACTGCCCTAGGCCTTCGTCAGAGTGACTCACCCCCCCAGTTCGCCCCCCCCCCCCATGAGGCAGTTGATAAGCCCAACCAATGAAAAGGAACAAATGGCTTTACCTTAGGGAAGAGAACATTCATGTCTTACACTCCAGTCTTGCACAGTTTATGAGTAGCTAGAGACAATGTTTGGTTTTAAAGTTCCCCCTAATATTTCAAGGACGGATCATTATACTGTTTACCGTTAGGTGGTGTCAATGGCTTCTGCTAGTGCCTTCGGGCTATATTTGCAGGTATATATGGTTGTATGACAGTGATATGGCTACATTAGTAAACATTTTTCAATGTTAAAAACTTCCATACACACAGCACATAAGAGTTCAAATCTAGTGCTATTACACAGATCGCAAACTAACATAACACTAACATAAAATACCTAAGCAAACATCTAGGCAGTAACACAGTTTTTTTTCACAGCCATTTGGAGACAGAAAGCTAGATAGGCATAGCCATTTCAAGACAGACCCCTTTGAGGTCGCTAGCAGCATGTAAGATACAGAAGGGAGGTAAATTTTTGTTATGTGATTATTAGGACACGACCAGATTACAGTAGCCAATTTTTATGCCAAAAAGGTCAAGTTGTTTGGTTAAAAGAGCCTTACCTAACACTGACTGAATTTGAGGAGGGCATGTAAATCGTGGAAGGAAATATCAATTTAGCTTTAAAGATCCCTCACTTGACCTCATCCAAGGGGCAGTAACACAAAATGCGAAACATTAGCAGGTGCTCAGAAAGCGTTGTCTGCCATGCAACTTAATGACACAATGCAATTATCCATCCATCAGAACAAGACTATATTAATACTATTCCCCATGTATATGATCATTTCCGAGGCTAATTACCTTTTCTTAACACAACATTGTCTTTATTGATCCAAAGACAGATATAGGGCCAAAACTTTTTGGCCATGCACCATTACACTTATACTTGACATTTTCAGACCTGCCAAAAACACAAAGAATGAATCACTATTAGACACAGACGTAATATTCTGGAACTCCAGAACACTTTCTGATTATTTTCCTCAGAGCTAAACTGAGGACTCGCCACACGCAATTAGATGGGGGACATAAGGTCCTTAAAAGGGGGTATTGACGGCACTAGGAGAAGCAGTTTAAAACGCAGCCTTGGCTACCATTAATGAGCTGTTTGGATAAATATATAAATTAGAGTATACCATAAGAGGACTAAGCTACGGGGCCCTAAGAGTTGACATCTTAAGAGGTCAACTTAAAGACCATCTGAACTCAAGGCTGCTAGAAACTATCTATATACCAAATTCTTCTATCTACTATGCCCATAGGGACAAGGGAACAAATTAATATATTAAAAATATAACAAAAACCTGTGATACTTCACTGATAGCAGAAGAAATTCAGTCCTTTATGAAAACTTTGTAACTTAGAGCCAAAACACTAAACAGGTCTAAAACACTAAAACAGGTCTGCACTATTAACGACTAGGATCAATAATTCTTAGACACATACATCGGCCTACATATGTCTGAGTAGAGATGACATAGAAGAGTTAGCACAGCCATCACTTCAAGGAGATTCAGGATGTTATACAATCTAGTGCCTCTGCATAAAAGTCCAGGTCCTGAAGGACTTACTGCTGTCTACTTTAAAAAATTAAACCTGTCCCTCCCTCATCTTGGAGGCCATGAGAACAGGCAAGACCCTTCCTAGACAGGCCCCAGAGTCTATTACGTAAATCCTAAAGAAGGCAGAGATCTGGAGTTATGTGGCAACTATCGCCCTAATTCAATGCTATTTTCATGCTGATGTCTGGGCAAAAGTGCTAGACTGCTAGAGTGCTAAAGTGCTTTGTAAATACTTGCCCTGACTATTAGACCCTAAACAACCAGGTTTTTGTACAAGGACGTGAAGGCAATCAGAACTCCACTAGGGTTCTGCATTCCATTCAGTAAGGAAAAAAAAATCACAATATTCCTCAGGTCCTTCTTGGCACAGATGCCGACAAGGCTTTTGACAGGATATAAGGGTTTCCCCATAAATCCCCTAGTGATGTTACACAATAAAGCTCATTTTAACCCTATACTCTACAATTTAAAAAAATGGTGTTTGCTCCTATCACTCACTGATGGTCAGTGTAAAATTCTAGATTGTGGGTGGGAGTTTTCTAAGCAGACACATTATGATCCATCCATGTTCTGTGACTGAATGTGGTTAGATTATAGGGTCCAAGGTTTATATACACTTTCATTTCCTTTTGAACATTGTACAAGTTCTGTAAACATAGAAAGAGAGATGAACAGAAAAGAGATGCTGAAATCCATAAACACATATGTGTCAGCTTCACATATGAGATCTGCGTGCCTGTCTCCCTGTTCCTGATAAAGAACTTATCTGCCTGTAGCTTGTATTTCTCCTCGCTATGTAAATGCTGATGAATTGTGAATCATGTGAGCTCCATCCAGCAATGTATGGGGTGGGACTAGAGTGCAGGAGCAGAGAGAGAGCACAAGCCCTGAAGCCTCAGGCTAGATGACTGCTGACCCTAAAGTCAGAAGTTACAGAGTCGTGTCTAGGGGCAACTGAATTATGTAACAAGGATAGAGACAGGTTGGACTTATATCTTGTGAAATGCTGCTTTTTGTTTAATTAGTAGGGAATTAGAGAATGTTATTTTTTGTTATCCTGAGTACATTAAGAAACTTTGTCTTCGTGGGAATACCCCTTTACAGTATGATTTATGTATGAGGTGCTGAGGAAATTTACAAATACCGTACTCTATCATACAAGCAGTGATTTCTTTATATGGTTGCCCGCATCAGGACTACTGGCTTATACTAGGGGGCAGGGCTGGTTTTTTTTTTTTCAAAAACGCATGCAATTTTTTAACAGACTGCTTAAAAGAGGCCAAAAACGGGTTCAAAACGCCACGTGTTACGCACCCTTACACTTCCAGCAATGAAGCAAAAATGCTTTCAAACCAGCTAATTGCATAATAACAGAAAAACGCATCATTTTCAAATGCGTTTCGCTATTGTTTTAAAAATGTACCACAAAGGCATGGTTATGTGTGCTGCTAGTACTGGCTTTACAAATGCATTGCTAGCACAAGGGGCGTGCCTTCCCAATCGCATATGTGTTTCAAGTGAAGCGTACGTGAATAGCAACCAACAGAATGCGTTGTACTGGAAACGCACATGTGACCGAGCTGAGGCTGCCCTGTGTGCTAGCGTTTGTTAACAACAGCATTTGCTGCACTTGTGTCCTCACCCTTAACTACTCCTTCACACTCTAACGACTGATATATCCGACAGAGAGCTATGAAGGGTGTATGAAGAGGGCTTACAGGCTGAGCCCCTCTTCATACAGGGATTGGCTTTGCTGTTATTGCGCAAAGACCCCTTGCTATCACCCCGGTCAGTGCTTGCATGACCCCGATCGGTTGCCATGACAGCCTCAGTCTTTGTCAGACCCCAGGCTGAATGGTTTTTTTCAGATTCGTTACAATGAGTCATTGGCTCATTTTTACGTATCATATGCAAAAATCCTTATACTGCAATACGATTGTATTGCAGTATATGGTAGCAACGATCTGACTATGTGGGGTTAATGTACCCTACAGGTCTAATAGAAATGTTGAAAAAAAAAAAAAAAGTGTAAAAAATATTATATTAAAAATTCAATCACCCCCCTTTCCCTAGAACTGATATAGAACATAATAAACAGTAAAAATCACAAACACATTAATTATCGCCGCGTCCCAAAATGCCCGTTCTATCAAAATATAAAAAACGGTTATAAACCGTGGTGACCTCCGAGACGGAAATGGCAGCCAAATGTCCAAAATGCGACTTTTACCCACCATTTTACATGACATAAAAAATGTAAAAAGTGATCAAAATGGTACAATGAAAACATCAGCTCATTACGCAAAAAATTACATATCACACCGCTCTGTACACCAAAGTATGAAAAAGTTATTAATCGTCAGAAGATGCAACATTTTTTTTTCTTTTTCGTACACATCATTTAATTTTTTGAAATGAAATTAAACACAATAAAACCTGTATAATTTGTATAACCGTGATCGTACCGAACCAAAGAATAAATCAGAGGTGTTATTTGGAGCGCAGAGGGAACGTCGTAACAACTGAGCCTCCAAGAACGTGGCGCACATGCGGTTTTTTTTTCATTTTTTCCACTTTGGAATTTTTTCTGCTTCCCAGTATACGCTGGCGTTTTAATAATAACGTCACGGGAAAGTATGATTTGTTGTACGCACAAAATAGTCCCACGCGGCTCTAAAACAACCTGTTTTTCTTCCCAAGGTGAGCCACTGTGGGAAGTCTTCACAGCTCAATCACTGCCTTCTATTTAAAAATCATTAACCCCTTAACGCTCTGCGCCGTAAGCTCTACGGCGCAGAGGTATAAGGGATGTATGAAGAGGGCTCACGGGCTGAGTCCTCTTCATACAAGGTGGGGTTTTTGCATTTTCACAACCCCCACCGCTAATACCGCGGTCGTTTAATAACCGCCGCCAGACGTTTAAAAGACGGTTGGCGTTTGATTGACTTTTTGGACCACCACCACGCTCTTTTGTGTCTTGTGAATATTTTATATGTTTTAATATATTGTCTTGATTGCTGTAAATAATTTACAATAAAGATTGTTGTTATTTGATTCCCAACAAATAGTCCTTTGTCTGTGTTGGGATAGATTGTTGTCCTATTGCCTCTTTGGTATTGCTGTTGTGGTTTCGGTGTTAGGACTATACAGGATATAGGTTTATCTGATGGTATTCATCATACACATACATGTCTTTGTGTGACTCAACTGCTTGAGTCACAAAACCTAGACGGTCCTGAACAGGCAGCCTTATGGGTGTGATCAGCATCCAAACAATAGACTATGTATCGGTTGTCTGGGGCCTGCCATTTTTGTGCAGGAAGCCTTAGCGTGAAGACACACATGCGTTTTCGGGCCGTTTTACTAAGTGCGTTTTCAGATCGTAAAAAACGCATCCGTTTTTAAAAAACT
Organism: Engystomops pustulosus; assembly: GCA_019512145.1. Taxonomy (NCBI): domain Eukaryota; kingdom Metazoa; phylum Chordata; class Amphibia; order Anura; family Leptodactylidae; genus Engystomops; species Engystomops pustulosus. The sequence goes on along the minus strand of CM033643.1, from coordinate 163,063,769 downwards.
CATGCGTTTTTTTCCGGTTTCCCGAATTTGCGCAATTAAAAACGACAAAAACTGATGTGTTTTCTCAAAACGCATGCATTTTTAAAAACGGATGCGTTTTAAAAAACGCATGCGTTTTTTAACGCATGCGTTTTTTTACGTTCTAAACAGCACTTATAAAAACGGCCAAAAACGCCATGTGTGTCTTCACCCTTAGGTTCACAAAATGGAATGGATTGGCTTTTTGAAGGCGTTGCAGGCCCATCATGCGCTTATATCCTCCCTGAGTGCATATGCCTGTTACCAAAATGCACTATAAGTAGCAAAATGTGTTTCAAAACGCAATCCATTGTATGAATGTGGATAGAGGCCGGTGACACACATGGGGGACATTTACTATGCGTTTCGCCAGTTTTGTGGCGCTCTCACCACTGTTCTGCTCTCAGACCTATTTATTAGCTGGGGCGCGCCCAGAAAAAATGCCTTTTTTTCCGCCTGCTCCGACTCTTCTCCGAAAAGGGGCGTGGCTTTGGCGGAGTGGAAACTCAACACAATTAATATGTGTCGCAGCCCTTTTTGGGCGCTGAAAACTGGCGGAAGTAGACCAAAAGAAAACTGGTCTAGCAGGACCGTTGGACACATTTCTGGTGCTCGGGAAAGATTTTGTCCCAGGGAAACAAGAATGGTCTTGGCGCCAGAAATGTCTCTGCACAGCTCTACAATATTAAATGTGTGTCTTCTTTCTGAGAGCAGGTCGGTAACAAAGCCAATGCAGACACCGACACTTATGTAAATGTGTCCCCCGCGTGTTCAGGTGTGTTTCCCATTGTGTTTTTTATTTGAATCTTAGACGCAGCATCTTTGCTTCTTTTGATTTCAAATGAGATTTCTTCATCTTGGGTCTTGAACATTGCATATCTAAGGTCTGCATTTGTGAATTCCGTTTTTCAAAGTGGTTGCGTTTTTAAAAAAAAACATCTGCATTTTGAATACATTTTCAATGCATTCAAAAACCTGAATGCCACGTTTGTCACTGGCCTTAGGGTGAAGACACACATGGCGTTTTTGGGCCGTTTTTACTAAGTGCGTTTTCAGATCGTTAAAACGCATACGTTAAAAAACGCATACGTTTTTAAAAACGCCATGCGTTTTTGTCCTTTTTTTCATTGCGCGATTTTCGAAAAACGACAAAAACCATGCGTTTTCAAAAACGCATGCGTTTTAACTATCTGAAAACGCACTTAGTAAAAACGGCCCAAAACACCATGTGTGTTCTTCACCCTTAGGCCGCATGCGGTTTTTAAACGGACTGCTTAAAACAGCCCAAAAACAGGTTAAAACGCCACGTGTTGTCTGCATTTGCAAATGCGTTAATTTATTGCAAAACACCGGTGGCCTCGTCCCGATCACAGCATTTCCATAGAAACGCCAATGCGATCGACTGGCGCCACACCCCGGTGGGTCGGTTTGGTCTGCGTTTGCAAAACGGCACAGACAAAACGCACCTGTGCCACCACCCTGAGGGTGAAGACACACATGGCGTTTTTGGGCCGTTTTTACTAAGTGCGTTTTCAGATTGTTAAAAACGCATTGCGTTAAAAAACGCACCCGTTTTTTGAAAACGAATGCGTTTTTTGAAAACGCTCGGTTTTGTCCGTTTTCATTGCGCAATTTCGGAAAAACTGACAAAAACGCATGCGTTTTTTATCGCATGCTTTTTAAACGATCTGAAAACCGCACTTAGTAAAAACGGCCCAAAACGGCCCAAAAACGCAATGGGGGCATTTACATAAAGTGTCGGTGTCTGCATTGGCTTTGTTACCGACCTGCTCTCTGTAAAAGACACACATTTAATATGTGTAGCTGTGCAGTAAATTTCTGGCGCGAGACCATTTCTTCCTGGGACCAAATCTGTCCCGAGAACCAGAAATGTGTCCAAACAGTCAGAGCCAGCAACAGTGCAATAGCACTGATTTGTGTCCCTGCTAAAGACCAAATACTTTTGGTCTACTTTACGCCATTTACAGCGTCCAAAAATGGCTGTGACACATATTAATGTGTCTGAGTTTCCCACTCAGCCAAAGCCACCCCCTTTTCAGAGAAAGCCGGAGCAGGCGGAAAAGTCATTTTTTCTGTCCCCGACAGCTAATAAATAGGTAGGAGAGCAGAGATGGCGGTGAAAGCGCCACAAACTGGCGAAACACCATAGTAAATGTCCCCCAATGTGTTCTTCACCCTTGTGTGAGACTAGAGAGGACGGAATAGAGGCTACAGCTGCCCACCCAGTTTGATGTAATGGATGGGATTTAAACATATCCTATCCACAATTGAATGAAAAAATACAGATGTGGCCACTGAATGAATAAAGTATATATAAATAATAAATCTTTGATAATATAGCACTCACAGATAACATAGCATTTGCCATAAGTCCCCATCCCCCATGGGCTCACAATCTAATCAACCTACCAGTAGTTTTTGAAAGTGTGGAAGGAAACCCACACAAACACAGAGAGAACATTCAAACTCTTGCAGATGTTGACCCTGGGACTTGAACCCAGGACCAAGTTCTGAAGCTGCAATCTCTAACCACTAAGCCACCATGCCATCCTCATATAAGCCTGCATTCTGGCACAGTCTCAGAGCTGCATATTTGAGTTTGTTACCTTTGTTTGCCTGATAAAGGAAATCTATCATTAAAATAAAGCACGATAATCCAGGGACACTTACTCATAGATCCATACATTGTGACTGTGGTAATCTTCTATATTTGTTATCCATAACCTCCTTCCTTCTAAATAAACTTTTTAAATTCTGCGATGAGGCTACCTTTGCCCCTCTAATTTTGGCTTCTACCAGGGGCGTTGCTAGGGTTTGTAAAAGATCCGGGGCACGGGCCCCAATACATATGTACCGCTCTTTTTGTAATGCCCCTCCTGTACATAACCCCCTCACATAACAACTTTACTGACAGTGTATACAGCTCCAGAAACACCAGAGAAATCCCTACTTTTTCCCTCCAGTGACTGCAGGTGACGTCTCTCCTCTTCTCCATTAGGCTCACCACTCTTATGCTCCTCATTGTCCCTACATCTTGGTTCCCTGGCACTGGTTATCCTGCTACCGCCTGCTAACGCCCCTAACAATCTCCCCAATACTGTAAGGCTGCGCTCACTCTTTGTTTTGCATTTAAAAAAACCAGGTGCGTGTTACCCTCCACGCCCCAACAGTAAGTACTGTGCCCACACAGCCCCCCAGTAATGTGCCCACACAGCCCCCCATGTATGTGCCCACACAGCCCCCAGTAATGTGCCCACACAGCCCCCCAGTTAGTGCCACACAGCCCCCCCCGTAAGTAATGTGTCCTCACACAGCCCCCCACTAAGTAATGTCCCACACAGCCCCCCACTAAGTAATGACTCACACGCCCACCAGCCCCCACTAAGTATGACCTCACACACAGCCACCAGAAGTAATGTGCCTCACACAGCCCACCTATAGTAATGTAACTCACACAGCCCACCAGTAGTAATGTGCCTCACACAGCCCACCAGTAAGTAATGTGCCTCACACGCCACCAGTAGTAATGTGCCTCACACAGCCCACCATAAGTTGTGCCTTACCCAGCCCCTACTAAGTAATGTGCCTCACACAGCCCCACCAGTAGTAATGTGCCTCACACAGCCCCCACTAAGTAATGTGCCTCACACAACCCCCCCCCCACTAAGTAAATGTGCCTCACACATCCCCCCAGTAAGTAATGTGCCTCACACAGCCCCCCAGTAAGTAAGTGGCTTCACACAGCCCCCAGTAAGTAAAGTGCCTCACACGCCCCTCAGTAAATAATGTCCTCACACAGCCCCCAGTAAGAATGTGCCTCACATAGCCCCCCAGTAAGTAATGTGCCTCACACAGCCCCCCAGTAAGTAATGTGCCTCACACACCCCCAGTAGTATGTGCCTCACACAGCCCCCCATAAAGTAAGGTGCCTAACACAACCCCCCTTAAGTAATGTGTCCTCACACAGCCCCCCAGTAAGTAATGTGCCTCACACAGCCCCACCAGTAAGTAATGTGCTCACACGCCCCCCTAAGTAATGTCCCACCAGCCCCCAGTAAGTAATGTGCCTCACACAGCCCCCAGTAAGTAATGTGCTCACACAGCCCCCCAGTAAGTAATGTGCTCACACAGCCCCCCAGTAAGTAATGTGCCTCACACAGCCCCCCAGTAAGTAATGTGCCTCACACACAGCCCTCCACTAAGTAATGTGCCTCACACACAGCTCCCCAGTAAGTAATGTGCCTCACACTAACCCCCTTATTCTCCCCCTTCCCTATCATGTCTCCCCCCTTACCTCACAGATGCAGCTCTCTCTCTCTCTGTGCACTGCTTCCCCAGCAGGTCATGTGACCATGACATCATCACAGGTCCTTCCGCCGCCCTGTGATATTATTCACCGGAGCTGACTGCTGGGAACGCAGTGACAGCAAACGTTCTCATCACACGATCCGTGCAGGACACGGATCGTTTTGGAGAGGGGAGGATGCCCGGGGAGATCCGGGGCAAAGGCCAAAAGATCGGGGCAGCGACCCGGATCTTTTGACCTAGCGACGCCCCTGGCTTCTACAGTGTCCATTTTAGGACATGGTCAGCAGTCACAGTCAGAAATCATATAATGGTAAACTTGAAATAACTAACACTGACACCTGACATTTGAGATGGATATTTGAGACGGACATAGATCATATAAACATTTTGATACCTAACACTGACACTGGAACTGACAGAGATGAGTTTTGGGATATACAACATCTTACTGCCTGCTTCAAATGACGTGTAAGGGTTCATTCGCATGGCCGTTTGCGGGGACGTAAATGCTAGACGGCAATAGCGGGGATAAGGTGCTACACATGTGTGACACCAATCCGGGCCGCACCGAATAAGATAGAGCATGCTCTATCTTTCGGTGAGTGTGCGGCCACGCGCCGCTGTTTTGTATGGGGGGGGGGGGGGGCCGGGTGCCACTGCGTGTGTAAGCACCCTAAGGCTGATATGTGACAATCTTCAGACCTCATAGCTTGTCAGAAGTTTGTGTACTGGATACATTGTATATTCTTACAAACTGTGGGAGCCAATGAGGAAGAGAGCAAAGGGAGGGGAAAATAACCAAGGATCCGGTGCATTAGTTTATCACACTTGCAGAAGCTGCTCCTGGAATCTTCTTAGATAAAGGCAGGTAATTAATAAATTACTTATAACCACTGTATTTATTAATCATGTGTACATTTCTCTTATCACTAGAAATCCCTATAAGTTTGTTCAATGCACATAACAGTTGTGATACCATTAAGGTATATATCATACCTATGTAATAATGTACAGATCTAGTTTATCCTATGTAATAATGTACAGATCTAGTTTATAAAGTGGAATTTTTATGCAACATTCTGCACAGTATATATGTGTGCAAATGTCTCTACCTAGAAAGTCATCTATTTAGAAACAGGTCATTCTTTAAGTGGCTGGCCAGGCCCACCAGTCTGGTCCCAGCATTGTGTCACATGCTGGGATATGGAGACGGGTGGGCGTGGCCGGCTGGAATCTGTGCTGAGCTGAGAGGCATGGCCGGAAGAGTCGGTGGCACTAGGCACTGGGAGGGACCGCAAGGCAAGTACTAGTTTATTGTTTTTAACCAGCCTCATCACGACCATATATCAGAGGTGTATGGAAAGGACTCGCAGGCTAAGCCCCCCTATACATATCAGCATATTACAGCAAACACTACCATTAACAGCCACAAAGCTGGTACCGATTGCCAGTTTAGCCTTTACATGCCACCAGCAAAGCAACGAAATCTTGGCTGTGATCATAGCTCTCCATGAATAATAATAGTAATAGTTCCTTTATTTATATAGCGCACACAGAGTCAAATCAGGCCCTGTCCCCAATGGAGTTTGGGAGGAAACCCACGCAAACACGGAGAGAACATATAAACTCATGGTTGACCCATGGTAACCACTAAGCCACCATAAAGAGCAATGCTTCATTGCCATGACAGATGGGGTCTTTATAAGCCCCTAGAACTTGTAATTTCTGCAGATCTGTTACAATGTGCTGGTGTCTCATGTTCAAAAATGCCATATACTTCTATACTCAAGTAAGACAGTAGCAGAATTGATCAGATAAAAAATAACAAAAATAGTAAAAAAAAAAAAAAAAAGAAAATTTCAAAAACTTAAAATCATCCCCGTTCCCTAGAACAGATACAAAAATAAATAAACAATAGAATTCAGTGTCCCAAATGTTAGTCCCAGTGGTGAACCCTGTAATAGAAAATGTCAGAAACATTTATAATTTTCAACTCTATTTTTCAACTCTACTTGCAGACGCTTATGCGTTTTGGACAAACTCCCGCCCACAATCGTTTTGGATGTGTTTAAAAACGTGAGAAAAATGCCACGTGGGAAGGTGCCCTCTCCCTCCTTATGTCTTGCATACACCACCTGCTATAGACCTGCCAGGCTGTAGGTCAGCCCTTGGTCCCCATACCAAGCACCGTGACCACAGCATGCCCTTGGTTGCAATAGCCAGCCACTCCAGTATTCTGTGCCCCAACTTCCTCCAGGCCCACAAGAAAAAGCTAGGCCGCAGCCGTCTGTCAGCCGAACAGCCACGCCGGAACTGTAATAGTTAACCTTTTAACGACCTGGCCCTTTTTAGTTGTAGGCTTGGATTTTACAGCTTTCACTGTGCACCACAAATGAAATCTACTTTATTCTTTGGGTCGGTGCAATCATGGGGATACCAAATTTGTATAGGTTTTGTAATGTTTTCATACATTTACAAAAATGAAAACCTCCTGTACAAATTTTTTTTTTAATTTTGCCATCTTCTGGGGCCAATAACTTTTTCATACTTTGGTGTACGGAGCTGTGGGTGGTGTCATTTTTTTCAGCAAATATGCAATATGCAGCAAAGACTTACCGGCCCGCAAGCCCTCTCCATGCACCGGGACCCGGCTTGCGCCGTAAGTCGGGAAGGGGTTAATGCAGTACCGACACAACTGTTTGGCTGGAAGATGGGACATTCTATGATTATATTTCTATATAATGCAGGGACTCCAGTTCACTGCAATATATGCTGCCTGTGGGATCAAGTCACCAGCTGTTTCTGATACAGTCAAAATGCTTAAAAAAACCAAAACGGGCATATTCCCATGTGGAGTTTTTGTCACGTTTTAAACGCATCCTAAACGCAAGTGGGAGGGGGTTTGGCCTTTGGGTTTGGCATTTAAAAACGTGATAAAAACACCACGTGGGAATCAAACCTCCATTTTTCTGATGAAGAAGTCAAAAGCAGTTGTGGATCACAATGGATGAGAACATATCATTGAGAGGCGCTGCTCCATCTCTTTATTTTAACTCTACTTTTGGTTTGAACATCAAAAACTGCATCAGAAAACCTGAATGTTGGAACACAACCTTAAGATTCTGGGGCTTTTACATATATAATGATAATTAGATTTTTGCAACCTATTGAAACTTGCAGCAAGTCAGAGCTCTGCTCCAGATCTGCAGTGCATTTCCTTTTGAAGCTTTTTTAAAGGGTTAAACTGACCACTAAAATCTGTGTGTCATACACTGTGTGAGGTTACTACTGAAATGACTTAGTTACCAATATGCAGTATATATATATATATGTATAAAAGAACAATGCACACAATCCAAAATTTACTTGACCTACAAAATAAGTTGTGTTTAAGGAACATTGGGTACTGCAATGAGAATCACTTTATTTTGTTAACTCCTTCATGTCCTGGCATAAATCCTAGCACTTTTCACTGCATGTAGTGCTATATAATCTGGAGCAAAGACTGAATACACTAATGAAAACTAGATCTAGATGTAAACAGAAACCCAGAATGCCTTATTCATCAAGAAATAGAAATGAAGTGCAAGTGAAGCATTTAGCTTCCTCATACGCCTGTGGACGTGTGTGCAGCATAGACTGTCCTTCTCACAGACCCTCCTTTTCTTTTAACTCCAGCCTCTTCTATAACAAGCACAATAAGAAATTTCCTCTCAATCTTGCTTTCCTCTGTCCGTTTCCTGCAGGTTTCCTTGCGGTCAAAGCAAAGAAAGAAATCTAGAGGTAAGGTTCAGCTGTGATCTCTTCTTATTCGGGTTGAAGTAGTATCTGCACTTGGGTGAAGTCATGGTATATAAAACGATAACTGCACGCTTATCTCAAGTATAATTTTAGCTGTAACATTCAATTAGCAATTCATATACATGACAAGTCTACTAAATGTCTTCATATAGTCGGCTCCATAAAGGTGTAATAGTATCTCTTAAAATGCATAGAAGAAATTGTATAGATAGCAGTATACTTTTTAGTTATTTTATATCCCCTTACCATTTTTGTATGAGAATCATTGATGCGATGACATGTGATTTACTACATATTATCAGGATTTTGCATACATCTGGCTTTCTAAAAGAAATTCCTTTATTTATTGCACAGTCAGTATATTCAAAATGAGTCGCAGAAGAATCTCTTGTAAAGAATTGGGAGATGCTGACTGTCAGGGATGGTTGTATAAGAAGAAAGAAAAGGCATTTCTCGGCAACAAGTGGAAAAAGATTTGGGCAGTTTTAAAGGGATCCTGTCTTTACTGGTATACAGGTCACATGGTAAGCACACATGTTTACAGCCTTCTCTTTCATTTATTTTCTGTGATCTCGTTTTGTTGTTGGCTATAACTAGACGCCTAGTTGTGAGCTAGCTTCCATTTTGTGTTATAAATCTATTAAATGTGAATCCATTTGCATCCTTTTAAACAGTTTTTCAAACCCTTTAAGGACCATTTCCATTTTTTTCTCCCCGTCTTTAAAAATACATGTTTCATTTTTCAGTTTACAGAGCAGTTTGAGGGCTTGTTTCCTGCACAAATTGTACTTCCTACTGATGGCCTTTCATATTCCATGCCGGTTACTTGGAAGTTGTAAAAAAAAAATTCTAAATTTGATGAAATTGTAGAAAAAAGGCATTTGCATGTTTTTCTTGTGGGCACAGTTTTTACACATTTCACTGCACTGTACAATGCTGTATGAGGTCTTGTTTTCTGCGTGACAAATTGTACTTCTAAGTGACAGTGTTTAATATGGATGCCATATACTGTGGGAAGTGGGAAAAAATTTTAAATAGGGAAGCATTTCTGCATTTTTATTATGGGCTCTGCTTTTACGGCTTTCACTGTTTGCTCTAAATGAGACCTCTCCTTTATTCTTTGTGTCGTATGATCACGGGGATACAAATTTATATAGGTTTTATTTTATGTTTTAACATATTTGATAGAATTAAAACCTTTTGTACACAATTTTTATTTCATTCTGTTATGTTCCAACATCAATAACTTTTTGATACTTCAGCATGTCGCGCTGTGAAAGGTGCCACTTTTTTGCGTGATGTGATGACGTGATAAAGTTTTCATTGCTCCCATTATGAGAACTGTGCAACTTATTGATCACTTTTTATTGATTTTTTTTAGTCCTACAATATTGCAGTAGATTGCACTATATGGATAATTTGCTTTGGATCTATATCAGATTGCTTTTGGCACACTGCCAAATGACCGGTCATGGAGTCTCATACAGACTCAAGGCTGCCATGGGAACACTACATATAGACTTGGACTGCCATGGGAACAGATTGTTGCTTGCCCATGATGTCACGGGGAACAAGGATGCAATCCAAGATGGCAGCGCCCACAAGCCACTGGCATTTGTTTTCTATGACTTTGCAGCAGATAAATGATTAACACTCCCCACCTGTGTCAGCACCAATCACTTAGGGATGGATGTGATAGGCACTCCACAACGATGATATTTCTGTGCTTTTAAAGTTTGTGTATTTCACAGCTAATGTAGTCCATTTTAAAATTATGAATTAAAAGGGGTTTTTTTTTAGAACTTGGATATGGTGTGTTAGGGATTGTTTATCGACCCAATTGACCAAATCGACCAAATAACTTTATATTTATAACCCAGCATCAGCATGGGTTCATGAGGGATCTGTCCTGTCAGACCAATCTGATCAGCTTCAATGAGGAGGCACGTTGTAAGCTGGACTTGGGGGAGGCTGTGAATAAGAATTTTGCCCTTATTCAAATGACTTGTCAGAATACAAATGGAATATTGAGTACAGTTTTGGGCACCAATATATATAAAAGACACAGTATAACTGGAACTGGTGCAGAGGAGAGCAACCAAGATTATTAGGGAGAATACAGTGAAAAATTTGGGGTAATTCAGCTTAGAGAAAAGACCTCATTTCAATGTACAGATACCTGAATGGGCAGTAAAGGGAGGTCCCCAAAAATCTGTTTAGACTTAGGCCTGCGACCAAGAGAAGGGGGCATCCTCCAATCCTAGAGGAGAGGTGATTCTACCATCAGCATAGACAAAGGTTCTTTACTGTAAGAGCAGTGAGACTATGGAACTCTCTGCCGCAGGAGGTTGTAATGGGTGATAATTCGAACATGCTAAAGAAGAGCTTCGGGAAAGATTTGCATTTTCAAATGGGTTCATTTTTATGGTAAAAATAGCATAATGATTAAAATTTATTAACCCTTTCCTGTAGCAGAACAGATTAAAACTGCTGTCTTGCCACTTGTTTTTATTAAAACTTTTACTCAGTTTTCCGTACAGTAAAATAAACATAATAAAATTATTCTGTAGGTTATTGAGATTCAGGAGACACCAAACATGTACAGATTTTTTGTTTTACTACTTAAATATAACACTTTTTTTAAGGAAATAGAATTTACCTATTTGTTGACATATCCTAAGAACTATAATGTTTTTTATTTCTCAAATGAGGATTATTAGGGCTTGATTATTCTGAGAAAAGGTAACGGATAGATGGGTAGCATCAGGGTCCATTTGACTTTTTGATCACGTTCTATTACATATTTTTAGTCTTTATACCTCATACCTATGCTGGGGATACCTCGATCCCTTATACAATACATTGCAATACTTTTGCTCTTCACATAGAGTCCTGATACAGGCTGATGGCAGGCGTAACATATTCTTGTTAAGAGGTCCTAACTTAAAAGTTTAGGCCAGTAAGCAGGTTACAAACAAGGATCCTAGGACCATAACTATCTAAAGCAAAGGTTACAGAGAAAGCCAGTCATGTTTTTGTCATTTGCAAATGGATATCAATAAATATTTGCATGTAACTGTGCAGTGGTGGACCCCATGAAAACATTTTACTTGTGGGCGTTATGCACTCCAGTCCAAGATGGGCAAAGGGACATATTCCTGACGAAAGGAAGATAAGAATGGAATATTATTTAGTCTGTTTCAAGGGGCAGTTGTTTTCTAATGTGTCACACATTTACAGTCCATTGGCTGCTAGGTGCTGGCTCACTTTACTGGAGAAAGGAATTTACCGTACTCTATGTAGGAAACTGAGGCCTTGTGGACACAACCTGTGTGCTGAAACAGACTATAAACAGGAGAATCTTTGTGGCCCATTTTGTTTAGGTGGAGATGGGATGGATGCTCATCCCTCCCAGACCCATTGGAGCCAGCCATGCTGCAACAAAGCCTTAAATAGGACCTACACTATAATGTGCCCAGTGAGACAGAGCACTGAGTCCATGCAGAATAGAAGTCAATGGACTGGGAGCTTCAAGCAATTTGTATAGCTAAGTCACGGCCTCCATATACAGTTGTAAGCATGTGGCCTAAGTGAGACATATTGGGGAACATTTACTAAAAGTAGTGAAAACTGCACTAAATGCAGTTTGCCTGTGAATAATGCAGCATGTGCCAGATTCATGATTTCTTGTGCCCATTCTTCATGAATCTAGCGTTCCTTGAACTGCCCTGACAGAGTTCACCAATTTTTTTTTGGTGCACCTTTAACATAGGGCTTGCGACACACTTTTGTCAGACTTGGCATGATAAATCTGGAGCATGGTCTGACTGAGCAGCAGAACACCCCCTAATTTGTGTTGCATGATGTCTAGTGCAAAATTTGTGGTGCAGGCACTTCTTAAATACCTGTGCAAGCAGTTTGTTCTAGAAAGAACTTGCAAAGTCCACCAGAAAACTGACGCAAAGCCCTTAGTATATGTGCCCCATTGAGAACACTTCAGTCCTGACTATTGGTTTCTGCGACCCTCCAATTGAAATCTCCTTCTTTTGTGCAACTTTTAACCAAAGAGTAACATATCCACAGCATACATCAACACCCAACACGTCATGTACCACATTTATTACGTTTTAAGTTGTCTGAGGCTACCTTCCCACCATGTTTTTGCCCTCCATTGTATGGTATACGTTGGGCAGTTTCCTAACATGTCCTAACAATGGAGGGCTAAAACATATCCAACTGTATGCTCATACATTGGGATACATCGTCCTGTTTCTACTCCTCCCCTGAAAGCAGCTGCTACAAATGTTCAGGGTGTTTCCCCCAGTGTTGCACCTGTCCTTGCATGTCCTTACATCCTAACTGATCAAACGCACAGCAGAGGCCGGGGAGAGGTGTAATACTGTGCATCCATCCCCCATAGCCTCGATAATAATAATCTTTGTTTATTTAGCGCCATCAAATTATGTAGCGCTTTACAAATTATAGGGGACATATACAAATATTACATTACAGAGTACAAACATTCATATGAAATAAGTTGAGTGAGGGCTCTGCTCTCAAGAGCTTACAGTCTATGAAGATGAAGGGGTGAAATAAGGAGTAAAAGAGATTTTATAAAGGTCCAGCCATAATTTATAAGGAAACAATATAAAATAATTTAATAAATAATTCTGCTGCTTGAATCAGCCGCCATCTTATATACAAGGTCCAATGTGAAAGTGAATGCAGAGAAGCCTGGAACTTGGTATATATTTGGTGTTTGCTGGATAATCGACAGAAGAAGGACATAGGATGCAATAGTAAAGGGAGAGTTGACATTTCATGCAGTTAGTGAGTATGATAGGCTTGTCTAAAGAGATGGGATTTAAGAGCACTTTTGAAACTTTAGAGGGTGGGTATTAGTCTGAGAGTCCTGGGAAGAGCATTCCAGAGAATTGGTGCAACTCAGGAGAAGTCCTGGAGATGTGTGTGAGAGGTTCAAATTAAGGTAGAGATTAATCAATATCACTGGCAGATCGAAGAGCACGGGTTGGTCGACTGATATGAGAGAAAAGTGATCGGGAGGTGCAGCATTATTCAGAGCTTTGTGGACGAGGGGGTTTTTATTTTTAAGTGAGTACGGAAGAAGACAGGCAACCAGTGCAGTGATTGACACAAACTGGAGGCATCCTTGTAGCGTTTGATCTGAAAGACAAGGCTGCATTAAGAAGAGATTGTAGAGGAGATAGTTTAGTGAGTGAAATGCCTATTAGTAGAGAGATACAATAGTCTAGTCGAGAGGAAATAAGCGCAACAATTAGCATTTTAGAAGTTTCAATTGTCAGAAATGGTCGGATTCTGGAGATATTTCTGAGATGCATGCAGCAAGAGCGAGCAAGATATTGAATATATGGTGAATAGGACAGTGGGCCTGCTGCCTCAGTGCTATAGTGATCCCACGGACTGAGGTGGAGAAATCATGGTTGGGTCGGTTAGTAGATGGTGGAAAGACAAGAAGTTCAGTCTTAGAAAGATTTCGTTTCAGGCAGAGAGAGGACATGATGCTATAGACAGCAGAGAGACATTCACTAGTGTTCTGGATCAAGGCAGTGGTGATGTTACGTGCAGAAGTATATAGCTGGGTATTATCAGTCTCGATAGGCCTCTGTTGAGCTGAGCCTTTGCTCAGAAGAAGGGAGCAGCATGGAAAGACATAGCTTCCACCAAACAAAGCATTCATTCCTGTTTTCATAAAAAATGTCTAGAATGGATCTAGAATGAAAGCAAATAAGAGACACATTACAAATAAACTAATTTCACACATATTTTAATAAATCAAGAAGCTTGCTGTTCTTATCTCTGCTTTGAAACAAGGTCTGGTTTTTGTTTTAGGAAAAACATACAGTCAATATCTGTTTTAGACAGGAGATTGAAATGGAAAGATTCTGTTTCTCCAGATAACATAATCAATTACAGTTTCCTGCAAGGATAATTGTACCTACAATAGCAATGCACTGGCCATGTGTGCCAAGTTTTAGGCAGTATTTTGTTACAATATTTTAACCAGCTGAAATAATTATAAGTCAAAATGTAGATGTTCTATTAATTTGGATGTTCTCTTAGAAGATAATCCTTGAAACATAGGATTTTCTGTGGAATGGTACCTGTTCTAATTTTCTCTGAAGAGGGCCCCATTCACACTACCATATTGGGGGCCGCTATCTGGCCCCAAAATTTGTGGCCATATCACATCACTTGGTCACCGCGTGGAACGTACCCTGTGTCTCACCGCACCATGACTAAGCCAGGATGTTGCACCGCAAAATGTAGATTATGTCCTATTTTTGGCCTGATTGGCGATGCGGCCCTCTATGGAGTGCTCATCCCTCCCCTTTTCTCCAGCTGGTCGTGGGCTACGCCTGGGTTACGGCCCCTGTGAGCACACTGTCATATGAATTTAGTTTTACTTGGCAGGAATTCAACAAACATTAACTACAACAAACATTTATCTGAAAATGTTATTGGTGGCATTCCAGCAGCCAGTCATTCCATTTTAACTGTCTGCAGTCACTGTACATATTTAATTTCCCAATTGATGTGCAGCAACACTGTAATAAACAGGTTGAAATCGATGGAATAGAAGAGCTAGACGCAAGTACCATCTCTGCAGTAACTTTACCTCAGGGACAGCCAGAACATTCAATATGTACAGAAAGAGAAAGGACCCAGATTTAAAACTATGTTGGTACTATAAATGGTATTCAAAGATTAGGAACAGAACTATATGAATTACAGTACTAAATACAGAAGTGTCATCCCCTTGAACCAGGTGATCAGGGTACCAGAAGTTGGATGCTCATTACTTTCATACTGACCTATACTAAGAATAAGTCATCTGCAGTTGAAACTAGAAGTTTACAAACACTATATAAAAATACAGATATGAATGTTTTTCTTATTATCTGACATGAAATCAGAATAAACCTTTCTGTTTTCAGGGCCGGATTATAGAAGGGCGCCCAGGGTGATGCCCTGGGCCATGCCCACTGTGTATTTGGTTCTGGAATCCCTGGGCTGTACCTAGCAGCATGCCTCTGGCAGAGCGAGGGAACAACCAGTTCCCTGCTTTACCATTAAACAAGATGGTGAGTAAACTTCTGAGGGACACCACGAGGGAAGAAGATGAGGTCGGCGCCTATAGGGGGAACAGAGGAAGGTGAAGTAAAATTTTATTATTTTACCTTGGACTGTATATAGGTTTTATAGGGAGATTTGTATATAGCTGTTATGGGGGGATGTAGTTATAACAGGGGGACTGTATATAGTTATTATAAGGGGTGTATATTATTATGGGGGTCTATATATAGTTATTACAGGGGACTGTATACAGTGAATGCTGTGGCACTGTATATACGTAATGTTGGGGGGCTGTATATAGTTAATGCTGGGGAGGGGCTGTATATAGTTAATGCTGGGTGGTATAGAGTGATTACTGGGGGCTGTATAAAGTGATTGCTGGGAGGCTGCATATACACATATATATATATTCCCATTTTCTGTGTGGTTGATCTCTCACTTTTTCAGGTGTAAGGTTAGCATTCAGCTATGTTTAGGGTTTTTAATGTATGATTCCCTTCTATCACACTTGTTAACATGTATTTTTAATTTATCCCAAGAAGGTTTTGTGAAGTTATGAAAAGATGCATATTAGTATTCTGTTTTCAATCATTTTCGTATTTTTGGAAAACACTTTCAATAAACACATAATTGATCAAGAAAATCGGCATTTATGTATTAAAATGCCTTGATTGTCTTTCACTGATTGCTATAAAAAATGTTCATTGTAATGCAGGTTTTAAGACTTTTGCCTCTCAAGAACACAACTAATAAGCCCTGTTTGGCACTTTACATAACACACTCAGACATTAGGAAAAATATGGTCAGGAGAACAATGTGCAACACCCCTGCCAATGCATGGGCAGAGGAGTAGTTGTGAATAAGCCCCCTGTACCATTCAGTGCAGCTAAAGGTAATTATGCAGCGGTAGATACTGCCTAGACAGGCAAGGGTTAATACTGTTTAATGTTTATCATCCAATGATGTTCCATCTTTGTAACTGGAGTGTGATTGGAGTGTGAGACCACCTGACCAGCGAATAACAAAAACCCTTGGTCAGGGGAGGAGCAAGCGGTCTTGGTCCCCAGCTCCTGACTGAGGAGCATCTCCTAGGCCCGAGCCTTGCTTCTGAGCACAAGGCCTCTTGGGATCCAGCTCTCTAGGAGAGCACATCATCTACAGAGCACATAATGAGAAACACTAAACCAATCCAGGATTAAAGCTGCAGCTTCCAGCATTGGACACAGCTACATCCCAGCCTGCCCCTGCAACCAGGCTGGTGACCCAACTCCTGAGGTCCACTCTCCAAGATCACTCCTAGTAATTCGCCTCTGTACAGAATCATTTGGCCCGTTGCTGCTGTTGGTTCGAATAAAGAACTGTAAGTTATTTTTGCACAACGTTGCCTTCGTCTGGTCCCTGCTACGGCTGTCACCATCAAGGGCTCCCTCATCTATCATCCAGGGACTCACACTACAGACACTAAGGGGTTGCCCCAGGGAGAACCAGTACATCAGCCTCTCCCTCCATATTTCTTGCACACACCACCTGCTGGAGACCTGTCAGGCTGTAGGACAGCCCTCCGGTCCCCATACCAAGCACCGTGACACTAGTGTGCCTAGGCCGCAATCGCCAGCCACTGCGGTATTCTGGGCCCCGGCTGCCTTCAGGCCCCAAGAAAAGGCCAGGCCCCGGTGGGGGAGGTTGCAAATGTTCTACAAATATACTATAGGCAGTCCCCTACTTAAGAATACCCGACTTACAGACAACCCCTGGTTACAAACGGACCTCTGGATGTTGGTAATTTACTGTACTTAAGCCTTAGGCTACAATAAACAGCTATAAAGTTTTTTGGGGGACTGAATTTGTATATAATTGTGTGTCCACACATCAAAAAGAGCATACTTTATAACGAAAAAAGAAAGAAGATGTGTATATAGGACAAAAAATACTTTATTGAATAATATACATGTTAAAAACACTAAAAAAGCTATAAAAGCTTGACAATACAAATCCTGTGTATCGGGCAGAGTAGAGCATATAGTAGGACGGCAATATACTGACAGAGCTCCAATAAACAATTAGATGAAAGAAATATCAAGAAAATCAAATAATGTTGGAGCAAAGAAAGTGCATAAGTGCCAAGTTAAGTATTATAAATATAGTAGCATAGTAATGAATAATTTACAAAATATTACCGTCATCAGATGAATCAAATGAGCCCATATGAGATGCAGGAGAGGAGCCCAATAAACAGCTATTATCATTATAAAAGGTGTCTGTAATTAAGCTTTATTATTAATTTTGGTTCTTATGGCAATCCAACATTTTTAAAAATCCAATTGTTGCTGGGGTTACAATTATAAACTATACAGATCTGACTTGCATACAAATTCAACTTAAGAACAAACCTACAGAACCTATCCTGTATGTAACCCGGGGACTGCCTGTATATGGACAAAAGCATTTGGACCCGTACATATTACATTACAGGAGATTTATAACATCCCGTTCAAAATCCGAGTAGATTTTACACTCCTTCTAAATTTTGGAATGTGTCTAAAAATTTTGTCCAGTTCATATGTGAGGTAATGATGTTATACTTCGGGGTCTGGCTCACAATCTCCATTTTTTCCATCCCAAAACTGTGCAGAGGGGTTGAGGTCAGGATTCAGTCATGTTCTTCCACAGCAAACTTCCCCGACCATGCCTTCATGGAGCTCACTTTGTGCCGTCACAGTCATGCTGAAACAAAAAATGGACTTCCCCAAAGTGTTCCCTCGAAAGTTCTGGGTATGCTGAAGCATTAAGTTTTCCCTTCACTCTGGGAGAATACTGATAAGTCTCTTCCAGTAGTTAAGGAGGTCATTTTGAAGTTTTTGGGTCTTTGCTGGATTGGGAGAATTAGGGTCACTAGAAATGTAAGAGACTATATTGCCTTGAATTTGCAGCTTTTGTTGGTTAGAAGAATGAATAGGATGGAGAAGAAGGGACTTCAGGGTTCCTGAAAGTGTGTGGGGGGATTAACTTCTCTAGCTGCTTTAGAAGAAGGTAATATTGACAGGGTAGCAAACAGTAGGCCGAAATTTTTATTAACTCACAAAGTTTAGAAAATTTATAAAGAACTGTTGGAGGTCAATGATTGGTCTAAATACACCCCATTGTGGGATAATCTGATTATTGGGTAGGTGTTATATATGTTACAGGGAATGCAGGGCTGGGGCAGAAATGGGATTCAGTATTATGTTCAGTTATACTCAGCTTATATTCGGAAGGCACATTAAAACATATGAACTGTTAAAGGAGGAGGTCATGTTGCCTAATACTTTGTTTTAATAATACTTGCCACTTGCACTGGGGGTCAATCCCATTCTCTATCACTGGAAATAGGCTTTCTGAGGTGGTGATATGAAGGGACTAGAGGTCTCACCTATAAAAGGACTTGGGGGATCCACTGGAAAAGATGGAAAGGCTATAATGGATGAAGAGTGTGGCGAAATTATGTCTTCTTCTGGGACTTTGTTTATTAATGTGACACAAAGACGATTGCAATTATTCTTGATACATAGGGCTGTTCGTACACCGCAGGTGCTTTGGTGAATGGGACAGAGTGGATGAAAAGTGTACAAAGCATATGCAGGAGGGAGTGGAAGACCCAGCGCAAGCACCAGGCATACCTGGGAAAGTGCCGAGACCCAGAGCTACTGGGGGGCCCACACAGTCGGTTCTTAGTCCCCAGCAGGCTGGCAGCACAAGGTGCGGTGTGAGGGGGGGTGTATATAATGAATCAATGGGGGGTTGTATATAGTTAAACTGTGAGGAGACTGTATATAAAATAACATTGGCAACGCTGTTTGGGAATGATAAACTAGGGAATATTTTAGTTGATTTCTGAATTTTTTATATATATAACATAATTAACATGGGTTCACTGCAAAGGGGACCAGAGAGGTTCCGTTGCCCCCGGGGGCTACTGAAACCTAGAGTTGGCCCTGGGAAGACCTGGGGGTATATGGGATTGAGAGGATTTTGGAGTGAGGCGGTTGCATTCATATGCAGGGTTGTAATGTTAGAATAGCAGAGGAACCAAATCTATGTGTATTGAGCTGCATGGAAGCGTTGGAAGGCTCAACACATGAAAATTGACATTAGCAAAAATCTTGTATCATGTAAGGAAATATATCGCTAAACATTGGCTGAATACAAGTCCCCCCAGGATGAATAAAGTGACCTGGATGTTGAATCACATGTATACGGATGGAAATGAAAGTAAGTATGAAAAAAAGTTAGATAAACAAGGGGCTAAGTAGATCGAAAGTCCAGAATTGGCAACAGAGGAGCTTAGGCCGTAGCTGGTACATGGGACACTGGGCGGAGAATCCCCATAGCTAAAGGTGGATAATGTGGACTATCTACACCTGTTACTGGGGGCATGCACTGGCTGGCTGTATACTGGGGGCATGCACTGGCTGGCTGTATTCTGGGGGCATGCACTGGCTGGCTGTATACTGGGGGCAGGCTGGGACCAATGTATTTTCCTACCTTCGGTTTATACTAGTTTTTTGTGTTAAAATTAGGTACCTCGGCTTATACTCGCACCGCCGCCCTTCTCCATAGCGATGTATGGCCGCGTCGCCGTACTACGGGAAAAGATAGGACATGTCCTATCTTTTCCCGGGCTACGGAGCGGTACGGTGCCGCACGTGTGCTGCACCGTACCGCTCCCGTAGGGCGCCGCGAGCCCATAGAAGTGTATGGGGGACGTATATCGGCCGCATATACGTCGGCCGTATATATGTCCCCCATACTGTAGTGTGAATGTAGCCTTAGTCTGTTGTTTCCAGCAAAGTAAAGAGAGAGAAAAAAAATGTTTATTACTGTCATAGGATATCTAAGAGCTTAGCCCTAGATCCTGTAATACAGTAGTACTGTTACTTTTTCCTACAGCATATTAATGTGTAGCGCTAAGTGTTAATGGGAAGGTCAAGTGAATTTGTCTAGGGCTACAGGTGGCAATTCACTTTGATCAGTATAACTCTGATTATTTTATTGTATTGAATGCATGCAAATGAAGTATGTGTAATTGTCAGGGGTCTTCTAGATATTCCCAGATATTCTAGATATGTCCAAATTGCTAGCAAAAACATGGCAGGAGATGGATGCACCCAAGTAACATAAACATCATCAGCAGCAATGATCCCCAATCTTAATACTAAATTATATGAAAAGGATATTCAGACATTAGGATACCTACACTAAGTTAAGCCAACAACACTTAGTCAGGTCTTTTGATAATAAGCAGTGGTCTCACTCCGAGAAATTACAGGAGTTAATTGATAAATCCTTCAAAGGGTTATGCCCCGTCTACTTAATATCTTAATAACTTACATTTCACAACTCTCGTCCAACTCTCTCAACAATGGGAAATTTCCCTAAAGAGGGTGATATCAATATCTGAATGGCTGAAAGCCTTTTCACTCACACATAAGGAATTAAAATGTAGCACACATGTGGAAACGGCCACTAAAACTTTCTTGGTATAGAATACCGGAAGTCATACAGAAAATATACCTGCAGGTCTCCAAGGAGTGTTGGAGGGGTTGTCGAGTGACAGGTACCCTACCTCACATTCTATGGGGGTGCCCACAACTGAAAAACTTTTGGGACTCAGTTTTCAAACTGTTATCTATGCTGTTAAAGAGCAAGTTGAGTAACTCTAACTTTAGCTAAGTTGTTGGGAAGGGGCCCAATACCCCCAACCCTTAACATCTTAGTACAATAAATCGACACCTCATATAGCTACGACAAAGCCTTGGCATGGGGAGATGGTACTGCAACGTCCCTGCTAATGCGCAAGGCAGAGGAGTAGTTACGAATAACCCCCTTGTACCATCCAGTACATATAGAACAAGGGTTAAGACTGTTTAATGTTTATCATCCAATGATGTTCCATCTTTGTAACTGGAGTGTGATTAGAGAGTGAGATCACCTGACCAAGGAGTAACAAAACCCTTGGTCAGGGGAGGAGTTAAGGGAGAGAGTTCCAAACACTTCAGAGAGCACAAGCTCTAAGAACCCCGCTCCTGACAGAGGAGCAGATCAACTACACTGAGTGATTATAGCCAGCGTGTGCCTCACACCTTTAGTGAGCTCACATAGCACAACCAGGATTAGAGCTGCAGCTTCCAGCACTGGACACAGCTACATCCCAGCCTGCATCATCAACCAGGCTGGTGACCAAACTCCTGAGGTTCACTCTCCAAGATCACTCCCAGATAGATCACCATCTGTACAGAATCGTTTGGCCTATTGCTGCTGTTGGTTCGAATAAAAAATTGTAAGTTATTTTATGCACAACATTGCCTCCGTCTGGTCCCTGCTACGGCTGTATCACCATCAAGGGCTCCCTCATCCACCACCCAGGGACACATACTACAGACTCTAAGGGTTGCCCCAGGGAGAACCTGTACCACAGCCTCTCCCTCACCTAATTTCTTGCACACACCACCTGCTGGAGACCTGCCAGGCTGTGGGACAGCCCTCCGGTCCCCATACCAAGCACCATGACATTAGCATGCCTAGGCCGCAACCGCCAGCCACTCCGGTGTTCTGGGCTCTGCCTGCCCCCAGACCCCAGGAATAGGCAAGGCCCCGGTGGGGGATGTTGCAGCACCATGGAGAAATTCCAGAAAATCTGGGAACCTTGGACACAAGACTCAGCGTTTATAAGGGTCTAAGATAATGTACGCACTGTAATAGCTAATCTGGAATTCCTATAAAATAGATGCCATGGGAAAGGGGACACGACACAAAAAGAGATTGAAAAGTCCTGTCTGGTTTGTTAGTTATATGGTTCTTGTTGTTTTAACACAACGGATGTGAGATGTACTAAGAGCAGACACATCTATGATACCCTGAGGGGTCGAATAAGAAGATAAAAGAGATCCGCATCACACCCACAGAATATAGCTCTCCTGAAGGGGCTGCAGGAATAAACATTTTAATAGAACATAGTGGCAAAGACCAAATTACTTATGTACTCCACTAATGTGAAGTAAGATTGCTGTATGGTGTAAGAGTGTAATGTTGTACCATCTGTATTGCAAAATGTTGGTATCAGAAATTGTCCTATTAGTTTTGTATGTAAATTTGAAAATAAATAAACTATTGAAACAAAAAATAAATTCTTTTTAAAGAGGTATTCTAAACTGATTCTTAGGATACATATCAGCCAACCCCTCACTTCTCTGATTTTGATGATGTATCCTAAGCGTAGGTCTCTAAAATGCTGATTATTAGAACAAGCACTTTGCAGACTTAAAGGGGTATTCTCGTCTGGGCATTCACATTCAGTTTGATAAATCTGCCATACATAAACATTTCTTCAATTAGATGTTATTAAAAAAAATGTTCCTGTGTGAAGATAATTTTCCATAGATGTAGTGATATGGTCCCTTAGAAACAAGATGGCTTCCTCGGATACGGCCACCTCTGCCTGAGAGATTGCACAAATAAACAAAAATGTTTTGTATATGAAATGTCTAGGAGTTACTGCAGGTCCCACAGCCGTCCTGCGGTAATGATCGCTGAATTCAGGAGGTCAGGCAGGACTCTATAGCCCGAGTCTGGCCACTGCTGCCAGAGTGTGACGTGGTCGTATCCCAGGAAGCTATCTCGTTTCTAAGGGACAGCATGGCTACATTTATGAGAAATTATCTTCACACAGGAACATTTTTTTTTATAACATCTAATTGAAGAAATGTTTATATATGGCAGATCAATGAAACTGAATGTGAGTGCCCAGACGAGAATACCCCTTTAAGTGAGAAACATTCTTCATTGTTATCAGTAAGGGCTCTTTCCCATTGATGTTCAGCTTCAGTTGCGCATCCTTTCCATTTTGTCTGCATTGTGTCTTCGTTTTTTTATCCTTTTTGTCTTTGTGATGTATCCATTTTGTTTCTGTGTCTGCAAAAAAATCTGGAGGTTTAACATTGCTTTGAAAACATCACACCTGGTTTTTCAGCCTCATCGGTACACAAAAACAGATATTGCATCCTTTTTTTTTGCGGACCCATAGACTTCTCTATTGCCTTCCATGATCCGCATCCGTGAAAAAAATAGGACGTTTCATAATTTATTTTCCATGGACGATGGATCAGTGAAAAAAAAAGCCAATGTGAAAACACCAATAGAAATAGAAGGCTCTGTGAGGGAAGCATGGAAATCACTGAACCACGAATGTGAAAGAGCCCTAAGGTATATGTGTCTTAGATACTTCATCCCAAAAAGAGATTATATATGTGTGTAGTTCCATTACAGCCACTAAAGGATTTCTAAAATGTTTTATATACAAACTTATTTAGTCATCAAAGTAACAGAGTGCTAATTTGTATTGATTGCTGCTGTCTAATTCTCCAGGCTGCAATATAAACAATTGATGCTTTCATTTTGGGTGCTATGGCTCTCTATCAACATGTATATGTTTATATAAAATAACAAATATTCTGTGTTCTACTCTTATCTAAATCTACTATTGTACATCTGTGAAGTTTACCAAACATTTTAATTTTCCCTTTGTTACCGATGGTCATTGGTGTCTGAATGTCCAGGTCAATGTTTGATGTTCTGCTATGCGCTGCTTTAAATGACAATATCTCTGGAAAAGCTTCACATAGCTGAACAATTTTGAATTCATTTTTTAAATGACATGTGAGACTTACTTGATAGGATAGTTTTATTAATTACATACTTTTTTGCCAATAATTGACTACAAATGTAAAAAAGTAAGTTTTTTTGTCATTTTTCCAATTAAAGTTTTTTAAATAAGTAGTAACTTTTACCAAAATATGTTATATTCCATCACCCTTTCCCAGGTTCAGATACAGATGCAGGAGGTGCATGTACTTCTGCAAAGTGAAAGTCTCCTACAGCTTCTTCTACATTCTGTCTTCAGCTGACCGGCTGGAGGGGGCACATTTCAAATGCCTATATCTCCTGAACCCTTGCACATAGAAACACAATTCTTTTGTCGTATTAAACAGAGTCTCCTCTTTAATATGCTATATGGATGCTTAAGAGAACCAGAGATATCCACTCTTAAAGTTACAATCAGAAATAAAAAGCTGTACATAAAAATAATTTTATTTAGTACAACTTTAAGGGTAGATATATCTGGCTCTGTTAGGCATCCATACACAATACAGGCGGTCCCCTACTTAAGAACACCCAACTTACAGACGACCCCTAGTTACAAACGGACCACTGGATATTGGTAATTTATTGTACTTTAGTCCTAGGCTACAATGATCAGCTGTAACAGTTATCACAGGTGTCTGTAATGAAGCTTTAGTGTTAATCCTGGTTCTTATGACAACCCAACATTTTTAAAATCCAATTGTCACAGAGACCCAAAAAATTCTGGCTGGGGCTGCAATTATAAAATATACAGTTCCGACTTACATACAAATTCAACTTAAGAACAAACCTACAGACCCTATCTTGTACGTAACCCGGGGACTGCCTGTACCTCACATTAAAGGGGAGATTCTTCTTTTTTTAGACTTCTTTTCTGAAGGGGGCAAATAAGAAGTATATAGCCATATGGCAGTCGTGTTAAAATTCACAATTAAGCTTTATTTATGTAAAAAAAAAATAAGCCCCTGAAGTCTCCTTCAGTTACAATGCTTCACTATGCCCCCATTCACTCGAATTCCAGCCCAAATACATGCAAACAGTATAATTGCATAAAACAAAATAGATTAAGGAAAGATGAGAACTTCCTACTATACCAGTTGTCCTATTTTATGTTATCTGATATCTGTGAAAAGTAAATATGACCAAGACAATTTCCAGAGCCCTGGCTTTCAGTGTCTTGGTTTCCACAGGGCATAAAGGCTGGACAGTAGCAATCCGCTGTGGTCCGTAAGGAATCATTCCGCTGATGCTCTGTGGGTCATGCTGATGATATCTAAAAGAATACCAAATAGATTAGGGATTTCCTATTGATAAAATGGGCAAATGAGCTAAAAAGTGCAGATTATCATAGATATTCAGCTATATCACATACCGTATATACTTGTGTAGAAGCCGAGTTTTTCAGCACAAAAAATGTGCTGAAAAACCTCACCTCGCCTTATACACGAGTCAATAAAAAAATAAACTTATATACTCACCCTCCGGTGGCCCCAATGCTCAGTGCGGCTCCCCGATGTTGGCGCGGCATTTCTTCTGTCTTCTCCACGGCTCCTCTTCTTTCTTGGGTCTTCTGTAACGGCCGGCATAGAAGTGGCCATGTTATCTGCCAGCCAGTGCATTCTATGACGTCAGCAGAGGCCGCATCATAGTATGTGTCTGCCGGCAGAGCGCATAGCCGCGTCTTGTTACAGAAGACCCAAGAAAGAAGAGGAGTGGCGGGGAAGACATAAGAGGAGCCGCACTGACATTGGAGAGACGCGCTGAGCATCGGGGCCGCCGCAGGGTGAATATATAAGTTTATTTTTTTAAGTGCTGGGTGGGCTTGCTGTATACTACTGGGGGCTGGTAGACTGCATACTATAGAAAGATGGCTATATACTGCAGGGGGCTGGATGGCTGTATAGTACTGGGGGCTGGCTGCATTTCCCACCCTCCGCTTATACTCTTGTCAATAGGTTTTCCCAGTTTTTGGTGGTAAAATTAGGGGCTTCGGCTTCTACTCGAGTATATACGGTAGATATTTTAAGAGATTTTCAATTCATTTATGTAAAATGCTGCTTCATGTATGCATGCTATAGCCACTTCAGCTTCTGTAGAAATGTAATTTCACTTTGGGAACATTTAGGGACACAAATAACAGCTTTAAATATATTTACAGAGATAGAGAGGTAGCCATGGAAACGAGGAAATGGTCTTGGTAAAAACTTTGTGTTGCAGTCTTTCTCAAAGAAAAAGAAGCATGTGGCTTTGCTTCTAATGCAGATAAGTAAAACTTGCAAAAAAAATGTAATGGCTGTTATCCACTGCTATTCTATTCCTCCATTCCAACACCAGGAACATGCTATTTAGTAATGCCAATGGGCATAAAGGAATAAACCCTCTAGCGGAGGTGTCTGAATGATCATCTGCATCAAGAATAAAGGAAATGCAAAAAAATATGGTGAATATACATGTGCACAAGGAACAGTGAACACAGCTTCTACTGCTGGGGATGGTATAATTACACCTTTCTGCAGGTGGCTGGGCTTTGGTTTGGGATATCGCACTACACAGCAGGATGGTTTTCTTACAATCTAGATACTTAGTCATTGATTACAGGACTGATCAGACACGAGTAAGATCTAGTACCTCATATATGACTTGTTTTCTCCTCTGGTTTAAGATGTGCACGCCGATGACGTAATTTGTTGCTGCTGAGTTTTCCAGCAGATCTTCAGCTCGATGCAGCACATCTGTCTCTCTAAAAATACCACAGTCACTAATGTCACCTTTTTAACAATGTCTAGACTCCCACATTAATCAAGTATACTCCACCATAATAACACCATGCTGTGCCCCTGCACACATTAAAAATTACATTACATTCCTTAATATTTTATACTATATATGTAACCTCTAAATAAATAATACTGTACCCTTATTGCATTCTACACAGTGATGCCAAATCAAAATGTCCCAAATGTGCCCTAATTATTACACATATAATCCAGTCCAAATTATTAATTTGCATACAGTGCTAAGTGTGCAGTCACACAGGGTGTCCGGCGGCGAGGATCAGCCTGATCACATATCATAGTATCATAGTATATAAGGCTGGAAAAAGACGCAAGTCCATCAAGTCCAACCTTTAAGAATTAAATAAATGTTTTATCCCCATAACCCGTGATATTTTTTCTCTCCAGAAAGGCATCCAGGCCCCTCTTGAACATGTACATAGAGTCCGCCATAACAACCTCCTGCGGCAGAGCGTTCCATAGTCTCACTGCTCTTACAGTAAAGAACCTTTGTCTATGTTGATGGTAAAATCGCCTCTCCTCCAGGCGCAGAGGATGCCCCCTTGTCCTGGTCACAGGCATAGGTATAAAAAGATCTTTGGAGAGATCCTTGTACTGTCCGTTCAGGTATTTGTACATAGTAATGAGGTCTCCCCTCAGTCGTCTTTTTTCTAAACTGAATAATCCCAAATTTTGTAATCTGTCATTGTATTCTAATCCCCCCATTCCCCTAATAATCCTGGTTGCTCTCCTCTGCACCCGTTCCAGCTCTACTATATCCTTTTTATACACTGGTGCCCAAAACTGTACACAATATTCCAAGTGTGGTCTGACCAGGGATTTGTATAAGGGCAAAACTATGTCTTTATCATGAGAATCTATTCCTCTCTTGACACATCCCATAATTTTATTTGCTTTAGCAGCAGCCGCCTGGATCTGGTCACTAAAATTAAGTTTACCATCCACCAATACCCCCAAGTCCTTTGCAGCTCCAGTTTTACCAAGTAATTGACCCTTTAGAACATAATTATACTTTTTGTTTCCATGGCCCAAGTGCATAACTTTACATTTATCTACATTAAATCTCATCAACCATTTCTCTGCCCACTCCCCAAGCTTCCAGAAATACCTCTGTAATGCTAAACTATCGACCTCTGTATTTATTACTTTACACAGCTTAGTATCATCTGCAAATATTGAAACTTGACTGTGTAAACCCACTACAAGGTCATTAATAAAAATATTAAAAAGAAGTGGCCCCAATACTGACCCCTGTGGCACTCCACTGGTAACCTCAACCCAATCTGAGAATGTGCCATTAATGACGACCCTCTGTTTTCTATCACTAAGCCAATTTCTTACCCAAATACACAGATTTTCCCCTATTCCCAGCAGTCTCATTTTATATACCAACCTTTTATGTGGCACGGTGTCAAATGCCTTTGAAAAGTCCAGATATACAACATCCACAGCGTCCCCCAGATCCAGTCTTGAACTTACCTCCTCGTAGAAACCAATCAGATTAGTCTGACCAAACCGATCTCTCATAAACCCATGCTGACGCTGGGTTATAAGGTTGTGCACAGTGAGATACTCCAGGATAGCATCTCTAACAAACCCCTCAAATATTTTCCCCACCACAGCAGTTAGACTCACGGGTCTGTAGTTTCCAGGATCGCTATTTGATCCTTTTTTGTATATTGGTACCACATTTGCTATGCGCCAGTCCTGTGGAACATAATCAGTCCTCAGTGAATCTTCAAATATTAAAAATAACGGTCTGTCTATCACGGTACATAGTTCATGCAGAACCCGGGGTGTATGGCCATCTGGCCCCGGTGATTTATCTATCTTATTGGTTGCGAGGCGGCGCCGTACCCTCTTCCGTGGGTTAAACTGTTGACATTCCAAAAGATTTACATTTTCTCATTGTGTCTCCACCAGGGATTTTCCTGGTAAAGACAGTTGAGAAGGCGACATCAGTAATTGGCCCTTTCCTCATCTCCTTCCCCCATGACCCCCATGTTATTTTCTAAGGGGACCCACACTCTCTGTTTTAGTTTCTTATGATTTATATAACTTGAAAAATAATTTGGGATTATTTTTGCTCTCCCTGGCAATTTTCTCTGTCTCTATTTTTGCACCTTGATCTGCTTTTTACAGGATTTATTTCTCTCTATAATCCGGTAATGCCTTATGCTCCTTCACGTTTTAGCACCTAACGCTTATCTTTCCGCTTATTGCTTCCTTACAAGACTAGTTAGCCACATTGGCTTTTTCTTGTTCCTCTTATGCTTTTTCCCATAAGGTATGTTTTTCTCACAGGACTTTTTCAGAATATATGAGAAAACGTCCCATTTTTTTGGGGGGGGGGGGGGGGTGGGGCGTTGTTTTGAGAACATTATCCCAGTCTATGCCTTTAAGGTCTTCCCTTAGTTCTGAAAATTTGCCCTCCTGAAGTTTAGAGTGTTGGTTGCCCTTCCTAATGCTCTTAGTAAAGGCGTAATACAAATCAATGATATTATGATCACTATTCCCAGGTTCCCCCACCTGTAGTTTTGATACCCTATCGGTCTGTTGGTTAGGATAGGTCCACAGTGCCCCCCCCGCTTGTTGGCTCCAGGACTAGCTCCGACAGGTATTGTCTTTTGTTGTTGACAAGAACCTGCTACCTTTGAGGACCTGCAGGTTCTGCCCCCAGTCAATATCGGGTAATTGAAGTCCCCCATGATAAGTACTTCACCATGTTTGTAAGCCGCTTCATTTCAGTTATCAGCATTTCTCTGCTGCCTCATTAATTGTAGCCTTATACAAAACCCCAGTAATTTTTATTATTCTTTTCCCTCCCCTTATCTCCACCCATAGGGACTCCACATTTGCCTTTGCGTTTCTGTGATCTCGCAAGACAGGCTTGAGGCAAGATCTTCACATATAAACAACCCCACCCTATATGACTTGTTTTCTCCTCTGGTTTAAGATGTGCACGCCGATGACTCCCCGAAGTAACTTATTGCTGCCGAGTTTTCCAGCAGATCTTCAGCTCGATGCAGCACATCTTTCTCTCTAAAAATACCACAGTCACTAATGTCACCTGTTTAACAATGTCTAGACTCCCACATTAATCAAGTATACTCCACCATAATAACACCATGCTGTGCCCCTGCACACATTAAAAATTACATTACATTCCTTAATATTTTATACTATATATGTAACCTCTAAATAAATAATACTGTACCTGCAACACCCTCGCCGATGCAATGGCGAGGTAGTGCTTGCGAATACGTCCCACCTGTAGGTAACACCACATTACACTACATGGTCCTTATAGGATCAAGGGGAAATTGCAGTGGTTAATCCTGCCTGGCAAGGCAGAGGTTAAGTATTTTGTATAATGCAAGATGCTATTGACCAATGTCTGTGTTACATCCTGTCTCTGTGCACTGAGAGGTAATTGGAGGAGCAGCCACCACCTGACCAAAGGGAGGTAATAAAACCCCCTAGCCCAGAATGTTCTAGAGGAGACTCTCCCCAGAGGAGAAAGAGAGAAGTCTCTCTCAGGAGAGAGACCGGTCCTAGTCAGGCCCTCTGGGTCTGCAGGACGCAAGCAGAGAGTAGTTAGCTGAGCAGCAGCTCAGAGTCTCTAGCACACCAGACCAGTGCAGGAAGAGCCTAGCCCCTGCCTGAAGTGGAAGATAAGACTAGAGTTAGTGTAGTGAGGAAAGGGGTATCATCCTACCTTCAAGGGTGATACCTGAAGAGATCCAGGCATTTGCGTTTCTGATGTCATCTCGCAAGACAGGCTTGAGGCAAGAATTCACATATAAGCAAACCCCTCCCCCTTTTTTATTTATACGATCCTTTCTAAAAAAAAGACTATAACCATCTATAGTAACATATTTGGCTATATATATACAGCCCCTCCTCATTTAGCTTCATATATACAGTCCCCTCCTCATTTAGTTTCATATATACAGTCCCCTCCTAATTTAGTTTTATATATATATATATATATATACAGTCCCCTCCTTATTTAGTTTTATATATACAGTCCCCTCCTCATTTAGTTTTATATATACAGTCCCCTCCTCATTTAGTTTTATATATACAGTCCCTTCTCATTTAGTTTTATATGTACAGTCCCTTCCTCATTTAGTTTTATATATACAGTCCCTTCTCATTTAGTTTTATATGTACAGTCCCTTCCTCATTTAGTTTCATATGTACAGCCCCCTCCTCATTTAGCTTCATAGATATATACAGTCCCCTCCTCATTTAGTTTTATATATACAGTCACCTCCTGCACAAAGCATGTCAAATTGGTCTGATATATATATATATAATCCCCTCCTCTTATAGATTTATAGAGCCTCCTCCTCATTTAATTTTATATATACAGCCCTACCTCCTCTATTTTATATATACCCTCCCAGTTAACATTTCCTGCAACCCCTTATATTATCACAAATATATCCCCAGCTCATTTTATATACAGTGCACCACTCCATTGTGCCCTCCACCCAACCTGGGCTTCAGGATAATAAATAAAAAACACTTACAGGACTTGCAGGACTTCTCACGCCTCCCACCTCTCTTCTCTCTACAGTGGGAGCTGCAAAGAATAGGAACAGGATGGACAGCTGCTTGATGATGGCGTACATCTGGGGTCAGAAAGGGACATGAGCCGGAAAGTGTCTGGCAGCGTCACGCTCAGTATTAATGACTATCTGCCGATGTGGCTGTGCTGTATGCACGCATGGTGCTCGAGCGGCCGCATCGAGTGTCATTGTTATCTCTGCCAGGGGCCACTGGTTGTGATGGTGGCCCCTGCAATAGGGCCTGGTCTCAACCCATTATCATCCGCATTTGCTTTTGGCTCCAATAACAGCATTTGAAAAACTGAACGTGTGGACGCACCCTAAACAGAAATTAAACCACTAGCAGTACTTTATGAAGCCGGTTAACACGTTCCAGATCATGTTTCTTTCATGGCCCAGTGAGGTATCCATCACAAAATCTACATTTATTCAAAGTAGTCAATCTGCCACAAAATCTAAATTGGCTGTTTAAAGTCACAGTGGTGGAGATTCTATCACTTAAGTAAAGCGCACCTGCCTTGGAATGCCCCTCTGTTATGATTAACATCATTCAACAGACTGCAGGAGAGACGGTTACTTACTGTATATACTAGTATAACCAAGGCACCTAATTATACCATAATATATTGGGAAAACCTGTAGGCTTGAGTAGAAGCCTAGGGTGGGAAATGCATTGGTCACAGCCTCCCCCAGTAATGAAATGCCCAGAGAGCCTCCCCCAGTAATGAAATGCCCAGACAGCCTTCCCCAGCCATAAAATATCCCATGCAGCCTCCCCTCAGTAAGGAAATGTTCAGTAACCTTTCCCAGTAATGAAATGCCCCATGCAACTGCCTCTGCTAATGAAATGCCCTCCAACATCCTCTCCCAGTAATTAAATTTGAAGCTGAAATGCTCTGTAGCCCCTCGTTGCATGGGTGTTGCCATAGGGTATGCGTGAGCACAGCACATAGATGTGTCTCTGCCCACTGTGTTACAAGTGAAGAGCAGAAGGAAGAGGAGCCTCCGGGAGCAGCGGAAGGTGAGTATGTATGTTTATTCTTTTATACACTATAAGCCAAGTTGGGCTTTTTCAGGACATTTTTTGAGCTGAAAAACTCTGCTTATGCACGAGTATATACAGTATGTTGCTGGATGCAGGGATGTCGGTTACAATGAAGGGAAGAGAGGGAGAGCTAAACTTCAGTTCTAAACTCTCCTCCTCCCTAACTTTATACAACTAATTTACATCTCAATTCAAAGTTTATACTCTGGTTGATGCAACCACACTGGGCTATAAAAGAAAAATTATCTGAAAAGTATTTAACTGTTTGACACCAACCTGTAGTGGTTTATTAGGTAAATTTCTGCTGACAGGTTCCCTTTAAGAAAAATGACATTTTGGCTCAATTCTAAGGCTTTGGAAGTGTTATTTATGCAAACAAAGCATCAGTATTACACATTTATTCAGGTACATGATGGTCCAGCACCTAAGAAAAAAACTGTTTGATTAAGGGTGTGTAGCATGTGAGATATATGGAGATGGAGCGGTCTGCATTATCCAAAACCATGGTTCAATGGTAGGGGGAGAGGTAAACGGTGACCAAAAGAAATTTTAAATGTGGTGCACAACATGTAGGTCAGTTTTATGCTAAATTAAGCCATTATTCTTAGTAGCCTTCATTATTGCGAATAATAGTTCTACTATAACAACTCATCACCAAGATTTGCAGGACTGGGAAACATAAAATGAAACTAAATTATGTGTTTATTATGTGACAATGTCAAAGTTCAGAAGAAGCATTACAAGGTCTAGGACGATCTAGTATGCACAGGGCTTCACATACACCCCCTTGTGTGAATACAAGCTGCCAGGCAGTGCTAGGCGGTGAATAGCTGTCAGCTCTCAGCTAGGTCAGAATAAAACGCTGGCAGTCATTAATGGATGTCTGATATTTGTTTACTAAGCTTGCCCATCCCATCACCCATAGACAAATTTTTTATTTTAAGAAGATATTAATTTCTATACTGTTTGTCAATAAAATACATATATATAAACCTTAATATTGAGATGTTGAACTTAAGCCTGATCCCATTCCAGCTCGTCACTTTAAAGCAGGGGTCAGGAACCTATGGCTTGCGAGCCAAATGTGGCTCTTTTGATGGCCGATTAGACTCGGGTCGGTCAAAAAATCTTCTTTCTGACGCTCCCCTGCAGCTCCGCTGGTGCAGTCAGGCCGGCACTGCACGGAGCTGTCGCACAGACTATGACGTTGGCAAGCAGCTGACATCAGTCTGTGAGTCGCCGGCATCACACTGAGTTGTCACTGCCGGCTGGACTGTATCAGTGGAGCTGCGGGGGAGCATTGGAAAGGAGAGTGCATCATTGTTTATTATTTTAATTTGCAGGACAGGGGACTGGCTGACTGTATACAGGGGGGGTCAGGTTAGCTATATACTGGGGGCAGGCTGGCTATATACTGGGGAGGGGACTGGCTGGCCATATACTGGGGGGGGGGGGCAGGATGGCTATATACAGACGGGGCTGACTGTATACTGGGGAGTATCAGAGGAGTGGGGGGTGGCCTGGCTGGCTATATACATGGGGGGGCTGGCTGGCTATATACAGAGGGGGCTGGCTATATAGAGTGGGGGCTGGTTGTATACTAGGGGGGACTGGTTGGCTATAAACTGGGGAAGGGACTGTCTGGCTATATACAGTGGGGGGCTGACTGGCTATATACAGGGGGCTGGCAGTGTTATATGGCATAGTAGTTATATTCCTGTACATAGGGGTAGTATTATAATAACTATATTCGCGTAGCTAGGGGGTAGTATTACAGTAGTTATATTCATGTACACAGGGGGCAGTATTAAAGTGGTTATATTCTTGTACATAGGGGGCAGTATTATAGTAGTTATATTCCTGTACATAGGGGGCAATATTATAGTAATTATATTCTTGTACATAGGGGGCAGTGAGTATCCCTTTAAACATATTGTACGGCTCTTGCAGAATTATATTTTAAAATGCTTTTGGCACTCTCGACCAAAAATGTTCCTGAACCCTGCTTCAAAGGAAACCTACCATTTGATATGATGCATTATGAAGCAAACATACCTTGAGAATGCTGTAGCTACACTGATGCAGGATCATATCTTGGTTAAGCCCTGAGTTGAGTGGTTTTGCTGAAAAAACAATGATAAAATTCAGGACCTTGGGAAAGCTGGGTCAGGCTGGCTGCCTACATAAACACGTTACACACGAGTTTGTCATTACATATGAAGCTTAGTCATGAGTTAGTCAAGACAGGACTAATCAACCTGAGCTGGATCACTCATACACAGCAGCTGGGATGGTGCAGCAATTGATTATTCTGCCTCTAGGCACAACCCAGTGATGACATCATCCTTCGGTTCAGTGAATAACTAATGTGCTAGGAGAAGAGATGAGACCAGAGAAGTGAGACAGCTTCATTATACTAATTTTATAATTGTTTTATCAGCAAAACCACTCAGCACAGGGATTAACCAAGCTATGATCCTGCATCAGTGTAGCTACAGCATTCTCAAGGTATTTTTGCTTCGTAATGCATCAAATCAAATGGTACGTTTCCTCTAATATAGGGTTTCTGGCTAATGCAAAATTGTTTACTAATTTATTTATTTATTCTTATACCACATATAAGAATAAATGGACCAATAAATGAATCGCTGAATCGCTGAGAAGGAACAAAGACTAAGACTTTTATTGTTATTTTATCATATTTTGGGAAATTATAGTTGTATTTGTGTAATATTTTTTTTCATATTTAAATCTTTTTATTGAGTACAACAGATTATAAAATTTATATATAACATATTATATTATTTGTGTAATTTTACTCAATGTGTTTCTAGTTTTGCAGTGAGACATCTTTTGGCACAGTATCCCTGTTGCAGTATTACATTTTTAAACTCACAGCTGCTCTTGGTGTCACTAAGTTACACCCCAGATATTTCTATTGATCCAAGAAGGAAACACCCCTTAGTTTAAAGGATTCTGGCTTGTATATTACTTTGCTGTATTGAACAATCTAGATTGGGGCTTTTTATCTTAATCAATTGATCTTAACAAACATTGAAACTTACTGAAATTCACTATGTCTAAGACTTGAGTTGAAATAGCCCCATAAATATCCACAGGTGTAACAATGGTTACCAAGGACAATGCAGACTATATACCGCAGGAAACTATGAAAAAAAAGATGGGTTGTCTGGCATCCAGGCAATGAAGATAGTTGTTTGTTGAATTAAAATTCCACTTTATTAGATAAATATCTTTAAAAACGTGAAGACGTCCTATAACATTGTTGGTATTAGTAAATCTGATGGTAGATTTCCTTTAAGAATTTTTATTTTATGTAAACAAACTTGAAAACAGCAATTGTACCCTGCAAATGTTAAAATCCTCCATAAAACTGTTTGTTAGTTCAATCAGAAATCAAATGGTTTTACCGTAAGAGTTTAAACAATGCAATGATCTAACGAGATTCTACAACTTAAATGTTTTAACACAAATTTAGCGCAAGGAACGCTAAGCTCTGCCCTCTTGGGTCTAACATATAAGATAGCAAAACAAACAAGATAAGAGGATACCACATGCCACATATAATAATAAAAGGAGTAATACTTTATCAATACAAAATTGTTAAATAACATAACATCTAAAAATAACTCTAGGAGAGATATAAAAGCGAGGTGCACCAAGAGAGAGTCTATACACAATATTAAATGGCGAAAAAATGCAAACATTAGTGGTCTGCAGTATGACAACAACAGCTTCAATGACTTTAAGCCCCCGTCAGCCTATACTTCAAACATCATAGTTAGGCAAACATGCCCTTAGTAGACAATTGTGAGGTAAATGTTGTATATTACATAATGGTTAGACATAATACCTGGTGTACCTCTCGCCCAACGCGCGTTTCAACCCGCCTGGTCTTTCTCAAGGGGTAGTGTTGCATATACCACACTCCAGGATTATATGTGCAGAGAGCCAATCGGCCGCCGGATCTGATTGGGAACGGCATTCACTGTGTGACTGGCGCATGGTCTCTACGGAGCCAGCAGTCATCAGCGGGGAAGGGCCGTGACGTCAGGGGGGCGAGTCTTAGCTCCGCCTCACATGACAGACTGACAATTCCTCGCATGAGGGCACGACTCAGCGACAGAGAGCACGCATGCGCACAGTGAAGATGTGCGGACGGCGCGGCACAATGGAAAAAGTTAAACAGGATATTGGTCTGTGGGAAGTCTAACCTGGGACTAGCTTTGGAATAGTTAAACTTGGGGTCAAATAGACCGATACGAAGTTACAAAGCATAAGTGTGTGGCTGGGGTGAATGTGTGATGATTGTAATGAATGTGTAGAACATCAATAAGTGATGCAATGATTGCTATAAAACATGTATACTAAGGAAAATGTGTGTGTGTGAATGAAAGCTGTACAACCGTTGAATAAACGTGCGAAATTTGATAAAGTGAGAGAAATATGTATTTGTAGCCAAATGCTGAAGGGGTGGAGATGAGAAAATGTGCTGCTTATATGTGTGAATGTGTTGTGAGGTGTTGTGGTGTGATGATGAGTTGGCAAGTGGAATAAACACCACAATGGTGCAGACACGACAAAAATTGGTGAAAGAATAAACAAGAAAAGGGGTAGTTAAGTGATGGGCAACCTAAAAGTTGTACCACCCATGCAAAGGAATGTGGGGTACTGGGGTCGCAGGGTGTGGAAACAGTGAAAGTGGGTATCAAAAAAAGTAAATACGACTTAGCGAAATCTAGTTCCAATTGTGGATGCCTGTTTATGCCAAAAGACAGCTCTATGGAGATAAAAATCCTCATACACAAAACCATTTATGTGAAAAAAAATCGTCTGTGCTTGCTTTGCACAACAGATTGATTTTTTTGGACAACGGAATCACACCTATGATGGTAAGCGCAATACAGCCTATGTTGGTATCCCGCAAAGAAAATGTCTAGAGAGGCCTGGCTCTGGTCCAAGTTGTGTTATGGGAAGTAATACCTGGAGGATGTGGCAAACACTAATATAGGATCATTAAAAAATATGTAAAAACACAAAGCATAGACATAATCTTAGGCTTGGCGGCAATGGTCACATATTAAAAGCAAAAAAGTAGTGTCGAATTCATAGAAAGGCTGACAAGCCAAAATTTACTTGAGGCCCAAGGGTGTACGGTATGCAAAGACCAATCCAACTTAGATCTGTTTGAAGTAGTTTTTCTTTATGCACCTCCCCTCATGTCAAGATTCACCGTGGTCAATGCCCGAATTCTCAATAATTTCGGTTACAGCATGATATTGCTTGAAATGCGAGGGTATTGTTTAATTTTTCATGTTGGCTAATTCAATGATGCGCTCTCTCCGATATCGTTGACTGTTCCCGGACTCTACCGTAATTCTCGAGGTTGTCATTCCCGCAGTATATCTTTGGGCAGGGGCAATGGGGCGAAATATATTACGCTTTGTATCACATGAAAGTGCGCTGTAATTTTATTATTCTTGACCACCTCTCAAGTCAGAGAACGACGTTGCAGGTCAGTGTGACAGGAGATACATCGGGCCAATGGTTATTCCACATTCTTGGCCTTGGGGCCTTAAATATTAATGGTTGGATCTTCACTGGGGGAGAGGTAGCTTCTAAACTAGTAGTCCCGTAAGGTTGGAAGCTTTTTTTGCGGCCATCGCCGGATAGGGGTGTGCGAGTTTATTTGTTTGCAGGGATCGGGTCAGATAGAAAATATTGCCAATATTTTTCAGGATGTTCATCATTTCGCCCATTGGCTATGAAAGGGGTTGCCAGACGTAAAGGTTGTGCAGCCCGGAGTTTCGACAAAGGAGTAGGTGGATAATAAGGAGAGCGGTTCTGGTGATATTTGCCACCGTCTAATGCTTTTTGATCACCCGTTTGCTGTAACCACGATCCAAGAAACGTGACGGAGCGTGACGCTTGTTTTCAAAACGGAGCCTCTGTTGAGCATATCCGTTTGATCCTCAGAAATTGTCCAATCGGGACAGCATCTCGAACTCGTTTTGGGTGCTGAAGAGTAAGGAGATAGGGATTAGTTGAAGTTTTTTTCCGATAGGTGTTAGTGGTGCAGGAAGCCCTGTGAATTCGGGATAACCGTTACCATCAGGAAGTTAACCATATTTTGGTCACATCATAAGTTAATTTGACATTACGGGTATTATGGTTTAATCTTTCAATCAATGATTGAGATATTGTTGGGTCCCCCCGCCAGATGAATAGTATATCATCGATTGTACCGGACCCATAATGGTCCGGCACATCGATGAGTCATCGACAAGAAAAGCTCCTCTCCCCACAGCCCCAGGAACAGGTTGGCATATGCAGGGGACAAGCTGACCCCATAGCAGTGCCCTGGAGCCAGGAAGAAGAGCCGTTTTAAACGTGAAAAAATTGTGAACAAGGTAAATTCAAGGAGTGTAACGATAAATGTCTGTTCCTGACATGTGTAGTCCGTAATTGCAGAAAATATGAGATGCCTCCACCCCGTCGCAGGTTAATTGGGGTATATAGTGACTCGACATCACATGTCACTAATATGTCTCTGGGTCCAATTGTACCCCATCAAGGCGTCGGAGGAGGTCAGTCGAACCTTAGATAGGATGGTAGATTTGCACTAGTGGTTGTAAGAGGGAATCGGATATTTACAGACATTGTCGTGAGATTACCCTCTGCCCGATATGATCGGTCGTCCTGGAGGTGTTACTGCTCTAGGATCTTTGGTATAAATAAGTGTAGAGATAGTCGGATCCTTTATGACAAAGCTTCTGCAGGGTCTTGAGATTATGTTGTTATCTATTGCCCCATTGATGATGTCGGCCAATTGGAAACTATATGAAGAGAGAGGATTAAAAGTCCGTTTCTTATAGCATTTGGTATCAGTAATTGTAGGTTATATGCCTCTTTCAAATACATAGTAATTGGCATAAGACCACGTTACCAGCCTTATCAGCCGGTTTTATCTGGTATCATCCAGGGATTTATTTTACTTAGACTCATGCGCTCTGTTGGTTAAGTTGTCATTGGAGATGGAACGAGAACAACTTACCAAACTCCTGTGATACCGCGTTGACAAAGACTTCTATCACCAGCACTTGAAAATGTAGGAAAATTCCGTTGATGATGTGCTTAATGCAAGGTGTGGAATAAGGTTGATATTACATCCTGTGAGACAAAGATCCCCATTGAAGATGAGAAGAATTCCTGTGTCACAGTAGATTCCAGTTGTTCGGGAAGAGACCTATTTGGAAGATGGTAAGAATTACCTGTGTCTTCAGTAGGTTGAATTGTTCCATCAGTAATTCTTCTAAGGTATTGATACTACACAGCTCTGTGCGTGTTTGATCAAGATGAGGATCATCGTTGGTGCTATGTATGATAAATCCTTTTGAAGAAGAGCTTACGAGCGAACAAATGTAAGTCCTTTACTGCTGTAAAGGGGTTAAATGAAGACGAAGGAGCAAAGGTTGGACCTTGGACAAGAGAACATCTATATCTACAGAAGATAAAGTATACGAAGAGAGGTTATTACCTTTAGTTGTATATTGATCTTGACGTTATCCATCTTTGATCTTGGCTGCCGTCGAGACCAAACCCTCTTGCGTTTAAATCTCTTTGACTGTCCGTTCGAGATCGATGAGCTATACTCATGTTGCTCAATGAGGATATAGGATGATACTGATGGGAGAACGTTCGCGAAACGTCCAGTGTGGGTCTCCTCTGCCATTTATACATTTGATTCGATGTACGGTCATTTGATCTCGTGAAAGTGTTCCGCATTTTAGATCCAAAATATCTTTCTCCCATTAGTAAACATGGGATTCCATTTCTTCGGAAAATTTGTTCGACTCATCTGTAGTGATTGCGGATTTTAACCGGTCTTGAGTAATTGTATCTCCACATCCAATGTATCATGCTGTGTGTTCCTACGGAATCAAAAAGGTCTAAATTTATTGAAGCACCCGCACGGCGGACTCCCACTGTGTCCTTATATTTCATCCTCTATTCCAAAGGAAGGAAATACTGTAAACGTAATCCCCTTGGGCTAGACCTATCGGCGATGCCAAAAAAAGCTTCCAACTTGGGAATACTAGTTAGAAGCTACCTCCAGTGAAGATCCAACAATTAATATTTGAGGGCCCCAAGCCAAAATGTGGAGTAAACCATCTGTGGCCGAGTATCCTCCTGTCCGAACATGGACCATGCAACTTAGTTATCTGACTTGAGAGGGTGGCAAAAGATAAAATTAACAGGCAGTTCATGTGATACAAAAGGCGTAATAATATTTCGCCCAATGCCCGCCCAAAGATATACATCGGGATGGAAAACTCGAGAATTACGAGTACGAGTCCGGGAACATGTCAAAGATATTCGGAAGGAAAGCAGCATCAATTGAATTACCGCAACATGAAAAATTAAAACCAATACCTCGCATTTCAAGCAATATCATGCCGCTGTAACCCGAAATTATTGAGAATCGGGGCATTTGACCACGTGAATCTTGACATGAGGGGAGGTGCAATAAAGAAAAAATACTTCAAACAGAATCTAAGTGGATTTGGTCTTTGAATACTGACACCCCTGGGCCTCAATGAAAATTTTGGCTTTACAGCCTTTCTAAATTCGACACTACTTTTTGATATTTAATATGTGACCCTTGCCTGCCCAAGCCTAAGATTATTCTATGCTTTGTGTTTTTTAAATATATTTTTTAATGATCCTAATATTAGTGTTTGCACACCTCCAGGTATACTTTCCCATAATACCACTGACCAGTGAGCCAGGCCTCTCTAGACATTTTCTTTGCGGGATACATCATAGGCTTGTATTGTCTGACATCATAAGTGTGATTCCGTTTCCAAAAAAATCTTTGTGCAACAAGCCACAGGAATTTTTTCACATAAAGGTTTTGTGGTATGAGGTTTTATCTCCAAGGAGCTGCTTTGCATAAACAGGATCCAACAGATGGAACAGATTATGCGGCAAGTATGTATTTCACTTTGTTGGATACACACTTTTCACTTTTTCCACACTGGTCCCCCCAGTACCCCACATTCCTGCATGGTGGTTACACCTTTTAGGTTGCCCATCACTTCACCCCTTTTTTTGTTTTCACTCTTTTTGTGCTTACCCATTTGTTGTTTATACCAACCTTGCACTCATCCCATCACTCAAACACCTCACAACACATTCAACATATATATAGCAGCATTTATCATCTCCATCCACTTCAGCTATTTTGGCTACAAATACATATTTGTCTACTTATACAAATTTCGACGACTTTTATCAACGGTTGTACCAGTTTACATTCACACACACACATTTTCACTTAGTTAGTAAGTATACATGTATAGCAATCATTGCATCACTTATTGATGTTCTACACACTCATACATCATCACACATCACAGCCACACAGTATGCTTTGTAATTCGTATTCGGTCTATTTGACCCCAAATTTTAACTATTTCCAAGTCTAGTCCAGAGAAACTTCCCACAGATCCCAAGTATCTCTTTAACTTTATTCCATTGGCGCAAGCTCGCACATCTTTACCTGGTGGCGCTATGCATCGGTGGTTTTATCGCTGAGTCCGTGCGATCCCTTCGAGGAATTGTCAGTGTGTATGTGAGGGGAGCTAAGACTCCGCCCCCCTGACGTACGGGGCTTCACGCTGATGACGCGGCTCCGATAGGAGGAC
The DNA here is from genome assembly GCA_019512145.1 of Engystomops pustulosus. Taxonomy (NCBI): domain Eukaryota; kingdom Metazoa; phylum Chordata; class Amphibia; order Anura; family Leptodactylidae; genus Engystomops; species Engystomops pustulosus. Next base: position 163,021,684 of record CM033643.1, on the reverse strand, counting down.
CATGCGACAGTCACACAGGTGAATGACGTTCCCAATCAGGATCCGGCGGCCGATGGCTCCTGTCAATAAATCCTGGAGTGTGATATAGCAACACTACCCCTTGAGAAAACCAGCGGGTGATGAAACAGCGCGTTGGGGCGAGAGTACACCAGGTATTATGTCTACCATATGTAATATACAACATTAACCTCACAATTGTCTACTAAGGCATGTTGCCAACTCGTGTATGAAGTATAGGCTGAGGGGCTTAAATCATTGAAGCTGTTGTTGTCATACTGCAGACCACTAATGTTTGCATTTTTTGCCCATTTAATATTGTGTTAGACTACTTCTGGTGCACCTCGCTTTATATCTCTCTGAGATGTTAGTTTTAGAGTGTTATGTTATGTTAACAAATTTTGTATTGACATACAGATATTACCTTAACTTATATCTTGGTGTGGTATCCTCTTATTTTCTTTGAGTTTGTTTGGAGCTGTTTGTTAGTTCAATAGCAATGAGTTTACAAGGGCAGAATAGGAGCTTGGAATTTGAAAACTACACCAAGAGGTTTATCACACCAGAGGCCATTAGACACAAAATGGGATGATTATTGTTAAGGGTTTACGGACTGGGCCCTCTTCATACAGGATGGGTTTCAGCTTTGTTACATAGAAGACACTTGCCGGCAACTTCCATAGTCAGTGTTGCCATTGTTCGTGGCACTTAGCCTGTAACAGATATAAGAAGATTACCACAGTCACTGCGCCTGGATCTATGACTAGGTATCCCTGCTTTATCATTCTGCTAAAGGAAATCTACCAGCATCACACACAATTGCTCTGAAAAGTGGAATAAAAAATCCTATAATACTAAATTCTGCAAGTACTGACATCTTGTTGCTAAGTAACTGGCAGTGTCACTGAATTGTGGACTGTTGTCATTGTCAGGTTTTTATTTTTGTGTATTTTTGAGATGTTGAAACATTGCAAATACCACTGAAACAAGCTTGACATTCATTATAAAAAGTGATATATTTCAAATTCCATGACCATTCTTTTCTGTTTTCGTTTATTCCATTGGCTATGTTATTTCTAGCTTTAATAAAACTAGAAAAGCTATGCAAACAACAAGAAACTTGAGCAGACACATGGTCTGTGGGAGAAACTGTATTTCTTAATAGCACAATATTACATTGTGTTTAATCTACTAGGGGGAAAAAATTCCAAATGGAGTTTATTGACAAAATAAGAACAGTTGTGCCATGATCCTTACAGACTGTGTTTTTACAGCTTTCATTATATAGTACACAAGAAACTTCCCCTACATTCTTTGGTTCAGTCTGATTTATAGAGATATTAAAATTCATTAAAAAATGAAATCTTCTGTAACAGTGCCTACAGGCATCACAAACATGTCAGGTATAATTTTTGTAGATATATAAATGAAAATGGTCTTTAAATAGCTTCCTGATGGAAACAAACCAAACTAAATATGTTCTGAGAAGGACACCACTCTTGTTAACATGGCTCACAATCTAATTTTTTATTTCAAATATAGCAATTTCAGAAAACAAGCAACCGAGCAGTGTATGGAGGGGCACCAGGGACAAAGGGTAGTAAGTAATATCTACAATTATACATTACAGGCCGAAAAAGCTGAAGGTTTCATCAATCTTCCTGAATTCATTGTGAACCCTGCTATTGAATGCAAGAAAAAATTGTGAGTTTGGAAAAATTTGTATGAATTTTATCTGTTTGTCTTCTTTGTGTTTTGTGTATAGTTACATCAATCATTAACATGAATTGCAGTTATTGATTATATAGCCCATTGTCCAAATATAGGTCGAATTGGGAAACCTATCCAAATGAGCTTTTTTAGGTAGTACAGTCTGACTCGCATGTTTATTCTGTTGTAGAAAAGTAGAGAAGGTGTATTCCTAAAAAGTGTAGTTGAGTATTGCTTGAATAAATCTACTCATTATTTATAAAAAGAAATCGAAAAAGGCGTCACTCCAAGGTTGTGGAACTAATTCAAGTGGTTTTTCTTCCCAAGCTGCTACGTTTCAGCTTCATCCAAAGCCTTTCTTAAGCCTTTCTCAGGCTCAATTTGTTCCACAACCTTGGAGTCCCACCTTTTTTCTATTTTTTTATTTATTATTGGCAGGGCTGGAGTAAGGTTGGTGCGGGCCCCTGTGCGCAAAATCTGTTGGGGGCCCATTGAATGTAGTCCAGACAGGGAACAGCAATCGCTATATACTGCTTCCGAAACACTATTATACGCCTCCCCCGTAATACTATTATACAGCTCCCCCAGCAATCACTATATACAGCTCCCCCAGCAATCACTGTATGCAGCCCCACCAGCAATCGCTCTATGCAGCCCCACCAGCAATCGCTGCATGCAGCCCCACCAGCAATGCTGCAACAGACCCAGCAATCGCCGCATACAGCCCCAAAAGCACTCGATGTATACAGCCCACCAGCAATCGCTGTTACAGCCCACACAGCAATGTGTATCCAGGCCACCAGCATCGCCGTGCTAGTAAAGCCCCACCAGCAATCGCTGTATAAAGCCCACCCGCAATAGCTGTATACAGCCCCACAGGCAATCGCGTCTACAGCCACAGCAACGCTGTATACAGCCACCAACAGCAATCGCTGTAGACAGCCCCACGCTCGCTGGATACAGAACCAACAGCAATGCTGTATACACCCTCACCTAGCAACACTGTATATTAGCTCACAGCAATTCACTTATACCGCCTACACCAGCAATCAGTATCTACAGCTCACCTAGCAATCACGATACAGCCCCCAGTAATAACTATATTAAGCCCCGTAATAACTGTATACAGCTCCCCTAGACAATCACTAAATACGCTCTCCGTAATCCCACTAAACAGACCCCTAGAAATCCTATATACAGCCCCCTAGCATGAAATATATACAGAGACCCAATAACTTATATACAGTCCCCCCATAACTATATGCGATCCCCTATTATAGCTATATAGTCCCCCCTTATAACAAATATGAAGACCCACATAAGAATAACATATGCAGTCCCCCGATAATAACCTGTATACAGGCCCCTAGAGTTGTGATCTATAATAGAGGAGATCTAGAGACACTATGATGCAAGGACAGAGGAGAGAAGATATAGAGAGATAAGAGAATATAGACAGCACCCCTGATAAGAACTATGATACAGGCCCCCTAAATATATCAGTACACATTAATCCATAATACAGTCCCCCTATATAACGTTATTTACACCCCCTATAATAACTATATTGCACCCTACCCACTATAATAATTTATACAGTACTAAGTAAAATAATAAATGTACCGACCTTAACATCATTCCCTGATGCGTGCGTCCTCATCGTCTATCGCGGTTGTCATTTCCCTTGGGTGATATCCGGGTTCAACAAGATGGGTGGCACTATCTTTACTGAGGCGACGATTGGACGCCACAGCTGCCATATTGCTGAAGCTCCGATTGTCTATGTCTATTGTTCATCACTCTACATGACTGTATTCGGGCAGCTGTTTTGTGTATGGGAGGAGCCCGGACCCAAATATACTGTGGGCGATTTGGGCGGTCATGGCCCGGAGCCCCCCTATGATCCTAGCCAGAATAGGATTGACCATCCAGTCTTAGATGCTGGACACCTGCCATTTCCCCAAAGCGTCTGAGAAAATTTTCTTTTAATACTTATCATTTATATCCACCTGAATTCTTCATTTTGGTAGTGTGTGCAACCCGAACCAGGTTTTAATACAACAATAATTTTACAGAGGTACAGAAGTGGTCCATCTAGGTTCAGAGGCCTTAGTTAGTAGCTCTATGAGTTGTCTTCAGTTATACATTTGCCTTCGTTTGACAGTGCTATAAAGAATCAGTCATTCAAAGACCCAAGACCTTTCTTTTGCCTGCTGAAAACAGAGAGAGATGAATAAGTAAGTTGCAAGAGTTAGGTAAACTGCAGGGGGTGCTAGGGTGAACCAAGATCAGGGCACGGGCCCCAATGCATGTGTAATCAGACGATCAGTAATGCCCGCTACGTACATAACCCGCCCTCACATTTGGTCTCTGCAATAACACTTTACGCGGGTAGGATATGCAAGGCCCTACGTGTTTACATTACAGGAATAGGCTGGTGACATTCCACTTCATCCTTTAGGGTGGTGGCACAGTGCCGTTTTGATAACCGCTGTGTTAGTCCGGTTGTAGTCATGCGTTATAGTCCATTACTTAAAAAGGGCCAAAACGGTTTAAACGCACGTGTAACATCACCCTAAGGGTACGTCACACGATTGTATTAAACAAATTCACAGGACACCAGGCGCTCTTACCATTCAACATGCATTCACTGGAGAACCATGTGAGATCACCTAGGCTCTTCCTACATGCCCGACGTCGGGGTTTGTAGGATTAGTATCCAGTAAGGGGCCGTGTGAACCGCCCCAAGAAAAGAATTGTCACCAAAGCCCCCCAGTAATGATATGTCCTCGCAACAGCCACAGTAGTAACGTCTCCCACACAGTCACCTCTGTAATGTCCTCCACACAGATCCCCCTGTTATGTGCCCCACAAATCCTCAGTAAATTACACACCGCCCCCTGTAATCTCACTCACGAATGTGGACCACAAATCCCCCCATTGTAATGTCCCCCAGTAATTACCCCACACCACACACAGCCCCACTGTATGTGCCCCACACAGATCCCTTCTGAATGTGCCCACACAGATCCCCCGTAATGTGCCCACACAGATCCCCCTGTAATGTGCCCCACACAGATTCCCCCCTGTAATGTGCCCCACAAAGATCCCCCTGTATTTACCCATATATATCCCCTGCTATGTGCCCATATAGATTTCCTATGTTCTCCCTCTACCCACTCTGCAGATAGTGCACTGCTTCCCCCTGCAGGTCAAATGTGATTGTGACGTCACACAGGTCCTGCAGGGAAAGCAGTGACACTGTGCCTGTCTCATCACGATCTTGTCCAGAAGGAATTGGATCGTTGAAGAGAGGAGAAAGGAGATCCGGGCTACCGGCCAAAAGATCCGGGGCATGGCGGATCTTTTGAAGGCCTAGCAACGCCCTGGTAAACTTGTATTTGATTGATGATCTCGAAAAATTTGTGCATCCAATTTCATCTGAGGCATAGAAGATTCTAGGAGCATATTCACTAGATCATTGACATGGCCTGCCTTTTGCGTTGTTCCAGCAAGAGATGTACAGTGTCTATAAAATAGTACTTCCTGTCTCTGCCAGTATGTGTTTTTACCAAAGACACTGCCAGCCATCAAATGAAACATTGGAAGAAGTTGTCATTGTAAACTAATTCTTGTATAAATCATATTCAGCTTCTTTGAAGCGGTGGACATTCTGGTTGTGGCAACAGCTAGGGCATAATGCCCAAAGAAGCAGTTTTCCTCACTGCTGTGAGCTCGTCCTTTCTAGCATTAGCACTACTAACAACATAATATTAGCAAACCTACATATACACAGATAGACCGTATCCCCAAACAGCTCATGACATCTATACATACTAACTGCTATGCTAGGGATGTGTAACCCATACATGTGTCAAAAGTGCCATCATTTAGTTGGGGGATGGAGAATACAGAGGAACGGAGGAGACATAGCATGGAGAGAAGTAAATAGCTTTCATCCTGGTTTTTTTTTTGTTTATTTTTTTTTTTCTGAATTTTTTTTATTTGATTTTCCAAAAAAGTATAATTCTTTCCAAGATATTCATTAATGTGCTTACATTATATTAATAGAAGCGTACAATTCTTGAACAATCGAAAGATTATCAATAATACATGGACCCAAATGGCAAACATGTGGAATGTTGTCTGTCTAAGCGTCCGACCCACATCATGTATATCAGAAAAAAAGAGAAATGATGAATGGATATATAAATATTGGCCTGCTATAAACATAAATCCCCCCCTACCCCACTCAGTCTGCAGAGAGAAGAAAAAAGGAGAGGGTGTACGAAATGTAGCCAGAAAAAATTCTTTTCTGTTGCCTTTCCTTCCTTTTCCTTTGAATTCAATATTGAGAACTATCAAAATCCACTCGCCGGAAAAAAAAGTTTCCCCTTTTCTTGTTTTCTAGTTGTACTTTTATTTTAAAGGGAAAGAGAGGGGAACACTTTCCTTTATTAACTATTTTTGCCCCATATGTTCTCCCAGAGATCCAGTTTATTTGCTTGCCATAGTAGGTTGTTCATAGCTCCAATTTTCATTCCGTAGTGTTACCAATGCGCAAGGGTCGGGGCATGGGGTTTTCATCCAAGTAATTGCGATCAGTACTTTATATAAGGTGGCAATATGACCGTGCAAATGGTGACCTTGGTCTTCAATAGCCCCTTTATCCTACCCTTGCATCTTCTTCTCTATTTTTTCTCTCACCCTCTAACCCACCTGTACAGTCAGTTAATTAAGGGTTTTCCATAGAGAAGCTATTCTAAACCAAAAGGGACTCCATTTTTTAGCACCTCTTACCAGAGGGGGTGTTAATTCGTGGCATGCCCAGCTGAGAGTATGGTTTATTGCGTATAAATTCCCGAAGCGGGGCACTTGGAGTCATCATATACCCCAATTTTTTAAGATGCGTGGAGTGAATACAAATGGGAATAGAATATATTGGACCTCCTGTGGTTCCATGTTTAGTGAGGATAAGACCACATTTCGATATATCCCTTCCATTGGTTTGTGTAAGGTGAATGCCATCTAACTCCCCTGTGCGACATCCTTCAATACGTGTCCTTAGTATTTTCTCTTAGCAAAATTTTATATATCTTTGAAAACGACCTTTTCCCCTTCAAAGTAGAAAAAAAAACAGTCATGCAACCTGCCTCATGGATAATAAATAGTTTTTCATCGGTGTCTTATTGAATGCATCCCAAATTGTAAGTAGTGAAAAAAAGGTGTTCTGACCGCCCCATATCCTGTTACCCATTCTTGTAAGTATTAATATACCATCTTAATTATGTGACACACTTTCGCCATTGGCCATTCCAATTTGCACGGCTCCAATTTCCAAAATTCCTTCAGATTGGATTATTCCATATGGGGTGAACTCCAATGAAACCCGTCCCATGCATCCTATGGTGTTTCCAGCCATTGTTAAATGACGTACAAACCGGGAATTTGGTGCCCAGTCTCCGTCAGTGGACCTGATTCAACTTCTACGGAAGGAAATGCCAAGTTTTCCTAGAGATCTGTGTTGTAAATGTCACGTTTGCACCATTTTGCCGAAAAAAGCACACTTAGCTGCAACAAGTACAGTCTAAAGTTAGGTTCTAGTAGCCTGCCCCTGCTGTGTCCCTCTACACCAGTTAACTTTCATTCACACGTGGGTTTTCTCCCCCATATGAGTTCAGTACAGAGTCGCTCGTTAATCTGAAAATTTCTATGCCAAACCATACCGGAGATGCTGAAAGCACAGTATAATAACTGTGGTAGCCTTACCATATTTAGTAGGCCCTATCTATCAGCATACTCAAGGGCAGTTCACCCATACAGAGATTTTAGATTTAGATCTTAGGTTTGCAATCGTTGCAAGATAGTCAGCATCAGCACATTGTTGAGGTCGACAGCGATCCGTACCCGTAAGTATTCAAATACTGATTGAGCGTTTCACTTACATGTGATTCCCATATTATCTGTGGGGCATTATCGATGGAAGACCAGCACTGTTTTTTCCAATTTATTTTTAATCCAGAGTATCTACCATATTCTTGTATAGTTGATTACATTCGGGCAGGACCGCTCCGAGTTTCAGTCAGCGATATCGTCTGCATAGGCAAACAGTTTATCTTTGCTTCCATTGCAACCGCATCCAAACTTGTTTAAGTGTTGTCGCTGTGTGTGATTTACTCGATCATCAGGGGAGATTCAAACATCTGTTATTTGTGGCTGTGAGAGTGGGGGGGAGAGGGAATTTGACAAATATGCTCTGGTCGGGACTTATCTTTTAAGTTCGGATATGAATGAGAGTGGAGAAGAAATCCACAAAAGCCTTACTATAATGCCTGGGGGGGGAGTCTACTAATTCCCTGTCTTATTTAGAATTCCGATTTTATTATGTTGATCTTTACCTCTGCACTCGGACTGTTGTGCTAACAATTTACCTGGCTTCCCGACTACAGTAATATTTGTGTCCTTGAAAGAAAGGTTGCTGTGAGCCTTCTCTCCAAGGTATTTTTCATAGTCTGGTCTGGTTTTTGACAGAACTTTCAGTGGATCGATGTAGTATGTTTAAAGTAGTCTCTTGGGCCTAATCATTGATTCAACAGTGAATTTCTTTTTGGCGGATAAGGCCTTTTTCTTTGGTACGGATTTGGACTGCCACCATGATGCATATGTACTTTCGTGATCCCAGACAAAGCGATAGGGTGGATCCAAAAATCTGTCCTTCCAAACACAGTCAGAATATCGCCTGGCTCTCTCATCAATAGAAAGAAGGGGGAGCAATAGGGTTGATCTTCGGAGGTTCCCATCGTGCCACGTTATTAGACTTAACACAGCACCACCAGTGAGTATCCGAATAGCTCGCAACATGTATTTCATTTTTTTTATATAGGAAATGCATTATCTGAGGGGCCAAAAGAAGATCGATCCGGGACACACTTAAGGGAGTAGAGAACATGAGGTAAGACCTTTCGTCCCCATATTTCTCCCGCCACAGTCCCAAGGCCTGTTCAAACAAAACTAAGAGGGGAGAAGTAGACAGACTTCGAGCCAATACTCTACAGCTTCCCACCCTATCAATATCGGGGTCATGGCACAATTGACAGCACCAGCGATCCAAGAGGGGCATCTAACCCTTGGTCTCTAAACACAGGCCAATGCCTTCACACCTGTAGGGAGAAGGGGTGAGGAGGAATGGAATAAGAAAAGGCGAGATACATGTTAGCCCATTTAATTTGCCCATAGAGAAAAAATCTGCCTCAGAGGTCAATTTGTTTTGCGATAATTGAGATTTTTTGTACTGATTTATGAACAATAACACGCACCCCTGTGAAAAGGTAGAAAAATTCTGTGGACATTCCTTTACTGCCAGTTCTACTAATATTTTGACTGTATTGATCTTTACTAAGAGAGTATCTAATAGGCATATTATTGCCGGGAGGTTGTTTTCGATATTATCAAAAACAATACGCCGTTTTATCATTTCCCCTAATCCCCTAACGTTCCATGTAATTATGGAGCATTTAAGAAACAAGGAAGGATTGAGGAAAAAAATTTAAACTTCTCACAGCGGAGAACCTCGCCCCCACCTTTCAGATCCAGCACCCTACATATATACAGCATAAATGTAAATACATTTCTCCACTAGCAATCTCCCTCCATACCCCCCATCAGGCCCCGACTATAATATTAATTACATTGCAGTAAGAGACTAATCATGGTTCATATGCCCCTATATTCCTTTAGATTCCATCCAATTGAACCCTCCTCAGGGGATGGAGAGAAAAATGGTCTTACCTGAAAGACAACACGACAGATTAGCTGGGTAGATCAGTGAGTAGGACAAATCTTTCCACCAGTTTTTTTTTTCTCTAAAGTTCTCTAAATTCTTTTCTTTTCATCAGAGTTTATCCCTTGAGAAGCTGGATATGGCTGAGATTTTTGGAGCCATTATTAGAGTGTTTCTCCCTTTTTCGTAACTCTCTAGAACCATATCCCTGTCCGCGAAACAGAGTTAGTGTGTTCAATATAGAACGTGGTATGCGCAGGGGACAGGTAATGGCAGGGGCTCTGATGGGCCAGTTATACCACAAAAGTGAGGGGAAGGGATACGTTTCCTTACCCAACACTGCCGTGAACCAAATTGTGTACAAATCGCACCTGTATCCTCTGCTTTACCCACAGGGAGCCCCACCAACCGAACATTGCATCTTCTAGACCAGTGGTGGCGAAACTATGGCACGGGTGCCAGAGGCGGCACTCGGGTCCTTTCTGTGGGCACCCAGGCCATCACCCCTGCCACACCAAGACAGGACTCAAAGAATCTTCCTCCGTTTCAAGCAACTAAAAGAGCCTGCTTTCAAATATTTGATTACTTATTGGCAACTTGGGATGTAGGAAGGGGAGAATGACCCAGACAGGCCCAAATTGTCTATGCAGACTCTGTTGGCCCCAGAGGGACACTGGAAAGGGCTAAAAGATGAAAATTTTCCATCCTTCTACTGTTGGTGTCGTCAGGAGCCAAAGTTGTTGAACAGGAGCAAAGCAAATAAGTTATGATTAATTTTTGGTTTGCCACCTCGTTATAAATAAGGGGGGTTTTGGGTTCAGTTGGGCATTTGGCCCGCTTAAACAAGGTTAGCATCATTGTTCAAGACGATATTCTAAATCTATGATCTTAGCATGCAGCCTCTTTTTCTGCCTCAATCCTGGTAGTTTTTTTGTTGTTATGTATACTCCTTCCATTTTCAGCAACCGTTCACCCTGATCCTTAATGGGACCCCTGATTTTATTTAGGTCTTAGTGGATCCCCATGATGTCATTTATGAGTGTTCTTAGCTGATCTTTTAACCCTTTTCCATGGATTTGCTTAGTTTTAGTATGGGCTTGGAGGTTATACCTTCCTGAGGATCCTCATTATCTACACAAAGGGGGAATAGATGGATGGAACCTGCTTGACCTCTTTAGCCGGCCTCATTGCTTCCCAGGGGTTGTGTTCAGACATTTACGAGATTTAGCATTGATTTTTCCTTGGGGGAACTGCCCCGGAGGATTCGTGCAGCTTTTGGGGGCCTGTAACAGTCAGAGGGATTAGCAACCGCAAACTTCCACTATTGTCACCTGTAGCTCTAGTACCCTCTCTACCTACCTGTACCCTACCTCTCTTTCTCATTGAACGATCCCTTAAGCCTCCTGTGTGTCCGACTGCAGGGTGGTACCGAACGGCAGCCTTTGCCCACATCCAGAAGCAAGTATGGGACGATCAGACTATGACAGATGCTTATTATCAATGTCCACCTTAAAGGCAGGGTGACAAAAAAAATCCAGCAGCCACCAGTCGCGTTTCACATAGAGAGAGTGTGAGCAATACTGGCAAGAGGTGCAAGAGGGTGCTTTAACAAGGCAAGACCCGCCCGGGTATTCTCTAATCGCCGATTCACCACTGAGAGCGGTTGGAGGGCTCGTGTCAATGGCAGCTGACATCATTGGCAGATGAGGGGGGGCAGGACAGACTTCGTGGCGCGCGACGTGTTACATCATACCGCACCCTGTTCCTCTGTTTCATCCTGTTATGTGACTGCTGTCTGTTCCTACCCCCTTATCTTCATGCTAATTATAGCCTTGTCAAAGCATAAGACAAGAAGTGTGGATGTGCAGGGAAGACTTGAATGATAATAGATTAGAGCAGGTGTGGAGATGGACAGGGGGTAATGAGTGCAGATTGGACAGAGAGACATGACAGAGCTGCTTCCTCTGTCAAAAAACAAGAACTAGGTTGAGGCAATAGTTTACTTTAATGTGAAGAGTCGTAGTGCCAATGACCTAAGTGAAAATAGCATTAATGCTCAAAACTTTGTTAATCCTTTGTTCAGGGTAACAGAAGTTTTTTGTTGCTGTTTAATTAAAATATTTACACCAGTTGACCCAATAAAAATTATTTTGCAGGCTAAGTAAGATGATTAAGGAGGACCCCCAAACATGTACAGGTTCTTATGTGTCTACACACTTTAGCACAAAATAATAATAAAATCAAACTTTTGAGAAAAATTATATGTTTGGAGTCACTCTTTTTATTTCATCTATCAAAATAGCTTGTTATTGCAGGGAAAGTAAGAAGCCACTAAAATAAAATTACATTTTGGGGAGGTGGTGGGGTTGTAGGTAATTTTTAAAACTTGTCTCTCAACTATTCGGAAAACTAGATTTTTGTGAGATTTTTTTTTATTTAAAATTGTTTAAGTAAAGGCAAATTAGTAAGATCAAAACATTAGTTTTTGTGCTCATTAATGTATATTCTGCACCCAAACTTGTCAGGAAAAAAAATGAAAAATGTTGATATTTTTGCTAATTTAGTAACTAAGAACAAGATGAAATATCACATGGTTATAAGGATTATAAGTATTAGACCATTTGCTGTGACATTAATATTTATAACCCATGCATGTCCATTTACTCTTATACTCCTCCTTGAGATGGTTCTGCTCTTTCATTGGCGTCCAGCTCTTATTATTTAATTAACTGCTTGGATTTGTGTTAGGAAAGGCACCCACTGACTTATAAGTAGGGGATGCGGAAAAAAAGTGCCACAAGTCAACTATCACTGCAGTCCTCCACCTGTCAGAGGACTTGTAGAAGAGTGTGCAGGTGAAGCCTCTCCTCCGTGCAAGTGATGGAAATGAAAACCTGCATACAGGTGTAAAACACATGAAGAACTCTGAGACATACGAAAACAGATTCTCTAGTCTGATTAATTGAAGATTGAACTTTTGGTTAATCAAAGTGCATAATGCTATGTGTGGAGAAAACAAGCAAGCTCATCACCTGCCAAATACAATCCCAACCGTGAAACATGGTGGGGGCAGCATCTGCTTTGGGGTGTTGTTAGCAAGGAAGGAACAGGACGATGGTTGCAATGAAGGAAAGATGAATGTGCAAGTACAGAGAGATCCTGGTATGAAAAACCAATTCCAGAGTGATCCGGAACCCTCAGAATGCCGGCCAAAGGTTTACCTTCCAAAAGACAATGACCCTAAGCACACAGCTAAATAACATAGCAGTGGTTAAAGGGCAGCAACCTACCACAACGATTCATAACTATAAAGTAGAAACGGGTGGTAGGTGAGGAATGGGAGTAGGACAGCCCTTTTTGAGCAGAAGCAGGATTTTCCTTCTTTTCTGTCCTCAGCCTCTTGCCCCTCCCCTTCACTCCCTACTTTGTTTCTCTTCCTTCCCCCTCTCGTCCCGGCTTATACTTGTAAACTTGAATGTCTTTTTATATGCTAATTTTTTAAGCGGCTACTGGGTGTGGAGTGTAGCCGGACATGAGGGCTCTAGTCGCGGCGCTCTCCACGCCCCAGTGCCGCGTCCTCCGCCTGCCAGGTGGTAATCTTCGGCGCCAAGCTCCTGCTAGCTGTGCACGCCCTCGTGTGAATACCCTGCGTTCTGCGCAGAAAGCAGGCTACGGGTTTGAGGGCGTAGGTGCTCCGAGGTAAGTGGAGGCTGGGCCCGGTAGCAGCTGCGAGCGAGGGGCACATGTCGGTAGGAGTTCATTAAGGGCAGGGCGTAACTTGGAGAGGCAGGACCCCAGAGAGGAACCCCCCACCCCCTTAAAAACCCCTATTTTTACTCACACATGCGAGTTACCATCACACATAATTTAGACAGACACTATATATGAGCATATACCTATGCACAACACATACAGCAAATTACACACATAACATTTTGTTAACCAGACTGAACGTCAATGGAGAAGTGAAAAAGAGGGCACATTATTCTCTGGTAATACAAATTTAGGTCGTTATCTGATGGCGAATAATAGTTAGTATAGTAGGAATGTCGCGTCTTGCTCAGCCTATAATAGAAATCAGATCCAATATTCAATCTATGGCCCCAAGAACAAATTGATGGAATCCCATATAAAACTTTCTTCTTTATTTATCCAAGCAACTAAAAGGTGTCCAACACATGGCAGAGTTACGGGGAAGGATGGGAGCAGGGGTATACAGGACCACATTATACAGTTTACCCTAAAACAGACAGAATAGACACAAACATACAAATACAGTATATAAAACACCTAATACAGCATTATTCCCACCCATACCCTAGGTGTCGGGGCCCTCATACATGCAGACCCATAAAGCTGCTATGGCTCTACCCCTGTGTTAAACCATTCTAATGGCGCATAGAGCTTCCCAGAGTTAAAAACGCCGCAGTATAGAGATGTATCTTCGCAGAGCAGAGAATAAATTATTTTATTATGTGCTTAAAAAAATACATAACATAAATAATAGAATACAGTTAAATAGAATCAAAAAAATGTATAAGAAATAAATAAGGACTCATTCAGATGGGCGTGTATGTGTGCATCCACAAAAGTGCGACATGTGATTTTATCCGTTTGCATTGTTTTTTCTATTTGTAATTTTTTTTTTGCCAATGGTGAAAGGTTTTAATTTCCTTTTGCTGTGACCAATTGTTGACTAGCAAAACTTGTCACGTTGCGCCTGATGTCTCCTCTAACCGTTGCTGGTTTTTGAGGATTAGGCGACACCGAGTTTTTCGTCACCTGCAGTTGAATGTTATATGGCCTTTTGTCTGACATGTTTCTGGCCACTCCCCTCACTGATTCTGTCTGCAATAGTTAAAGGGCACATACCACACGATTACCTATAAAGGTGATCTGGTGGTAGGGGATGTATGGACGTGAGATAAGGCCCCTTTTTAGAGCTACTCCTCAGTCCCGCTAAGCGCTACCATAAATCTTTATGCCCTAATATGTTAATTTAATGAAGCGGCTAACGGGGCGTGGAGTAGCGACACGAGGGCTACAACGGCGCGGCTACTCCACGCAAAGTTAGCGCTTTCCCCGCCTACCCTGGACTTTGGCGCGCAGCTCCTGGCGCTGCGCGGCACTCGTACCTTGAGAAGCCGGAGTTCTGCGCATGCGCAGTTAATCCGGCCAGATGCGCGATCTCGGGAACAGAGGGCGGACGAGCTACTGGGGCGTGAGTAGCGCGCGTGTAGCCTGTGTCAGGATACTACAACGCCCAGGAGCCGCTTAATAAATTAAAATATTAGGGCAATAAGTTTATGGTAGCTAGCACGGGGGACGTGAGGATTATGCTCTAAAAAGGGCTATCCTAAGTCCCAGTACAGCCACTACCACCGATTCTACTTTATAGGCTAGATTCGTGGTGGTAGGTTCCCTTTACACTGTGAACTTGTAATGGCTGATCCTTCCCTGTGGCAGTGGGAGTCTCTATAAGTGTCTGTTTAGACTTTGACTCCTGCTGGTTAAAACTGATTCTTGTTCAAGATCTGTTGCATCTTAGTTTCTCGTTTGATCTTGCCTGTGTCTCGATACTCTATTTGTGGGTTTTGGTTATGGTATTCCCTGACTGTGCGACTCGGATTGTATACCCCGCCATTATTGTGTTTGTTTGTCGTTATTGTTAATGTCCACACCTTACCCAGGGATGGGAACGGCAACCAGGTATGCGGCCTCCAGTAGGGGGGGACCCAATAGTACGGGGTAGGGACAGATTGGGGGGGGCAGATTGGGGTCTTATAATTGTCAGGGTCCCTGTCATTGTTGTGTCTGCCATTACACAACATTTGATAAATGTGGATCCAATGAATTCTATGGAGATTCATACGCATGTGAAAAAAATAGTTGCTTGCTGCATTTTTTTTCTCACTGTTTGCACATCCATTGAAAAAATGGACAGGGGACCTGTGACAGACCAATAGTAATCAATAGTGTGGACACACTTTCTATTTTCAAGAGTTTCTGTATTTTCACGACTATAAAATTGTAGAGGTAGATTCACACTGAAGGCATCAAAAACTATGAATTAATATCATAAAGAATTATTATTAAAGAGGAACTGTCACCGAGAAAATGCCCCCACCAATGTGTTACCCCCATATCCTCTAGCCCAGCCCATTTTCCCCAGACAGTTTTTATAAAAAAAATGTATGTGTGGAATTGAGTTAAACCGATCCGATCTCTTACTAAATAAGAGGTTGGATCTCGTATCTTGTTTTTTTTTTCTTTTCTTATGTTGGGCAGTGATCTTATTAATAAGGGGCCAGCCGACACACCCCAGAGCACGCCGCCCTGTCAGCAGGAACTGTAGGAGGTCTCGAAATTGGCACTGTATTGTAAGCCTGCGCGGGCACAGCTGCTGGTTAGTGCCAACGGCCCAGACACAAGTACGAGAATCAACCTCTATTAGTAGAGGTCGGATCGGTTTAAATCACTTTATACATACATTTTTTTTTTTAAACTGGCTGCGGAGAGAAGGGGCCTGGGGAGAGGATATGGGACAGGCCGAAGCAAATTGGTGGGGGTCTTTTCAGGATGACAGGTCCTCGTTAACAAAAAAGTGTGAAGATAGAAAATATGTCTTTATATTGTAGGTTCTTCAAAGTAGAAAACAACTTTTGCTTTGGACTACTTCTGAATTCTCTTGGCATGTCTTTGATGAGCTTCAAGAGATATTATCAAGAAAAAGGTTTTCAATCACAGGTGTGCGTTTGCTTTGCCCTCCTGTTAGGTGTAATAAAGGAGATTTTTGCCGTATAAATGGTCGGGGTTGGGACCTTCAGATATGTTGTGCAGGAATGTAAGGTGGATGGATATGCGCTCTAAAAATTTACTGAATAGTGCTGCAATCCCTAGGGAAGTGCTGCATCCTCAGGGAAGAAATAGCTTAATTATTATAGAATTAAAACAGGCAGACCGACTATTAAGGAACGCGACTTTTACTTGAAGACAACCCCTAATTATAAACGGACTTGGAGGATATGGTTTCCCTGTACGTTAGCCTTAGGTCAATGATAGCTCGAACAGTATCACAGGTGTCTGTAATGAAGCTTATTGGGAATCATGGTTCGTATGAAACACCAACATTTTTTTGTAAAAATCATAGGTCCCAGAGACCAGTCGGAATTCCATAAAAATTCAACTTAAAGGGCACACTACCTATGTTGGTGCATCTCACACGGATCATTGGTCAATCCTAATCAACCAGTGTAAAGCTTATCTTTTTTCTTTATAAGTAAATGCGGCTGCATCACTGGTCACGGCAGTGAGTCACCCCTGTCTGTTACCCCTTCCTCTCTCAAACCTGCATCACGTCTCTGTGTGTAATGTAATGATAGTAAAGATTGCTAGTGTTGTCTTTACCCCTGACATTGCGGGGCTCTCCTTATACACATGTGTGAGTCACAGACATCAGCTACACTGTAACTGTAATGTCTGCTATACACATGTGCTGAGACATCAGCTATACAAGCATCGACAGTTCTGCCTATACCCATGTGTAGACACAGACATCGACTACACCAAGCTACCTGACATGTTCTGCCCTATACACATGTGAGAGACATTGATATCAGCCTACACAAGTACTGACATGTTTTCTTATACACTGTGTGAGACATTGATATCAGCTACACAAGTACCTGACATGTTCTGCTATACACATGTGAGAGACTGGCATACAGCTAAACAAGTACCTGAATGTCTGTTATCACATGTGTGAGGGACACAGACCTCAGATACACAGTACCCTGACATGTTCTGATATACAGTGGGCTGCATCCAGGAGCAGGTGTGAATACACACACAGGTGCAGGGGCATGGCACCATCACCAGCAAGCACAGAGGAGCAACAGGAGTGTCACATCATTATACAAGCTGTCAGTCAAGCAAGGGGGTGGGTGCTGTGGCCTCCCACTCATGAATAAGCTGCAGCTGAATATGATAAGGAACTATCGGCATTCAGGAGGGTCATTGCAATAGCTTTAGGACCGCATGACTTACAATTTAGTAGAAGAGGCACGTTAGAGGGACACTGAAGGGATGAGCGGCAAAGCTTTCTACTGCCAGTTTATGAAATATATTTAGTTTTGGGGGCTGTTAATTGCTGAAGGTTCTCTTTAGAAAAACATACAGAACCATTAGTATGTAATCCAGGGAGCCTTGTAGACAGAATGGGGAAAAAGTAGGTCCCTTCAGGAAACTTATTATTTTGATGATCATATTAGAAAATGACCAGTAGAATATGAATACGCCTTCAATTTTATTGTATACATTTTATTTCGAGGCGCCGGAATAAACTGGGCACGTTGCTGTCATACTCATTCCAATTTAACAGAAAAAAAAAGAAGAAGGTTGGTTCACCATGGCAATGTTTTATAAGGGGTACCTTATAAGGTTATTTGGTTTGATGTTCATTCTGAGATGATCTATATCACCATGGATTAGACCTTTACCATTACATGGTTAGACTTTGATCTTAAGTATTCTTTTATGTCAGAAGGCGACACAATCATTAGAGGTTTATGATGTAAGTGATGGATTTAGGCAGCCATCTCCCTTGGGTGGTGGCCAGCAGCAAAAGGGGCATCGGGGCATATAGCCTTCTTAGTGAGGGTCTTTATGATAGGTACATTAAGATGCCCTTCCTAGGGACTAAAGGTAGGATTTCCCTCATCAATACACACTCTAAATGAATCATACAGATCCTATACAAAATCTTTAATCCCTTCAGTTCCGTGCCAGCTAATAGCCCTCAGCGCAGTACATAACAGTGTGGAGCTCCGCAACGGAGCGGTGAAGTGAGCCGGCATCAGAAATCGCAGGGTGCAGTGGCTAATATACCACGCTGACATCCCCGTGTAACCACTCACGGTTTGGATTGGGGTCTTAACCCTTGAATGCCGCTGTCAGTGCACGCGAGGCCATGTAAATGGCTGCAGGGATAATCCCGCTGTGATCGGGGCCCCCACAGAGGTTCCCCTGTCAAACAATGGCTTGTTATTCCCATGGTGTGAAAAGTAAAAAAAGTAGACAAAATGTAAAAAAAAAAAAAAAAAGTTTACCATAAAAATAAATAATAAATAAATTAGTCAAAAAGCCCCATAGCACCGTTACCACATTACACTTAAATATACAATTATAAAAAAAAGTGCAATCACCACACAAAACCACCAAAAGCCATTCAAAATAAATACCCACTGAAAAAGGCCATCTCATTCTGCAAAGAATAGCCCTTGCATGGCAATTAGTAAAAAATTACAATTAATATAATATTAAATATTAAATAAAATATTTTATTTTATAGTTCAAAAAAGTGTGCCATGGACCAACTACTAAAAACCACTAATTATTAAATTCTATAAGGCAAATCTAGCTGATGCATGCCATCCTTCTTCTCTGCTCGTGGGGCCTCCAAACAAGTAATGTCGAATGTGGGGTGTCAGCATACTTGGTTAGAAATTGAACTAACAACATTAAAGATGGTTTCTCTCTTATATATTGTGAAGGTGTAAATTTTAGGCACTAAATGAACGTAGTACTGCAAATCTGATCATTTAAATTTCATCTACCCAATTTAATTAATACTTGAAAATTTCAAGGGTGTTAACAATCTTCCCAAAAGCAGTTTGACAGGTCAGTTTGAGAGGTGGATGTTGAAAAATGGGTTGATATATAGGGTAATCTAATATTATATATTCAACTTCAGTAAAAAACAATATGATTCACAAAAAAGAAGTAAATTCTGAAAAATCTTTGAAATTACAGAAAACCGGTTTGAATGTAAGCCACGTCAAAATAAAGTATCCAGACATTTCAAAAAAAATTATGAAAATGTAAAGTATTTGAGTTGGTGGTTAAAACGATCTGCCCCGAAAATGAATGAGCCTCTTTAAATATTTGCATTAATAGGGTGATTTAAAAGAGTATTAAATACAGGCCACTCCGGGCTTAGCCCTAGATCCGGTAAACGTAACATACCACTGGATCTACCATAATAGGTAGACCGGTGGGAGGTTTCCTTTAGTTTATAAAACTGACTACGTCATGAAGGCTTTAAAGGAAATTCTTCAAAATCAACATGATAAACCAAGGATGATTTAATGCTTGATTGTAATAGTAGTAAGTCGTAATCTTATTTATCAAGAAATCTAGTTTTTAAGTAGAATGTTGAAGGATCCTTTCCTTTATAATAATAATCAGATTTTGGGATATTTGTACATATCCATGTTCGACATTTCGGCAGGTTGACTGAAGTAAAGCGTAAAAGAAATATTGTAGCACGCACTGACTTAAATAATGTAAAGGGGTTTTTTTCCACAGGAGTGGGCCTCTAACGTGCTGATCTGTGAGGGTTCACAGATCAAGAGAACAGTGCTTGGCCATGCTCTGTCAGCTATAGAGATGTGAATGGAGCAGGACCGCTACATGAGCGGCAGCTGGGTTCCTGGGTTTGCACTCCACTCCTCTCCATGAGAGACAGCAGGGTCAGACGGTGGACCTCAGAAAACCCTGAAGACCCCCCATAATCATGATCGCTGCCAAGTTAGCCCAATACTGGGATGAGCATAACTGATTGGTGGGCAAAACCCTTCAAGGCTTCTAGAAGGTTCCACACCTTCTTGTTTTTATATTTGTATATTATACAGTACAAAAATGAGTAAGAAAGTGATTTATTTTTCAATTTTACTGTAGATTGCTGGAGTGAAAGCGAACAAGATGATATGAATTGTCAGCAGCAGAGGACAACAACCTTTGTATGTTTTTACACTAGAATTGTTATTGCTTAATTGGGTTCAATCTATGATATGCTCAAGAACATAAAATTTTATGCCCGCAGAACGCTAATATTTGTTGGACTATTATAAGAAAAAACTCACCATTTAAGTACTTGTACAGATTTGTAGATAGAATCCAAATTTTCCTATATACACACATTAAGTGAGCTGTCGGTGGTAGCAAAAGTGGACATAAGGGGAAATTAGAACTATTTTCTGCCGTTCACGCTTTTTTTGCACTTGGCTGATGTCATTTTTTTTTGCATTCAATTATTGTATAGTTGGCTTTGTGGCTTAAAAAAGTCCCATATCCCAAGTCCACATTGCAATTTTCCACACCACCACCCATCAATGAGTGCTTGCTGTTTGACTGCACTATTTCCACAAATGTGTGTTAAAATATATGGTTGTTGAATATATGTTGTACAACATGTGTTATCTATTTTCCAATAAGATGGAATATGTATTATTCAATGTATTTTTAACAAAAAAACAAAACATATTTTAAACATAATAATCTCCGGCAGCATATAATAGCAAAAAGATATAAGATTGCAATGTGAATCAGATAATAGATGAAGATCTGAGTACTTACAGAATCAGAAGGGAAAAAGACTAATACAACATATTTTTGGCACAAATGGATCTATTCTACTTTCACACAAACAATAAGCTAAAGGAGGACTTTGCACAAAATATCTATGGTAGATTACTTTTTTATTCTAGCAAAAGCTAGATATTGTGGTATATATTTTGTGAGTATGAATCACGTAGAGCAATTGACTTTGACTCTAAACCTTCTAATGACTCGCATGTGTAGTTACAACACACACACATTGAACAGTGTGAACTCAGGTCCAAGTATATATTAGTATTTTCTTTTTTGCTTTTGATTACTGCCTTTTTTATTGTCAGTTGTGTTTTTTCTTATTGTTTTGTTTTTAATGTTCTTAAGACTGTTGGATAAGTAAAAATAAATTTAGGAAAAATATGCTGGTTTAAATACCTGAGCGATTAATAGTAGAAAGTAGATCGAACGACTTGTGCCGATAAATTGTTGATTATATTTTAAACACAACATAGTCCACAACAAGCCACCTCTCAAGTATTATTTTGCGTATTTAATGTCTCAGGTATTGTGTAAAATGGATGCTAAGCGTATGTTGCTAAGCATGATTAATATAGTTATATGAATGTTCAATGAAGTAAAGGAAAGATTAGTAACTTACGGACACTTCCAAGTTGTAATCAAGGCAGAGTCACAATGTGTTGTTGAACATTCAATATATTGTTCGGCTATCTTGCAGCACAAAATAGAATAGCACGCATAAGAGTTTCCACACAAGTCTCAGCTCGCACCACACAAAGGGCAGAAGTCTAGGGAGGTAGACACCATTTTGCTGAATGAACAGGTTTGAAAGGTTGTGTGCACGGAGTTATATTCGAAAGGGCCCCTAATATAGTCCTTGTCACAAAGACCTAATTAGATGTCATTTTATTTTGACGTCAGAATATTAAAGTCTTTTATAAAATGTGCAAATGACGATCCTATTATAAAGTAAAATGGTAGACATCAGAAACAATTCTATGTTTGTGTCCTCAGGTCTCTATAAAGTTATAAATGTATATGTTCACAAAAGTCAACACATTACAGTGTATCAATCAATTCTCACGCTTATTTTTATAACTATCTATATTATATGGTAGTTATAGTGGAATTAAGACGCTTTTAGAGAAATATGGTATATATATATCATATTTCAAAAACATAAAAGTGTCTTTTGTCTCCAAAAAGTGGATATACGTATTAGGATTGAAGAATAATCATTACAGACATAAAATGAAATAAAATAAATTGATGTAAACAGAATAAAGAGAGAAAATATTGTAAAACATTGGAGATACATATAGTCCCACAGAACTGCGCAAAGGGGCGGTCTGGGTCCTTGGATACAGCCTGACCTGGTTGACCAGGGACACCGGCCCAAGTAGTACCCCATAAAAACACATACAACTCGACCTCGCATTTAAGCCTGCGGCATTAAGGTGTTTTGTACTATGGTTTTGGTCTCTGACCATTTTCAATACATAGCTTCCTAATGCCAATATTTCGCACAGAAAAAAAATATATAGCCCCAAAATATTAAGAAATGGTGAAACAATTGTGCTTTTTTTTTATTGTGTAAAGATAAAGAATGGTTGGGAAAACCAGATAGATTTGATAGCGTTTTTTTATTTTAATCATCGTATCATAGTTCATAGTTTATATTGGTTGACAAAAGACACCTTGTCCATCAAGGTTCAAACCAAGGAAGGAAAGGGATCGGATGAAGGGATTAGGGGGAAAACAAAATTCTATATAACATAACCATCAATGTTACTTAGTGTGTAAAAATGCATCCAGACCCTTCATGAAGCTCTTGCTGCCCTGCTGTGACCAGCGACAGGGGCTATTTTGTTTTTCAAAATTCTGGCCCGTGTAACTGTATACTACCAGAGTGCTTCTGGTTAAATAGTGCCCCCAAAAACATGTCTTGCCTTTAGGAGGGAGGAATACCAATATGGGGAAGTATAGTTTACTTTTTTTATAATTATTATAAATGGCAATACAACAGTAAACTTCTTTTCTAAAAATTTTATTTGATAGAATCTGTAAAAATCCTCATGATCCAATGCCTTTACTCTTCTATGGAAATTCTGCAGTATATCTTCTGGATAGAATATAATTTGAATTCTGATATTAGCTGTAATATTCTGTTTCATATTTGCAGTTTGCGCAAGTGTCTAAATGCCCATATGGTACATTCAACAAACACTAGGAAAATGCCAATTGTCTTAGGATTAAGCTATTCTTGCCTGTTATTTTATTTTTAACAGGGAAGCAAAATAAGTTTTTATTTTCTCTTGCCTCCGTCACTAAAAATATAGATTCTAAAATAATCTGTGGGGGTAAATTTCAAATTATAATCCATTGAGATTAGAACAAATCAATTGCTAAAAGATGTTCTTGCCTTCTGTCATTATTAGTATGATATATCTAATAACACCGCCGAGCTCTAATTAGGTCTGCTGGACAAGCACTATATGAGGGTCAGTTTGAAATACTGCCACATTACCCGCAACATTACCTTTTCGGCAAACAAATTCTGACCCCCTATGCAGTGGTGGGAACATAGGCACGCGTTGCCAGAGAGTGCACGCGGACCTCTATGAAGGCACGCGTACCATACTCCCATTCTTATCAAAGTCGGAGCTCCGGTGCCACTGCCTTCCTGAAGCTGATCGGCTCTGCCCTCTCACAGTGATGACTTAGTGAGACAGTAGCAGCCGAACAGTGCCCGCCTCCTCTCTTCAGACGGGAAGACAAGTACAGCAGTACGAGGAGTGAGAGTCCACAGAAGGAAGATGCAAGCATCAGAAGATGATAAGAGGTCAGGAGCTGCTGGCGGCTGCCTGTGATGTGTGTGCACATCAGAGTTCAGTGTTAGAGTGCAAATGCCTTCAAAGGTTCTGTCAGGTGGCTTTGGACACTAAACAACTATGGTAACTGTGATTAGGGCCAAATCCACCTGTATGACAGCTGTCTGTTGCCACGTATTACTGGATGGTCTGATGAAGCGCTGCGCTCATCATGCAGCAGGCGGCAAATGAAGCAAGAATAGCTCCAATGCTGGCAGTGCATGCACAATGTGCCGGGTGACTATGCTGCATCACTGGCCGCACGGTGCCATTGTTGGGAGGAGGCAGGTCTGTATGTGGCCACAGAAGAGTCAGACGTGTGATCCCAAAGTCCACATGTGCCCACACCTTTCACAACCCTCCCGGACAAAATTGGATCAAATGCCACTTTTTAGCCATTTTGCAGCATGTAATAAAAACTGATCAAAAGTCTGTACGGTCCTCAAAATGGTAGCATAAAAACATCGCATTTCGGAAATAATGACACTACACACAGCTCCGTACACTGAAGTATGAAAAGTTGAGCGCCAAAAATGGCAAATTAATTTTTCTTTTTTTTTTGTTGCAGGTCGGGTTCATTCTTTGTAAATGATATGAAATATTATAAAATTATAAAACTTTATAAAATTTAGTAGCCCCCTTGATCGCACCCGCCTAAAGGATATATGAGATATTTCATTTGTGGTGAACAGGTAAGCAGTAAAATCCAAGCCCACGAGGAAAATGGCCCACAAAAAATGGCCACAATTTCAAGCCAGTATGCAGAAAACAACCCTCACAAACTCTTTACATGGAAAAAATAAAGTTACATTTTTGAATGTGGGGCGTGAAAAAATGAAAAAATGAAATGAAAATGCCAAAAACAAAAAAAAAAGGGTTTTAAGATGGTAATATTGCGTCCATAAGCAGACAATTATAGTCCCCCGTCCCGCCGCTAATCAGGAATGCTGTCAATGTAGTTATCGGGGGTCATGATAATCAGTACTATGGCAGAATATTCCACACTGATGGCCAGTAATAAGTATTCATCACTATATTAGCTGCTAGTGTAGTTTATTAGTGGTAATGTTGCCTTTTATGATGACTCTTTATAACCAGCAATTCTGATGTTTATGTGGTTTGTAAGGGTGGCGTCATGATGGGTTCAAAGTGTTATTGTGTCTCTTGTATAGTGGTATTGTGGCGCTATTGGGTAAATGCCCTGTGTTGGCACCTTGCAATAGAAACGTCGCCTTTTGGTTTGCAGTTTGGGCACTCGGTCTCTTAAGGTTCGCCATCATGCCTATGTCCTCTGGTGCGCCAGATGACGAACTCATACTCATTGTGCGGAACTCTGATGCTTTTTTTTGTCATGGCTAGATAGCCGGAATGGATATTAATATATGTAAATTGCTCAATACTGTATTCAGGAACCAATACCCCTCACATCTTATTCAGTCACTTCTCACCTCACTAAAATCTGGCAACCTCTTTATTTCTCTTTCTGGTGTCCTTACCTTTTCTTTCAAGCTGCAGTTGTTACACTTACGAAAGAAACCTGCACTGGACCCATCCAGTTGGTGCACTAACTAGCAACCCAGTCTACATCTCCCTTTTATCTCAAACTCCTGAAAGTATGGTCTATTCCTTGACTAACTGATATCCCAGCTACTAGGTAATACTTCTGCAGTAATATAACCAACGCTCTTAATCTAGAACACTAGTGAATGTCTCTCTTCATCATGTCGCTCTCTTATTGATGAAACTCAGTCTTTATAAAACTGAAAATCTTCTTGTATTTTCACCATCCTACTAACCAACCAATCATGATTTCTCCTTCTAGCGTCTCTTGGCCTCACATGCACCGCTCCCCCTCCCCCCCCCCAAGCAGCCAGGCCCCCCCCCCCCGCTGTCTTGGGTTGTTTGTGTGGACATGACCTCTACTTTGCACCATATATTCAATATCTGACTCGCTCTTTGCCGGAGATCTCAGAAACCTCTCCAGAATCTTCTCATTTCTAACAATTGAAAACTCTAAACCTCTTAACTAGACTCTTACTGTAAACTCCCTACTAAGGCACTTTTCACATTAGATATGTATTAACATGGCGGTTGATGGCTGAGTTCAAGCAGCCAGAAATGTTATAATTATTAAATTATGTTATACTGTTCCCTTATAAATAATGGCGGAAGATTTTTCTCACGCTCTTAGACCTCTTGTGTTACCCTTTCATCCTCTAGACAGTAATTAGCCCTTATGAGCAGGGCCTCAATTCGATTGTTCCATATGACTGTACTCTGTAATGTAATATTATATTTGTATGTGTCCCCTATGATTGTAAAGCCCTACAGAAAATTTGATTACGCTATTTACATGGTTTGAACATCATACACAGTCGTATGTGTGGCTACATTACACTACAACATCCATTTTACAAAACCTATAAGACATTTAAGAAGCAATATAATGAATTGACAGTGGACTTTGTGGAAGTTCATTGTTACTTGATTGTGCTGTCTGTTACAATATGTTTTAGTTTCTTTATAAAATAAATTGAAATACATATTGGTCTTTATTGCAAGGGCCGGATAGATTACCACCATTTGTAACCACATATTAGTGTACCAATCAATATACCTTTATACTACAATTACATTCTTTTGCTTGCAGTTGCCAAAGCTGGCATAATATACACTCTTCACGGCCCATTTATTAGGTACACCATGCTCAGTAACGGGTTGGACCCCTTTGCCTCAGAACTGCCTCAATTATTCGTGGCATCGATTCAACAAGGTGCCTGGAAGCCCCTTCAGAGATTTTTTTCGTCCTATTGACATATGGATCACAAAGTTGCCGAAGATTTGTCGGCCTGCACATTCCATTTGATGCGAATATCCCGTTCCACCCCATCCAAAGATGCCTCTATTGGATTGAGATATGGTGACTGTCGGAGGCAATTTGAGTACAGTGAACTACATGTCATGTTCAAGAAACCAGTCGAGATGATTCCAGCTTTATGACATGGCGCAGTATCTGCTGAAGTAGCCATCGATGTTGGTAACATTGTGGTCTAAAGGGCTGGACATGGTCAGCAACAACTCAGGTAGGCTGTGGCATTGCAACTATGCTCAATTGATACCAAGGGGCCCAAAGAGTTACGAAAGAAAATATTCCCCACACCATGCCACCACCACCACCAGCCTGAACCGTGATACAAGGAGATGGACATGTTTCATGTTGTTGATTGCCCAAATTCTGACCCTCCCTACCAATCCAAAAGTCGCAGGAATCATAGACCAAGCAACGTTTTCCAATCTTATATGTCCAATTTCGATTGGTGTGCAAAGTGTAGCCTCAGTTTCTGTTTTAAAGCTGAAAGGAGTCGCACCGGTGTGGTCTTTGCTGCTGTATACACCAATCTGCCTCAAAGTTCGACGTACTTTGCGTTCAGAGATGCTCTTCTGCCTACCGTTTTGTTGTAACGGGGGGGTGGCGATTGAGTCAATGTTGCCTTTCATAAAGCTCGACCAGTCTGCTCATTCTCACTCTGAGTTGGACATCAACAAGGCATTCCGCCCACAAAACTGACCGATCCACTGTATGTTTTTTCTTTTTCGGACCATTCTCTGTTATGTAAACCCTAAAGATAGGTGGTGCGTGAAAATCCCAGTGATCAGCAGTTTCTGAAATACTCAGACCAGCCCTTCTGCACACAAACAAAACATGTCAGTTAAGGCACTCAATATACAGCTCACCTAGCAATCACTGTATATAGCCTCACCAGCAATCACTGTATACAGCCTCACCAGCAATCATTATATACAGCTCACCTAGCAATCACTGTATACAGCCCCCAGTAATCACTATATACAGCCCCCAGTAATCACTGTATACAGCTCCCCTAGCAATCACTAAATACTGCTCCCAGTAATCCCAATAAACAGCCCCCTAGAAATCACTATATACAGCCCACCTAGCATTAAATATATACAGAGACCCCAATAACTATATATACAGTCCCCCCATAACTATATGCAGATCCCCTATTATAACTATATAGTCCCCCTATAACAATATATGCAGCCCCCCTATAATAACTATATGCAGTCCCCCTATAATAACTATGTATACAGTCCCCCTAGAGTTGTGATCTATAATAGAGGAGATCTAGAGACACTATGATGCAAGGACAGAGGAGAGAAGATATAGAGAGATAAGAGAATATAGACAGCACCCCTGATAAGAACTATGATACAGGCCCCCTAAATATATCAGTACACATTAATCCATAATACAGTCCCCCTATATAACGTTATTTACACCCCCTATAATAACTATATGCACCCTACCCCCTATAATAACTATATACAGTACTAAGTAAAATAATTAAATTGTACTCGCCTTCCATCATTCCCCTGATGCGTGCGTCCTCATCTTCTCTCCCGGTGTCATCTTCCCTTGGGTGGATATCCGAGGTTCAACAAGATGGTGGCACTCTGCTGCAGGCGACGCTGTGACGCCACAGCTGCCATCTTGCTGAAGCTCCGATTGTCTATGTCTATTGTTCCCTCGCTCTGCCATAGACTGTATTCGGGCAGCTGTTTTGTGTATGGCCGAGGAGCCCGGACCCAAATATACTGTGGGCGATTTGGGCAGTCATGCGCCCCGGGAGCCCCCCCTATGATCCAGCCATGATTATAGGATCTGACCTATCCGGTCCTTAGTGCTGGCACCTGCAATTATCCCCAAAGCAGTGCTGTTAGAAAATTTTCTTTTATATACTTATCATTTATATCCACCTGAATTCTTCATTTTGGTAGTGTGTCAACACCTAACCAGGTTTTTAATACAACAATACTATTACAGAGGTACAGAAAATGTGGTCACATCTAGGTTCAGGAGCCTTAGTAGCTCTATGAGTTGTCTCATTTATACATTTTGCTTCTTTTACAGTGCTATAAAGATCAGTCATTCAAAGACCAAGACCTTTTATTTTGCTGCTGAAAACAGAGAGGAGATGAATAAGTAAGTTGCAAGAAGTAGTAAACTGCAGGGGTGTTGCTAGAGTGGAAAAAGATCCACGGGCCCCAATGCATGTGTATCAGACTATCAGTAATGCCCGCTACTGTACATACCCGCCCTCACATTTGGTTCTGCCAATAACAACTTTACTGAGGGTATATGCAGCCCTACGTGTTACATACAGTGACTGCTGGTGACATGTCCACTTCACTATTAGGGTGGTGGCACACGTGCCGTTTTGAACCCGCTGTTAGTCCGGTTTTAGTCATGCGTTTTCAGTCCATTACTTAAAAACGGGCCAAAAACGTGTTTAAAACGCCACGTGTAACATCACCCTAAGGTTACGCTCACACGATTGTATTTAAACAAATACAGGACACCAGGCACTCTTATCCATCACATGCATTTCACTGGAGACACATGTGAGATCAAACCTAGGCTCTTCCTACTGCCACGTGTGAACACGCCCCAAGAAATGTCCCCACAGCCCCCCAGTAATGTCCTCGCACAGCCCCCAGTAACGTCTCCCACACAGTCCCTCTGTAATGTCCTCCACACAGATCCCCCTGTTATGTGCCCCACACATCCATCCAGTAATATTACACACAGCCCCCTTGTAATCTCCCTCACTAATGTGCCCCACAAATCCCCCCCTGTAATGTCCCCCAGTAATGTACCCCACACACAGCCCCCCTGTAATGTGCCCCACACAGATCCCTCTGTAATGTGCCCCACACAGATCCCTAAAATTGTACTCGCCTTCCATCATTTCCCTGATGCGTGCGTCCTCATCTTCTCTCGCGGTGTCATCTTCCCTTGGGTGGATATCCGAGGTTCAACAAGATGGTGGCACTCTGCTGCAGGCGACGCTGTGACGCCACAGCTGCCATCTTGCTGAAGCTCCGATTGTCTATGTCTATTGTTCCCTCACTCTACCATAGACTGTATTCGGGCAGCTGTTTTGTGTATGGCCGAGGAGCCCGGACCCAAATATACTGTGGGCGATTTGGGCGGTCATGCGCCCCGGGAGCCCCCCCTATGATCCAGCCATGATTATAGGATCTGACCTATCCAGTCCTTAGTGCTGGCACCTGCAATTATCCCCAAAGCAGTGCTGTTAGAAAATTTTCTTTTATATACTTATCATTTATATCCACCTGAATTCTTCATTTTGGTAGTGTGTCAACACCTAACCAGGTTTTTAATACAACAATACTTTTACAGAGGTACAGAAAATGTGGTCACATCTAGGTTCAGGAGCCTTAGTAGCTCTATGAGTTGTCTCATTTATACATTTTGCTTCTTTTACAGTGCTATAAAGATCAGTCATTCAAAGACCAAGACCTTTTATTTTGCTGCTGAAAACAGAGAGGAGATGAATAAGTAAGTTGCAAGAAGTAGTAAACTGCAGGGGTGTTGCTAGGGTGGAAAAAGATCCAGGGCACGGGCCCCAATGCATGTGTATCAGACGATCAGTAATGCCCGCTACTGTACATACCCGCCCTCACATTTGGTTCTGCCAATAACAACTTTACTGAGGGTATATGCAGCCCTACGTGTTACATACAGTGACTGCTGGTGACATGTCCACTTCACTATTAGGGTGGTGGCACACGTGCCGTTTTGAACCCGCTGTTAGTCCGGTTTTAGTCATGCGTTTATAGTCCATTACTTAAAAACGGGCCAAAAACGTGTTTAAAACGCCACGTGTAACATCACCCTAAGGTTACGCTCACACGATTGTATTTAAACAAATACAGGACACCAGGCGCTCTTATCCATCACATGCATTTCACTGGAGACACATGTGAGATCAAACCTAGGCTCTTCCTACTGCCACGTGTGGGTTTGTAGGATTAGTAATCCAGTAAGGTGGACGTGTGAACACGCCCCAAGAAATGTCCCCACAGCCCCCCAGTAATGTCCTCGCACAGCCCCCAGTAACGTCTCCCACACAGTCCCTCTGTAATGTCCTCCACACAGATCCCCCTGTTATGTGCCCCACACATCCATCCAGTAATATTACACACAGCCCCCTTGTAATCTCCCTCACTAATGTGCCCCACAAATCCCCCCCTGTAATGTCCCCCAGTAATGTACCCCACACACAGCCCCCCTGTAATGTGCCCCACACAGATCCCTCTGTAATGTGCCCCACACAGATCCCCCTGTAATGTGCCCCACACAGATCCCCCTGTAATGTGCCCCACACAGATCCCCCTGCTATGTTCCCCCCCCAATCCTCCCTCCTTTTTCCTCCCTCTCACCTCACTCCTGCAGATCCGTGCACTGCTTCCCCCTGCAGGTCATGTGATTGTGACATCATCACAGGTCCTGCAGGGAAAGCAGTGAACACTGTGCCTGTCTCATCACGATCTATGTCCAGAGGACTTGGATCGTGAAGAGAGAGAAAGGAGATCCGGGGCACCGGCCAAAAGATCCGGGGCATGGGCCCCGGATCTTTTGACCTAGCAACGCCCCTGGTAAACTGTATTTGATTGATGATCTCAAACTTTGTGCATTTTCCAATTTCATCTGAGGCATAGATCTAGGAGCATCATTCACTATATCTGTCTGACATGGCCTGCCTTTTGCGTGTTCCAGCCATGCAGATGTACAGTTGTCTATAAAATCTTACTTCCCTTTAATCTGCAGTCTTTGTTTTTACCAAAGACACTGCAGCATCAAATGAAACATTGGAAGAAGTGTCATTTGTAAACTACTTCTTGTTATAAAATCATCTTCAGCTTCTCTTGAAGTCGGTGGACACTTCTTGGTTGTGGCAACAGCTAAGGGCACTAATGCCAAAGAAGCATTCCTCACTGCTGAGCTCTCCTTTCTAGCATTAGCACTACTAACACACATAATATTACAAACCTACATATACACAGATAGACCTGTATCACAGCCTCATGACTACTATACATACTACCTGCTATGCTATGGATGTGTCACCCATACTGTTCAAAAGATGCCATCATTCAGTTGGGGATGGAGAATACAGAGAACGGAGGAGACATAGCATGGAGAGAAGTAAATAGCTTTCATCCTGGTTTTTTTTTTTCTTAATTTTTTTTATTTGATTTTCCAAAAACATTAATAATTCTTTCCAAGATATTCATAAATAGTGCTTACATATATATAATAGAAGCGTACAATTTCTTGAACAATCGACAGATTCTCAATAATACATGACCAAATGGCCAAACATGTGGAATGTTGTCTGTCTAAGCGTGACCCACATCATGTATATCAAGAAAAAAAGAGAAATGATATATAAATATCTTGGCCTTTCAACCCTATAATCCCCACCCACCCCACCTCAGTCTGCAGAGAAGAAGAAAAAAGGAGAGGGTTTACGAAACTGTAGCAGAAAAATTTCTTTCTTTGCCTTTTCCTTCCTTTTCCTTTTGAATCACATATTGATAACTATCAAAATCCCCTCTGCCGGAAAAAAAAGGTTTCTCCCTTTTCTTTTTTCTAGTTGTTATTTTTAAAGGGAAAGAGAGGGGAACAATTTTCCTTTCATTAACTTATTTTTGCCCCCCATATGTTCTCCCAGAGATCCATTTTATTCTGCTTGCCATAGTAGAGTTTTTCATAGCTCTCAATTTTCATCCGTAGTGCTTCCCAATGCGCAAGGGTCGGGGCATGGGGTTTCATCCAATTCCTTGCGATTAGTACTTTAACTATAAGTGTCAATCTGCAAATGGTGACCCTTTGGGTCTTCAATAGCCCCCTCTTATAACCCACCTGTAAGTCATTTAATAAAAGGGTCTCCATAGAGAAAGCTATTCTAAAACCCAAAAGGGACTCCATTTTTTATGCACCTCTTACCAGAGGGTGTTAATTCTTGGGCATGCCCAGCTGAGCTGTATGGTATCTGCGTATAAATTCCCGCAGCGTGGGCACTTGGAGTCCTCATATACCCCCATTTTTTTAAGATGCGCTGGAGTGAAATACAACCTGTGAATAGAATTATATTGGATCATCCTGTGGTTCATGTTTAGTGAGGATAAGACCACATTTCGATATATCCCCTTCCATTGATCTTGTGTAAGGTGAATGCCATCTAACTCCCACTGTGAGACATCCTTCAATACTGTGTCCTTAGTATTTTCTCTTAGCAAAATTTTATATATCTTTGAAACCGACATTTTCCCCTTCCAATTAGAAAAAAAACAGTCTATCAACCTGCCTCTATGGATAATAAAATAGTTTTTCATCCTGTGTCTTATTGAATGCATCCCAAATTTGTAAGTAGTGAAAAAAAGTGCTTCTACCCGCCCCATATACTGTTACCAATTCTTTGTAAGTCATTAATATACCATCTTTAATTATGTGACACACTTTCGCCATTTGCCTTCCACATTTGCACGTCTATCAATTTCCAAAATTCCTTCAGATTTGTATTATTCCATATTGGGGTGAACTCCAATGAACCCGTCCCTGCCTCCTATGGTGTTTCCAGCATTTGTTAATGACTTTACAAACCGGGAAATTTTGTGCCAGTCTCCCTGTCAGTTGACCTGATTCAAAACTTCTAGGAAGGACATATTGCCCCTAGTTTTCCTAGAGATCTGTGTAAATGTCCCTGTTTTGCACCATTTTGCCAGAAAGCACACTTTAGCTGGCAAAAAGTACAGTCTAAAGTTAGGTATCATTAGCCTGCCCTCTGATTGTGTCCTCTACACCTAGTTAACTTTCATTCACACGTGTTTTCTCCCCCATATGAGTTCATTACAGAGTCGCTCGATTAATCTGAAAAGTTTCTCTTCCACCCATACCGGAGATGCTGAAAGCACATATAATAACTGTGGTAGCTCTACCATCTTTAGTAGCCCTATTCTATCAGCTATACTCAAGGGCAGCTTCACCCATACAGAGATTTTAGATCTTATTTTTGCAATCGTTGGCAAGATATTCAGCTCAGCATATTGTTTGAGGTCGACAGCGATCCGTACCCGTAAGTATTCAAATACTGATTGAGGTTCCAATACCTGTGATTCCCCCATATTCTCTGTGGGGAATTCATCTATTGGAAGCAGCACTGTTTTTTTCCAATTTATTTTTAATCCAGAGTATCTACCATATTCTTGTATAGTTTGAATTACCTTCGGGACGGACCGCTCCGAGTTTCAGCAGGATATCGTCTGCATAGAGCAACAGTTTATCTGTGCTTCCATTGCAACCGCATCCAACCTTTAAGTGTCTCTGTGATTTCCTCGATCATCAGGGGGAGATTCAACAGCTGTATTTGTGTCTGTGAGAGGGTGGGGAGAGGAATTTTTGACAAATATTGCTCTGGGTCGGGACTCTTCTCTTTAAGTTCGGATGAATAGAGTGTGGAGAAGAAATCCACAAAAGCCTTACTAATGTCCTGGGGGAGTCTACTAATTCCCTGTTCTTATTTAGAATCCGATTTATATGTTGACTTTCCCTCTGACTCCGGACTGTTGCTGCTAACAATTTACCTGGCCTTCCCGACTCACAGTAATATTTTTGTCCTTGAAAGAAAGGTTGCTGTTGAGCCTTCTCTCCAAGGTATTTTTCATAGTCTGTTCTGGCTTTTTGCAGAACTTCCAGTTGGATCTCTGTAGTATGTTTAAAGTAGTCCTCTTGGGCCTTAATCATTGTATTCAACAGTGAATTTTCTTTTTGGCGGAAGGCCTTTTTTTTGGTACGGATCTCGGACTGCCACCATGATCGCATATGTACTTTCAGTGCATCCCAGACAAATCTGATATGGGTGGATCCAAAATTGTCCTTCCAAAAAGTCAGAATCTCCTCCTCGGCTCTCTCATCACTAGAAAGAAGGGGGAGCCAATAGGGTTGATCTTAGGAGGTTTCCCTCTGTGCACGTTATCTAGACTTAACACCAGCACCACCAGTGAGTGATCCGAATAGCTCGCAACCTCGTATTTCATTTTTTTTATATAGGGAAATGCATTATCTGAGGCCAAAATAAGATCGATCCGGGACATCACCTTAAGGGAGCTAGAGAAACATGAGAAGACCTTTCTGTCCCCATATTTCTCCCGCCACACGTCTCCAAGGCCTGTTTCCAAACAAAACTTATAGAGGGGAGACGTAGCAGACTTCGAGCCACTACTCCTACCGCTTCCCACCCTATCAATATCTGGGTTCATGGCACAATTGAAGTCCCCAGAGATCCAAAGAGGGCATCTATCCCTCTGGTCTCTAAAAACCAGCAATGCCTTCAACACCTGTAGGGAGAAGGGAGGAGGAATATAGACAAAGGCGAGAATACATGTTAGCCCATTTAATTTGCCATAGAGAAAAACATCTGCCTTCAGAGTCAATTTGTTTTGCGATAATTGAGAATTTTACTGATTTATGAACAAAAACACTCACTCCCTGTGAAAAGGTAGAAAAAATTCTGTGAAATTCCTTTACTGCCCAGTTTCTACTAATATTTTTGACTGTATTGTATCTTTACTAAGAAGAGTCTCTAATAGGCATATTATTGCCGGGAGGTGTTTTTGAATATTATCAAAAACAATACGTCGTTTTATCCTTTCCCCTAATCCCCTAACGTTCCATGTAATTATGGATGTCATTTATAAAAAAGGAAGGAGAGAAAAAAAATTTATAACTATCCCAGCGGAAACCTCGCCCCCACCTTTCAGATCCCAGCCCCTACATATATACAGCATAAACTGTAATACTCTTCTCCCCTAGCAATCTCCCTCCCTACCCCCATCAGTGCCCCTACTATAATCTTAATTACATTGCAGTAAGAGAGTAATCATGTCATATGCCCTATATTCCTTTAGATTCCATCCAATTGAACCCTTCCTCCGGGGAGGAGAAGAAAATGGTCTTCCCCTGAAAGACAACCCGCAGCTTAGCTGGGTAGATCAGTGAGTAGGACAAATCTTTTTCCACCAGTTTTTTTTTTTCTCTAAAGTTCTCTAAATTCTTTTCTTTTCATCAGGGTATCCCTTGAGAAGTCTGGATAGGCTGAGATTTTGGAGCCATTATAGAGTGTTTCTCCCCTTTTTCGTAACTCTCTAAGAACCATATCCCTGTCCCTGGAACAGAGTAGTTTGATCAATATAGAACGTGGGTATGCGCCAGGGACAGGTTTATGGCCAGGGGCCTGATGGGCCCGTTCTACCACAAAAGTTGAGGGGATACTTTCCTTACCCAACACTTCCGTGAACCAATTGTGTACAAATCGCCCTGTATCCTCTTGCTCTACCCCTACAGGGAAGCCCACCAACCGAACATTGCATCTTCTAGACCAGTGGTGGCGAACCTATGGCACGGGTGCCAGAGGCGGCACTCGGAGTCCTTTCTGTGGGCACCCAGGCCATCACCCCAGCACACCAGACAGGACTCAAAGAATCTTCCTCCAGTTTCAAGCAACTTAAAAGATGCTGCTTTCAGACATATTTTGATACTTACTTTGCAACTTGGGACTGTAGGAAGAGGGAGAATGACCAGACAGGGCCAAATTGTCTATGGAGGACCTCCTGTTGGCCCCAGAGGGACACTGGAAATGAGCTAAAATGATGAAAATTTTCCATCTTTCTACTGTGTTGGTGTCGTCAGGAGGCAAAGTTGTTGAACAGGGAGCAATAAGTTACTGATTTAATTTTTGGTTGCCACCTCGTTATAAATAAGGGGGGTTTTGGGTTCAGTTTGGGCAGTTGGCCGCTAAAAGGTTAGCCATCATTGTTCAAGACCGATCTTCTAAATCTATGATCTTAGCATGCAGCTCTTTTTTTCTGCCTCAATCCTGGATATTGTTTTTTGTTGTTTATGTAGTACTCCTTCCATTTTCAGCAACCGTTCACCCTGATCCTTAATGCGACCCCTGATTTTATTTAGGTCCTAGTGGATCCCCAATATGTCCTTTCTGGTGTTCT
Source organism: Engystomops pustulosus (assembly GCA_019512145.1). NCBI lineage: Eukaryota > Metazoa > Chordata > Amphibia > Anura > Leptodactylidae > Engystomops > Engystomops pustulosus. The sequence goes on along the minus strand of CM033643.1, from coordinate 162,985,021 downwards.
CTAGCTGATCTTTTAACCCTTCCATGGATTTGTTAGTTTTATTGATGGCTTGGAGGTTACCTTCCTGAGGATCCTCACTATCTACCACAAGGGGGGAATAGCTGGAACCTGCTTTGACCTCTTTAGCAGGCCTCGTCTGCTTCCCAGGGGTTGTTTTCAGAAATTTATCGAGCTTAGCATTTGATTTTTCCTTGGGGGAACTGACCCCGGCGGATTTGCGTGCAGCTTTTGGGGGCATGTTAACAGTCAGAGGGATAGCAACCCGCAACTTCCACTATTGTCACCTGTAGCTCTATTACCCTCTCTACCTCCTGTACCCTTACCTCTCTTTCTCATTGAACGCTCCCTTAAGCCTCCTGTGTTGTCCGACTGCAGGGTTGTCCGACCGGCAGCTTTTGCCCACACTTCAGAAGCAAGTATGGGCAATCAGACGTATGACAGATGCTTATTACTCAATGTCCACCTTCCAGGTGACAAAAACATCCAGCAGCCCCCACCAGTCGCGTTTCCATAGAAGAGCGTGAGCAATACTGGCAAGAGGTGCTTTAACAAGGCAAGACCCGCCCGGGTCTTCTCCTAATCGCCGATTCACACCTGAGAGTCGGTTGGAGGGCTCGTGTCCATGGCAGCTGACATTCATTGGCATGATGGGGGCGGGACAGCCTCGTGGGCGCGACGTGTTACGTCATACCGCACCTGCTTCCTTGCTTTCATCCTGTTTATGTGACTGCTGTCTTGTTCCTACCCCCTTCTCTTCACTGACCTAATTATAGCCTTGTCAAAGCCTAGAAAGAAGTTGGTGGTGTGCAGGGAAGACTTGAATGATAATAGATTAGCTGCAGGTGTGGAGATGGACAGTGTGTGGGTACATGAGTGCCAGATTGGACAGAGAAGACATGACAGAGCTGCTTCCTGCAAAAACCAGAACTAGGTTGATGCATAGTCTTACCTTTCTGTGAAGAGTCGTAGTTGCCAATGACCTAAGTGTAAAATAGCATAATGCTCAAAATTTGTTAATCCTTTTTTCAGGGTAACAGAATTTTTTTTGTTTGTTTTTTTAATTAAAATATTTACACAGTTGACCCAATAAAAATATATTTTGCAGGCTAAGATGATTAAGGAGACCCCAAACATGTACAGGTTCTTATGTTATACTACCTTAGCACAAAAATAATAATAATAATTCACAACTTTTGAGAAAAATTCATATGTTTATGAGTCACTCTTTTTATTTCATCTATCAAAATAGCTTGTTTATTGCAGGGAAAGATAAGGAAGCACTAAAATTACAATTTTGGGGAGGTGGGGTAGTTAATTTTTTAAAACATTGTATATCAACTTATTAGGAAAATAAGATTTTTGATTTTTTTTATTTTAACTCTGTTTAATTAAAGCAAATTAGTAAGATCAAAAAATTTATTTTTTGTGCTCATTAATGTATATTCTGCACCCAATCTTGTCAGAAAAAATGAAATGTTGATATTTTTGCTAATTTAGTAAATAAGAAAAGCTGAAATATCACATGGTTATAAGTATTCAGACCATTTGCTGTGACATTAATATTTAACTCCCATGCTGTCCATTTCCTTCTAATCCTCCTTGAGATGGTTCTGCTCTTTCATTGGAGTCCAGCTCTATTTAATTAAACTGATTGGATTTGGTTAGGAAAGGCACACACCTGACTATATAAGTAGGGTGATGGGAAAAAGTTCCACATAGTCAACTATCACTGCAGTCCTCCACCTGTCAGAGAATTGTAGCAGAGTGTGCAGGTGGAAGCCTCTCCTCAGTGCAAGATATATGAAAACCTGCATACAGTGTGTAAAACACATGAAGAACTCTGAGACAATACGAAAACAGATTCTCTAGTCTGATTAATTGAAGATTGAACTTTTTGGTGTTAAATCAAAGTGCTATGTGTGGAGAAAACAAGGCAATGCTCATCACCTGCCAAATACAATCCCAACAGTGAAACATGGTGGGGGCAGCATCATGCTTTGGGGTGTTTGTTAGCTGAAGGAACAGGACGATGGTTGCAATTGAAGGAAAGATGAATGTGGCCAAGTACAGAGAGATCCTGGATGAAAACCCCTTCCAGAGTGCTCTGGACCTCAGAATGGGCCAAAGGTTTACCTTCCAACAAGACAATGACCCTAAGCACACAGCTAAAATAACATAGCAGTGGCTTAAAGGGCACCTACCACCACGATTCTACCTATAAAGGTAGAACGGGTGGTAGGTGGATGAATGGGACGTAAGGATAGCCCTTTTTGAGCTAATCCTTACGTCCCGGCTATCCTTTTGTAAACTTTAATGTCTTTATATGCTAATTTTTTTAAGCGGCTACTGGGGTGTGGAGTAGCCGGACATGAGGCTACTAGTCGCGGCTACTCCACGCCCCAGTAGCCTCGTTCCTCCGCCTGCCAGGTAATCTTCGGCGCACAGCTCCTCGTAGCTGTGCGCCCTCGTGTGAATACCCTGCGTTCTGCGCAGAACGCAGGCCTACGGGTGCGTGGCCGTAGCTCCGAGGTACTTGGATGGCGGTAGCTGCGCGCCGAAGGGGCACATGTCGGTAAGGAGTTCATTAAGGGCCAGGGGCGTAACTTGGAGAGGCAGGACCCCATAGCAGAACCCCCCACCCCCTTAAAAAATCCCCCTATTTCTTTACTCACACATGCGAGTTACCATCACACATAATTTAGACAGACACTATATATGCAGCATATACCTATGCACACACATACAGCAAATACACACATACATACAGACTGAACAGTCAATGAGAGAAGTGAAAAAGGGGCACTATCTATTCTCCTGGTAATACAAATTTAGGTCGTTATCTGGGATGGCAATAGTATAATAGGAATGTCGGTCTTGCTTAGCCTATAATAGAAATCAGATCCAATATTTCAATCTCATGGCACCAAGAACAAATTGTGGAACTCCCTATAAAACTTTCTTCTTTATTTTATCCAAGCACTAAAAGGTTCCAACACATGGCAGCTACGGGGAAGGGATGGGAGCAGGGGTATACAGGCACATATATACAGTACCATAAACAGACAGAATATACACAAACATACAAATACAGTATACACACACATACATACAGCATATTCCCACCTCATACCCTAGGTGTCGGGGCCCTCATACACTGCAGACCCCATAACAGCTGCTATGGCTCCTACCCCTGTAGTTACACCCCTTCTAATGGCTTCACTAGAGCTTCCACAGAGTTACAAAAGCGCTAGTATATAGATTTATCTTCGCAGAGAATTAAATTATTTATTATGTGCTTAAAAAAATACATAAATAAAGAATACAGTTAAATAGAATCAATAAAAATGTATAAGATACTAAATAAGGACTCATTCAGATGGGCGTGTATGCTGTGCATCCACAAAAGTGCAGACATGTGATATCCGTGCATCTGTTTTCTTCTCTTTTGTAATTTTTTTTGCAATTGTGAAAGGTTTCTAATTTTCCTTTTGCTGTGCCCAATTGGTTGACTAGAAACAACTTGTCACGTTTGCGCCTGATGTCTCCTCTAACCGTGCTGGTAGGATTAGGAGACACCAAGTTTTTCATCATCCTGCAGTCTGAACTAGGTTATATGGCTGTCTGACATGTCTGCCACTCCCCTCACTGATTCTGTCTTGCAATAGTTAAAGGGCACCTACCACCACGAATCTACCTATAAAGGTAGATCTGGTGGTAGGTGGATGTATGGGACGTGAGGATAGCCCTTTTTAGAGCTAATCCTCACGTCCCCGCTAGCGTACCATAAACTTTATTGCCTTATATGTTAATTTAATTAAGCGCAACGGGGCGTGGAGTAGCGGACACGAGGCACACGGCGCGGCTACTCCACGCCCCAGTAGTAGTGCTTCCCCCGCCTACCCTGTGATCTTTGGCGCGCAGCTCCTGGGCTGCGCGCCTCGTCCGAGAAGCCGGAGTTCTGCGCATGCGCGAGTACTCGGCCAGATGCGCGATTCTCGGGAACGAGGCCGGACGAGCTACTGGGGCGTGGAGTAGCCGGCCGTGTAGCTCGTGTCCGGTTACTCCAACCCGGTAGCCGTTAATTAAAATAACATATTAGGGCAATAAAGTTATGGTACGCTAGCGGGGACGTGAGGATTAGCTCTAAAAAGGGCTATCCTCACGTCCCATACATCCACCTACCACCCGATCTACCTTTATAGGTAGATTCGTGGTGGTAGGTTCCCTTTAACACTGTGAACTTGTAATTGCCTGCTCCTTCCACCTGTGGCATTGCTGAGTTCTCTATAAGTGTCCTGTTTAGCTTTGACTCCTTGCTGGTCAAACTGATATCTTGTTTCTAGATTCTGTTGCATTCTCTAGTTTCTCGTTTCTGATCTCTTGCCTGTGTCTCGACTACTCTATTTGGATTGTGATTTGGTTATTGTTATTCCCTGCTGTTGCGACTCGGATTGTATACCCCGCCTTATTGTGTTTGTTTGTCTGTATTGTTACATGTCCACACCTTACCCAGGGAGGGAACGTCACCCAGGTATTGGCCTCCATTTAGGGGGGGACCCAATAAGTAGGTAGGGACAGATTGGGGGTCTCATTGTCAGGGTTCCCTGTCCTTGTTTGTGTCCTGCCATTACACAACATTTGATAAATGTGGATCCACTGACTTCTATGGAGATTCATCATCTGCATGTGAAAAAAATAGTGCTTGCTGCTATTTTTTTTCTCACTGTTTGCACATCCATGAAAAAATGTGAACATGTGACATGTGAACAGACCAATAGTAATCAATAGTTTGGACACACTTTCTCATTCAAAGAGTTTTCTGTATTTTCACGACTATAAAAATTGTAGATTCACACTGAAGGCATCAAAACTATGAATTAATATACCTAAAGAATTATATACTTAAAGAGGACCTGTCACCCAGAAAATGCCCCCACCAAATGTGTTCCCCCATAATCCTCTCGCCAGCCCCTTTCTCCCCAGCCAGTTTTTTAAAAAATGTATGTGTGGTAAATTGATTTAAACCGATCCGATCTCTTACTAAATAAGAGGTTGGATTCTCGTATCTTGTGTCTGGGCAGTCGATCTTATACATAAGGGGGCCAGCCGACACACCCCAAGCACGCCCCTGTCAGCAGGAACCTGTAGGAGGCTCTCCGAAATTTGGCACTGTATGTAAGCCTGGCGCGGGCACAGCTGCTGTTAGTGCCAACTGCCCAGACACAAGGTACGAGAATCCAACCTCTTATTTAGTAAGAGGTCGGATCGGTTTAAATCAATTTATCACATACATTTTTTTTTTTAAACTGGCTGCGGAGAAAGGGGCTGGGGAGAGGATTATGGGAAGGCACATTTGGTGGGGGTCATTTTCAGGATGACAGGTCCTCTTTAACAAAAAAGTGTGAAACATAGGAAAATATGTCTTATATTGTAGGTTCTTCAAAGTAGACAACTTTTGCTTTGACTACTTCTTTGCATTCTCTTGGCATTCTCTTGATGAGCTTCAAGAGATATTATCAGAAAATGTTTTCACATCACAGGTGTGCCCTGTCAGGTGTAATAAATGAGATTTCTTGCCTTATAAATGGGGTTGGGACCTTCAGATATGTTGTGCAGAAGTCAGGTGGATACTGCGCTAAAAAGTCTTACTGAATAGTGCTGCATCCTCAGGGAAGTGCTGCATCCTCAGGGAATTGAAATAGCCTTTAATTATATAGATAAAAACAGGCAGACCCTGACTTAAGGACACCCGACTTACAGACAACCCCTAATTACAAACGGACCTTTGGATATTGGTAATTCCCTGTACTTTAGCCTTAGGCTACAATGATAAGCTCTAACAGTTATCACAGGTGTCTGTAATGAAGCTTTATTGTTAATCCTGGTTCGTATGACAACCCAACATTTTTAAAATCCTAATGTCACAGAGACCAGTTCTGACTTCCATACAAATTCAACTTAAAGGTCACCACTACCTGTTGGTGCATCTCACAAGGATTCTATCTGGTCAATTCATACATCAACCATTGTAAAATGTATCTTTTCTTTATAATGTAAATGAGGCTGCTCACATGGTCAGAGGCAGTGATGTCACCCCTGTTACCCCTTCCCTCTCCTCCCCCTGCTCACGTCTGTGTGTAATGTATAGTAAAGCATTGCTAGTGTCTGTTCTTTACCTCCTGACATGCTGTGCTCTCCTATACACATGTGTGAGTCACAGACATCAGCTACACATGTAACTGTCATGTTCTGCTATACACATGTGTGAGACATCAGCTATACAAGCATCTGACATGTTCTGCTATACACATGTGTGAGACACAGACATCAGCTACACAAGTACCTGACATGTTCTGCTATACACATGTGAGAGACATTGATATCAGCTACACAAGTACCTGACATGTTTTTCTATACACATGTGTGAGACATTGATATCAGCTACACAAGTACCTGACATGTTCTGCTATACACATGTGAGAGACTCTGGCATCAGCTACACAAGTACCTGACATGTTCTGTTATACACATGTGTGAGACACAGACATCAGCTACACAAGTACCTGACATGTTCTGCTATACACGTGGCTGCATCCAGGAGCAGTTGAATACACACACAGGCTGCAGGGGGCACCATCACCAGCAAGCACAGAGGAGCCAACAGGAGTGTCACATCATTATACAAGCTGTCAGTCAAGCACTGGGGGTGTGTGGCTGTGCCTCCCACTCATGAATAAGCTGGACAGCTTGAATATGATAATGACTCATCGGACATCTCACAGGTCATTTGCATATAGCTTTAGGACCTCATTGCTTAATTTTACGTAGAGGCACGTAGAGGGACAATGAAGGGATAGAGGCAATGCTTTCTAATGCCAGTTTATGAAAATATATTTAGTTTTGGGGGTTAATTTGCCTGACAGGTTCTCTTAGAACAAACAACAGAACCTATTCTGTATGTAATCCAGGGACTGCCTGTAGAAGAATGGGAGGAAAAAGGTAGGTTCCCTTCAGGAACTTATTATTTTTGATTATCATATTAGAAAAACTGCCAGCTAGAATATGAATACGCCTTCCAATTCTTATTGTATACCTTTTATTCGATGGCTGAATAACTGGGCCTTGCTGTCATTACTATCCAATAAACAGATAAAAAGAAGAAAGGTAACATGGCAATGTTTTATAAGGGTACCTTATAAGGTTATTTTGGTTCTTCTGTTCATTCTGAATGATATATATCACCATGGAGTAGACTTTACCATTACCATTGTTAGACTTTGATAAAGTATTCTTTATGTCAGAAGGCGACACAAATATTCTGGTTTATGATGTAAGTGATGGATTTAGTGCCAGCCATATCCCTGGGTGGTGGCAGCAGCAAAAGGGGCATATAGCCTTCTTTATGTGAGGGTCTTTATGATAGGTAATTAAGATGCCTTCCTAGGGACTAAAGGTAGGATTTCCCTCATCAATACACACACTCTAAAGAATATACAGATCCTATAACAAATCTTTAAATCCTTCCAGTTCGTGCCAGCTAATAGCCTCAGCGCCGTACTGTACAGTGTTGATGTCGCAACGGAGCTGAGCCGGCATCAGAAATCGCAGGGTGTCAGTGGTATCTACCGCTGACATCCCCGTGGTAACACTCACGGTCGGATTGCGGGTCTTAACCCTTAAATGCCGCTGTCAGTGCACGCGAGGCATTTAAATGGTGCAGGGATAATCCCCTGCTTGATCGGTGCCCCCCACGCGTTTCCCCCTGCTCAAACAATTGCTTGTTCATGTCCCATGGTGGAAAAGTAAAAAAGTAGACAAAATGTAAAAAAAAAAAAAAAAAGGTTTACCATAAAAATAAATAATAATAGTCAAAAAGCCCCCATAGCACGTTACACATTACACTTAAATATACATAAAAAAAAGTGCAATACACCACAAACCCCAAAGCCATTCCAAATAATACCATGAAAAGGCATCTCATTCTGCAAATATAAGCCCTTGCATGGCAATAGTAACAAAATTACATATTAATATAATATTAAATATTAAATAAAATATTTTATAGTTCAAAAAAGTGTGCATGGACCAAACTAAAAACCACTAAATTCTATAAATTCTATAGGCAAATTAGCTGATGCATGCCCTCCTTTCTTCTGCTTCGCTGTGGGCCCCTCCAAACAAGTAATGTCGACATGTGGGTGTCATCATACTTGGTAGAAATTGCATAACAATTAAAGATAGGTTTTCTCTTCTTATCTATTGTGAATGTGAAAATTTTAGGCTAAATGAAACGTATTACTGACAAAATCTGATCATTCTAAATTTCATCTACAATTTATTTAATTACTTTGAAAATTTCAAGGGGTTAACAATCTTCCCAAAAGCAGTTTCTGACAGTTTGAGGGGTGGATGTTTGAAAATGGGTTGATATATAGGGGGTATCTAATATTTATATTTCAATTTCATTAAAAACAATATTGATTCACAAAAAAGTTAAATTCTGAATCTTGAAAATACAGAAAAACCGATGTTTGAATTGTAAGCCACGTCAAAAAAAATTACAGACATTTCAAAAATTATGAAAATGTAAAGTACTTGAGGTGGTAAAACTATCTGCCCGAAAATGAGATGAGCCTCTTTCACATATTTGCATAATAGGGGATAAAAGATTTCTTAAATTACAGGCCACTCGGGGATTAGCCCTAGATCGGTAACTACCACTGGATCTACCATAATAGGTAGATCCGAGATGGTAGGTTTCCTTTAAGTTATAAACTGACTAAGTCATGAAGGCTTTAAAGGAACTATCTCAAATAAACATGATAAACCAGGATGATTTAATGCTTGATTTAATAGTAGTAATTATTTATCAACGAAATCTAGATTTATAAGTAGTTGAAGTCATCCTTCCTTTATAATAATAATCAGATTTTTGGGATATTTGTACATATCCATGTTCTGACATTACTGCCAGGTTGAATGAAGTAAGGTAAAAGAAATATTTTAGCACTGCTGACTTAATAATTTTAAAGGGGTTTTTCCACAGGAGTGGGCCTAACTTGCTGATCGTGGGGGTTCCACAGATCAAGAGAACAGTGCTTGGCAATCTCGTCAGCTCCATAAGATGAATGGAGCAGACCGTACAATGAGCGGCCGCTGGGTTTGCTCCACTCCTCTCTGAGAGACAGGGGTCCGACGGAGGTACCTCAGAACCCTTCTGCCCCCCATACATTATCGCTGCCAAGTTAGCCCCATTACTGTGGATAGAGCATAACTTGATTGGTGGGAAAACCCTTCCGGCTTCTAGAAGGTTCCACACCCTCTTGTTTTTATATTTGTATATTTATACAGTACAAACATGAGTATAGAAAGTTGATTTATTTTTCAATTTTCCTGTAGATTGCTGGGTGAAAGCGAACAAGATGCATCCTGAATTGTCAGCAGAGACAACAACCTTTGTATGTTTTACACAAGAATTGTTATGATTAATTGTGTTCAATCTATGATATGCTCCAAGCAATAAAATTTTATGCGCAGAAACGTCTAATATTTGTGACTATTTCTAAAGAAAAAACACCATTTACCAGTTACTTGTAAGAATTTGTAGAATCCTAAATTTCCTATAACAACATTAAGTGAGCTGTCGGTAGCAAAGTGGCATAACGGGGGAAATTAGAACTATTTTCTGCCGTTTCACTGCTTTTTTTGCACTTGGCTGATGTATTTTTTTTGCATTCAATTTATTGTATAGTGTGGCTTTTGTGGCTAAAAAGTCCATATCCAGTACAAATTGCAAACTTTTCACCACCCACCCACCCATCAATGAGTGATTGCTGTTTTTACGGCAATATTCCACAATGTGTAAAATATATGGTGTTGAACTATGTTGTTACAACATGTGGTAATCATCTTTCCAATAAGATGGAAATATGTATATTCATGTATTTTAAAAAAAACTAAAACATATTTTAAAACATAATAATTTCCGGCAGCATCATAATAGCAAAAGATATAAGATTGCATGTTGCTCAGAATAATCAGATAAGATCTGAGTACTACAGAATCAGAAGGGACAAAAGCTAATACAACATATTTTTGGCACAATGGATCTATTCTACTTCAACATCAACAACTAAGAAAGGGAGACTTTGCACAAAATATCTTATGGTATATTCTCTTTTTATCTAGCAAAACTAGAATTGTGGTTATATTTTGGAGTATGAACTCAGTAGAGCATTGACTATTTATCTAAAACTGTCTAATGCTCGATGTGTAGTTACAACACACACACATGAACAGTGTGAACTCAGTCCACGTATACTATTAGTATTTTCTTTTTTGCTTTTTTAGTACCTGCTTTTTTATTGTCATTTGTTTTTTTTTTTTATTGTTTGGTTTTTAATGTTCTTAAGACTGTTGGATAAGTAAAATAAAAATTTAGGAAAACTATTGGGTTGTTAATACCTGAGCGATAGAAAGTAGAATCGATCGACTTGTGCCGATAATATGTTGTATTATATTTTAAACACAACATAGTCCACAACAAGTCCACCTCAATTCATTAGATTGCTTATTTAAATGTTCAGGGTATTGTGTTAAAATGGATGCATAGCGTATGTAGCATAAGCAGATAATATAGTTATATGATGTTCAACTGAAGTAAAGGAAAGAATTAGTAACTTACGGGCAACTTCCAAGTCTGTATCCAAGGCAGTACACAAATGAGTTGTTGAAATTCACATATATTGTTCGGCTATCTTGCCGCAATAGAAATACCGCATCAGAGTTCCACACAAGTCCTAGCCTCGCACACTACAAGGTCAGAGTCTAGGAGGTCAGAACATTTTGCTGAAAAAGGTGTGTGCACGGAAGTATATTCAGAAAGTGACCCTCAATATAGTCCTGTCCACAAGACCTAATTAGATGTCATTTTTTTGTCGCAGTACATATTAAAGTCTTTTATATAAATTGTTGAAACTGACGATCTACTTATAAAGATAAAATGTCGCCCTCAGCAAAAACTCTCTTTTTACTGTCCTCAGGTCTCTTACACAGTAAGACATTGTAGATGTTCACAAAATTTCAAACACATACGTGTATCAATCAAATTCTTCACAAGCTTCTTTTATAACTATTCCTAATCTTCTACTGTTGTTATAGTGACTTAAGCGCTTTTAGAGCGCCATATGGCTATCTACTTATCGTTCATCTTTCAAAAACATAAAGATGCTTTTTTCTCAAAAGGATTACTTAAGGATTGAAGAATATCATACTAGCCATATAAATGCAATAAAAATAAATGATTGTAAACATAGAATAAAGAGCAAAACTATGGAAACATGGAGACATGTATAGTCCCACGAACTGCGCAACAGGGGCGGTCTGGGTCCTCTGTATACAGCCTGACCTGGATGCCCATGGCAACGGCCCCCAAGTGTCACCCTATAAAACAATACAACTCGACCGTCTGCATTTTAAGCCCTGCGCATTAAGGTTTTGTACTCTGGTTTTGGTCTCTGCCATTTCAATACATAGCTCCCTCATGGCCAATCTTTCGTCACAGAAATTATAGACAAAATATTAAAGAAATGGGGATCACAATTGTGCTTTTTTTATTGTGTAAGATAAGAATGGTTGGGGAAAACAGATTTGATATTTTTTTTATTTTAATCATAGTGTCATAGTTCATAGTTTATATGGTGAAAAAACACTTGTCCATCAAGTTCAACCAGGAGGGAAAAGGGATCGGATGAAGGGATTTAGGGGAAACATTTCTATATAACATAACCATCAACGTTATTTAGTTGTAAAAATGCATCCAGACCCTTCATGAAGCTCTCTGCTGTCCCTGCTGTGACCAGCGCCTGAGGGGCTATTTTGTTTTCAAAATTCTGAGCCCTTGTATACGTATACTACCAAGGTGGTTCTGTAAATCTTGCCCCAAACCTTGTCTTGCTTTAGGAGTAAACAATATTTTGGAAGTTTAAGTTTTTACTTTTTTTATAATTAGTTATAATGGCATACAATCAGTAATCTTTTTCTAAAATTTTCTTTGATAGAATCTTTTAAAAAATCTTCTATTGATCCAATGCCTTTACTCTTCTATGGGCATTCTTGCAGTATACTTCTGGATAGCAATATAATTTGAATTCTGATATTAGCTGTAATATTCTGTTCATATTTGCAGTTTTGGCGCAAGTGTCTAATGCCCATATGGTACATTCAAACAACCATCTAGGAAAATGCCAATTTGTTCTTAGGATAAAGCTATTCTTTGCTGCTTATTTATTTTTTAAATGGAGCAATAAAGTTTTTATTTTCTCTTGCCGTCCACTAAAAATACTAGATTCTAAAAATCTATATGTGGTGGTAAATTTCAAATTATAATCATTGCGATTAGACCCCAAATCAATGTTACCAAGCTGTTCTTTGCTTCTGTCCATATTGTATGATATTATCGATATGCTAACACCGCCAGAGCTTCTAATTAGGTCGGTGACAAGCACTATATTGAGGGTCAGTTTCTGCATATACTGCCCACATTACCTGCACATTACCTTTTCGGCAAACAAAAAAAACAAAGTCTGACCCCCTAGTCAGTGGTGGCGAACCTAGGCACGCGTGCCAGAGAGGGCACGCAGAGCCCTCTCTGCAGGCACGCGTACCATCATCCCATTCTTATCAAGTCGGAGAGCTCCGGCTGTCCACTGATCATGAAAGCTGATCGGCTCTTGCTCTCACTGATGATGCCTTAGTGAGACAGTAGCAGATCGATCATGCCCGCCCCCTCCTCCTCTTCAGCCCGGGAAGACATACAGCAGTACGAGGAGTGAGAGTCACGCAGAAGGAAGCCTGCAGCATCAGAAGATGATAAGAGGTCAGGAGCTGCGGGCTGCTGTTGTGTTTTGCACATCAGCAGTTCAGTGTTAGAGCTGCAAATGCCTTCAAAGGTTCTGTCAGGTGGCTTTGGGACACTAAACCAATATAGGGTAACTGTGATTTCGTGTCCCAAATCCCCCTGTATGACAGCTGTCCTGTTGCCACGATATACTGGTCTGTGTCTGAAGCGCTCATCACTTGCATCAGGCGGCCCATGAAGCCAGATAGCTCCACTGCTGGCAGTGCATGCACAATGTGGCGGCGGGTGGGTGCTATGCTGCATCACTGGCCGCACGGTGCATGTGATAGGCAAGTCTGTATGTGGCCACAACAAGCCTGTCATACGTGTGATCCCAAATCCACATGGCCCACACCTTTCACACCACCTCCCTGCCAAATTGGATCAAAATGCCACTTTTAGCCATTTGCAGCATGTAAATAAAAACTGATCAAAAGTCCTGTACGGTCTCAAATGGTAGCATTAAAAACATCAGGTCATCTCGGAAATAATGACACTACACACAGCTCCGTACACTGAAGTATGAAAAAGTTAGCGCCCAAAAATGGCAAAATAATTTTTTTTTTTTTGTGCAGGTGTTTTCATTCTGTAAATGTATGAAAATATTAAAACCTTTATAAATTTAGTATCCCCCTTGATCGCACCCGCCTAAAGAAATATAGGATGATTTTCATTTGTGTGTGAACAGTGAAAGCAGTAAAACCACAGCCACGAGAAAATGGCACAAAAAATGGCACCAATTTCACAGCATTATGCGAAAACAAACCCTCACAAAGCTCTTACAGGAAAAAATAAAGTTACATTTTTGAATGTGGGGAGAGTGAAAAATGAAAATGCAAAAAAAACAAAAAAGGGGTTAGATGGTAATATTTGGTCCATAAGCAACTAACTTATAGTCCCCCCAGTCCCTCCTCTACTCAGGACTGCTGTCACTGTATGGGGGTAATGATAATCAGTATATGGCGCAGTAATATTCCACATGGATGCATTATACAGTATTCATCACTATATTAGCTTCTAGTGTAGTGTTATTATTGGTAATGTTGGCCTTTCTATGTGCTCTTTATAACCAGAAATCTGCTGTTTATGTGGTTGTAATGGTCGGCGTCATGAATGTCAAAGTGCTTATTTGTCTCTGTATAGTGGTATGTGGCGCTATTGGCTAAATGCCTGTGTTGGCACCTTGCCATAGAACGTCGCCTTTGGTTTGCCAGTTTGGGCACTCGGTCTCTTAAAGGTTCGCCATCACTGCCTATGTCCTCTGGTGCGCCAGCTGCGAACTATACTCATGTGCGGAAACTCTGATGCTTTTTTTTTTTCATGGCTAGATAGCCGTGATTATGTAAATGCTCAATACCTGTATCATGAACCCAATACCCTCACATCTATTCAGTCCACTTCTCACCTCACTAAAATCTTCAACATCTTTATTTCTCTTCTGGTGTCATTCCCTTTCTTTCAAGCATGCGTTGTTACCACTTTATAAGAAACCTTCACTGGACCCACCAGTGCAACTAACTAGCAACCGTTTTCTAATCTCCCTTTTATCTCCAAACTCCTGAAACGTATGGTCTTTCTTGACTAACTGATATCTCTCGCTACCTAGTTATACTACTTTGCATGTTAATATAACCCCTGCCTTAATTAGAACACTAGTGAGCTCTCTCTCTCATCATGTCCTATCTCTTCTTGAAACTCAGTCTTTCTAAAACTGAATCTTGTCTTTTCACCATCTACTAACCAACCCAATCATGATTTCTCCTTCTCGGGTCTTGGCATCACTATAGCACCGAGGCAGCAGGCCCGCTGTCTTGGGTTGTGCTGGACTCTGACCTCTACTTTTCACCATATATTCAATCTCTTGCGCGCTCTTTGCCGGATGCATCTCAGAAACATCTCCAGAATCTTGCATCATTCTACAATTGAAAAACTCTAAACCTCTTAACTAATACTGTAACTCCTACTACCCGGTCACTTTCCATTAGATATGTATTTACATGGCGGTTGATGGCTGGTTCAAGCAGCAGAATTTTATAATTATTAATTATGTTTTATATGTTTCCCTTATAATAATGGCTGGAGATTATACAAGCTCTTATAACCTCTTGTGTTACCCCTTTCATCCTCATAGACCGTAAGCTCTTATGAGCAGGGCCCTGCACTTCTATTCGTTCCATATGACTGTACTCTGTAATGTAATATTATATTTGTATATGTCCCCTATGATTTGTAAAAGCCCTGCAGAATTTGATTACGCTATTTACATTGATTTGAAACATTCATAACATTCGTATTGTGTGGCTACATACACTACACATCCATTTTACAAAAAACCTATAAGACATTTAAAGAGCAATATAATGAATTGACAAGTGGACTTTGTGGAAGTTCATTTTAACTTGATTGTGCTGTACTGTTTACAATATGTTTTAGTTTTCTTTATAAAATAATTGAATATACATATTTGTGTCTTATTGCAGGGCAAGGATAGATTACCACATCTATGTAACCACATATTATGTGCTACAATCATATATACTTTATACAATTTACATTTCTTTTTCTTGAGTTGCCCAAGCTGGCATATACACTCACCGGCCACTTTATTAGGTACACCATGCTAGTTAAACGGGTTGGACCCCCTTTTGCCTTCAGAACTGCCTCAATTCTGTGGCATAGATTCAACAAGGTGCGGAGCTCCTCAGAGTTTTGGTCCATATTGACATGATGGCATCACACAGTTGCCGCACGATTTGTCGGCTGCACATCCATGATGCGAATCTCCCGTTCCACACACTCCCAAAAGATGCTTATTGGATTGAGATCTGGTGACTGTGGAGGCCATTTGAGTACAGTGAACTCATTGTCATGTTCAAGAAAACCAGTCTGAGATGATTCCAGCTATGACATGGCGCATTATCCTGCTTGAAAGTAGCCATCAGATGTTGGGGTACATTGTGGCATAAAGGGATGCAATGGTCAGCAACATACTCAGGTAGGCTGTGGCATTGCAACGATGTCAATTGGTACCAAGGGGCCCAAAGCAAGTGCGAAGAAAATATTCCCCACACATGACACCACCACCACCACCTGAACCTTGATTACAAGGAGGATGGATCCATGCTTTCATGTTGTTGATGCAAATTCTGCACCTACCATCAAATGTCGCAGGACTCATCAGACCAGGCAACGTTTTTTCCAACTTCTACTGTCCAATTTCGATGAGCTTGTGCAAATTGTAGCCTCAGTTTCCTGTTCTTAGCGAAAGGAGTGGCACCCGGTGTGGTCTTCTGCTATGTACAATCTGCCCTCAAAGTGTTCGACGTACTTTGCGTTCGGAGATGCTCTTCGCGTACAGTTGGTTTGTAACGGGTGGCGATTGAGTCACTGTTGCCTTTCTATCAGCTCGACCAGTCTGCTCATTCTCCTCTGACGTCTGGCATCAAGGCATTTCCGCCCCACAAAACTGCCGATTCACTGTATGTTTTTTCTTTTTCGGACCATTCTCTGTAAACCCTAAAGATGTTGTGCGTGAAAATCCCAGTAGAGAAGTCAAGTTTTCTGAAATACTCAGACCAGCCCTTCTGGCACCAACAACCATGTCATCGATTCAAAGGCACTCAAATCACCTTTCTTCCCCATACTGCTTTGCTCGGCTGTTTGAATGCAGGAATTGTCTTGACCATCTCTACATGCTAAAATGCCGCCGTTGTGATTGGCTGATAGAAATTAAGTGTTAACGAGCAGTTGGGGACGGTGTACCTAATAAAGTGGCGGCGGTGAGGTATATAGCCCCATAATTGTCTATTTTTTAAATATTTCACTGACAAATTAGTCCCAGAGAGTTTCATGCTCAAATGTCACATCAAAAAATCTCAACAATGAGAAAACAGTCCCACAAAAAACACAGGAACCAGCTAAATTCACTGATAACTCCCCCTCTATTGTATTTGAAGCCTATTCATTGCCACAAACCAGTCCCAAATGCTAAAAGTGAAGGGTAGTCTCTTCTTTCACTTCCTCCTTCACAGTTTCTCTTCTAGATTACAACTTATAATTCTAGAAAAATTTTTAATAATCCTTGTGCTTCCTATTTTAAGGGATGTGTAATGTGAATGGGGCCTAGTCATCGGTTCCCTGGTAGTGGCTGCCTGACAGACTTTCATTATATCATGTATAGCTTTGTATAAAAAAAACAATGTTGCTCTCATATAAAACATAAATACTGTAAAAATCGTTTTTTATATATAAAGCCCCAACATTTAGTAGAAAAAAAAAGGATAATTATTAACTTTTTATACTGGTATTTTCCTCAGACAAAACTAGTTCACATCCATTTCTTCTGAATTCAAACCACTTAATGGCAGGTTACATCCCAACTCTGGGATCATCACGTCGTGATCATGGAATATCAAGAAAGGTATCACAAACATCGCATGACAACAACAGTTCATCAGCTCCAGAGTTGAGAATGTTTGTTGACACAAAATCCACCCTATAAAGATGCTGAACTGTTTAAATTCGGCTTAAGGTGATATGCATTCTAGTTTCAAAGCGGAAGTGCTAGATTGAAACAGCAGCTTTCCATCCATTTGTAACAGAAGGTCTACATATGAAGCTAAAGGTAAGCACAGCAGAAAATAGCAGCATATATAGAAGAAGGAACAATAAACCTTAAAGGAAATCTACCATCAAGATCAAGAATGATTAAAACCAGGACACATACACATAGATCCAGGTTTCGTGAGTGTAGAAATCTTCTTATATTTATATCCATGCCCCCTCTTTTTTTTCTAAAATTACCTTATTACAGTTTATGTATTGAGCCTGAAAGGTTCTGGTGGTGTTACCAAAGCCCCTCCATCTGCATATTCACAGGCTGTAGTGTGCATGAGCACCTCCCCTCATCCCAGTTCTGCTGAAACTTCCTCTTCTCGATTGAGATTGTATCAGACTTTGGGAAGGGGAAGTGCTGAGGGAGCGAGGAGAAGGATAATACAGTTGAAACAGTCTGTAAATATCAAGCACAGCGGGGCACTGAAAACACCAACAAGACCCTTCAGGCCCTTGCATAATTGTAAAAGTTGTCCTTTGGAAGTAATAATTAATATAGGAAGATTAACATCATGGTGCCAGGATCTAAGTAAGTGTCCTGGTTTATCATGTTTGATTTCCTGGTAGATTTCCTTTAATAAAGAACTAAAAATTATATCAAAGTGGAGAACCAATGGAAACACCCAAATTGTGGAATGCAATAGTACTGCTAAATGTATATCATTCAGGTTTCTAACAAGGCAAGTATTTAGGTACAGTTCATGGATATAACATATTTCCAGCAAGTTGAACATTTATCAGATGACTTTAACAACAAATAATATTTCAGCCAGACTGGAAAAGAGTTGCCAATGCAATCGTTGTCAAGTATGATGCTACAAGCTTTGCCTCCTCTTAGGACTGGTCCCCATAGTGTAATCCTGCTGTTCATTATAGGACAGACAGTACCAAGTGACAGTAAATAACTGTGTAGTCATATGTTAACATGTGTTGTAAGTAGCAGCAGGACTCTTTCATTCTCAGGATTATAGCTGGACTTAGGGAAATTGGCATTAGGGGGTGTGGCTTCAAATTCCTCTGCTGATGCCATGCCTTGTAGGCATGTGGAGACTTGTAGCCATGATATGCTCCATTGATGCAAATACATTTTCCAGTATGGGACAAGGATAACAAACGCCTCTCTTTGCTATCTTGAAAGGCAGCTCAATAAAAAAAATATGACTTTCAAGAATGACATGATGTGGAATTAAAGCCCAAACCAGTTTATCTTATTTCTAGAAGGAACAGATTCCCAACTATGGGCGGAGTACTATTTCAATGTGGCGCATCGCTTCAGTACAGCGTCGGAAAACCTGGTTTAGCTTAGAGGCTATTGACTGGGGTCAAGAAGTAAGAGTTTTTCTAATGGAGACTTTGTAATTAAGGCCACAGAGTAGGTATTGAGGACTCCTGCAGCAGGGCTGTAGTTCGGTATTACGAGTATCTCAAAGTGGTGGGAGGGACTGTAGAAGAAGCTATTGCAGCGATGTTTACAGCACAGCAGATTGACAATGCTCTCCCACTACGCTAAGTCCAGCTGCAATCCTTGAAATATTGATCTACTTTTACTGATGTACTTATTCGTATTCATGGTATGAGTTACGCGCTGTCAGTGAACATCTTTGGCCATTTTGTTACGGTAAACATATTTCACAGCCATACACACTTATTAGAAAGCTCATGTGAATAAGCTTTCTAATAAGTATGGCTACCTACTCTGGAACTTATGTATTGTGATATGGATTATAGTGACAGCTACACAAGTACCTGACATGTTCTGCTATACACATGTGAGAGACTCTGGCATCAGCTACACAAGTACCTGACATGTTCTGTTATACACATGTGTGAGACACAGACATCAGCTACACAAGTACCTGACATGTTCTGCTATACACGTGGCTGCATCCAGGAGCAGTTGAATACACACACAGGCTGCAGGGGGCACCATCACCAGCAAGCACAGAGGAGCCAACAGGAGTGTCACATCATTATACAAGCTGTCAGTCAAGCACTGGAGGTGTGTGGCTGTGCCTCCCACTCATGAATAAGCTGGACAGCTTGAATATGATAATGACTCATCGGACATCTCACAGGTCATTTGCATATAGCTTTAGGACCTCATTGCTTAATTTTACGTAGAGGCACGTAGAGGGACAATGAAGGGATAGAGGCAATGCTTTCTAATGCCAGTTTATGAAAATATATTTAGTTTTGGGGGTTAATTTGCCTGACAAGTTCTCTTTAAGAACAAACATACAGAACCTATTCTGTATGTAATCCAGGGACTGCCTGTAGACAGAATGGGGAAAAAGGTAGGTTCCCTTCAGGAACTTATTATTTTTGATTATCATATTAGAAAACTGCCAGCTAGAATATGAATACGCCTTCCAATTCTTATTGTATACCTTTTATTTCAGATGGCTGAATAAACTGGGCCTTGCTGTCATTACTCATCCAATAACAGATAAAAAAGAAGAAGGTAACATGGCAATGTCTTATAAGGGGTAACCTTATAAGGTTATTTTGATTCTTCTGTTCATTCTGAGTGATCTATATCACCATGGATTAGACTTTACCATTACCATTGTTAGACTTTGATAAAGTATTCTTTTATGTCAGAAGGCGACACAATATTCTGGTTTATGATGTAAGTGACTGGATTTAGTGCCAGCCATATCCCTTGGGTGGTGGCAGCAGCAAAAGGGGGCATATAGCCTTCTTTATGTGAGGGTCTTTATGATAGGTAATTAAGATGCCTTCCTAGGGACTAAAGGTAGGATTTCCCTCACCAATACCACACTCTAAATGAATATACAGATCCTATAACAAAATCTTTAATCCCTTCCAGTTCCGTGCCAGCTAATAGCCCTCAGCGCCGTACTAGTACAGTGTGGAGCTCCGCAACGGAGCTGAGCCGGCATCAGAAATCGCAGGGTGTCAGTGGTAATCTACCGCTGACATCCCCGTGTAACACTCACGGTCGGATTGCGGGTCTTAACCCTTTAAATGCCGCTGTCAGTGCACGCGAGGCATTTAAATGGCTGCAGGGATAATCCCCCTGCTTGATCGGTGCCCCCCACAGCGTTTCCCCCTGCTCAAACAATTGCTTGTTCATGTCCCATGGTGGAAAAAGTAAAAAAGTAGACAAAATGTAAAAAAAAAAAAAAAAAAGGTTTACCATAAAAATAAATAATAAATTAGTCAAAAAGCCCCCATAGCACCGTTACACATTACACTTAAATATACAATAAAAAAAAGTGCAAATCACCACACAAACCCCAAAAGCCATTCCAAAATAATACCACTGAAAAAGGCATCTCATTCTGCAAATAACAAGCCCTTGCATGGCAATAGTAACAAAATTACATATTAATATAATATTAAATATTAAATAAAATATTTTATAGTTCAAAAAAGTGTGTCATGGACCAACTAAAAACCACTAAATTCTATAAGGCAAATCTAGCTGATGCATGCCCTCCTTTCCTTCTCTGCTTCGCTGTGGGCCCCTCCAAACAAGTAATGTCGACATGTGGGGTGTCATCATACTTGGGAGAAATTGCATAACAAATTTAAAGATAGGTTTTCTCTTCTTATCTATTGTGAATGTGTAAATTTTAGGACTAAATGAACGTATTACTGACAAAATCTGATCATTCTAAATTTCATCTACAATTTAATTTAATTACTTTGAAAATTTCAAGGGGTTAACAATCTTCCCAAAAGCTGTTTCTGACAGTTTGAGGGGTGGATATTTGAAAATGGGTTGATATATAGGGGGTATCTAATATTATATATTTCAAATTTCATTAAAAACAATATTGATTCACAAAAAAGTAAATTCTGAAATCTTGAAAATACAGAAAACCGATGTTTGAATTGTAAGCCACGTCAAAATAAATTATCCAGACATTTCAAAAATTATGAAAATGTAAAGTACTTGAGGTGGTAAAACTATCTGCCCGAAAATGAGATGAGCCTCTTTCACATATTTGCATAATAGGGTGATAAAAGATTTCTTAAATTACAGGCCACTCGGGGATTAGCCCTAGATCCGGTAACTACCACTGGATCTACCATAATAGGTAGATCCGAGATGGTAGGTTTCCTTTAAGCTATAAACTGACTACGTCATGAAGGCTTTAAAGGAAATCTATCTTCAAAATCAAACATGATAAACCAAGGATGATTTAATGATTGATTTTAATAGTAGTAATCTTATTTGTTGAAGTATCCTTTCCTTTATAATAATAATCAGATTTTTTGGGATATTTGTACATATCCATGTTCTGACATTTACTGCCAGGTTGAATGAAGTAAAGGTAAAAGAAATATTTTAGCACTGTCTGACTTAAATAATTTAAAGGGGTTTTTCCACAGGAGTGGGCCTAACTTGCTGATCTGTGGGGGTTTCACAGATCAAGAGAACAGTGCTCGGCAATCTCCGTCAGCTCCATAGAGATGAATGGAGCAGACCGTACATGAGCGGCCGTCTGGGTTTGCTCCACTTCTCTCCATGAGAGACAAGGGGTCCGACGGAGGTACCTCAGACCCCTTCAGACCCCCCATTATCATGATCGCTGCCAAGTTAGCCCATATACTGTGGATAGAGCATAACTTGATTGGTGGGAAAACCCCTTCAAGACTTCTAGAACGTTTCCACACCCTCTTGTTTTTATATTTGTATATTTAAACAGTACAAACATGAGTATAGAAAGATGATTTATTTTTCAATTTTCCTGTAGATTGCTGGAGTGAAAGCGAACAAGATGATCCTGAATTGTCAGCAGAGACAACAACCTTTGTATGTTTTACACTAAGAATTGTTATGATTAATTGTGTTCAATCTATGATATGCTCCAAGCACATAAAATTTTATGCGCAGAACGTCTAATATTTGTGACTATTTATAAAGAAAAAACACCATTTACCAGTTACTTTTAAGAATTTGTAGAATCCTAAATTTCCTATATACAACATTAAGTGAGCTGTCGGTAGCAAAAGTGGACATAACGGGGAAATTTAGAACTATTTTCAGCCTGTTGACTGCTTTTTTTGCACTTGGCTGATGTCATTTTTTTTTGCATTCAATTTATTGTATAGTTGGCTTTTGTGGCTAAAAAGTCCCATATAAGTACAAATTGCAACTTTTCACCACCCACCACCCATCAATGAGTGATTGCTGTTTTTACTGCAATATTTCCACAAATGTGTAAAATATATGGTTGTTGAACTATATGTTGTTACAACATGTGGTAATCTATCTTTCCAATAAGATGGAAATATGTATATTCAATGTATTTTTAAAAAAAACTAAAACATATTTTAAACATATAATAATTTCCGGCAGCATCATAATAGCAAAAGATATAAGATTGCAATGTGCTCAGATAATCAGATGAAGATCTGAGTACTACAGAATCAGAAGGGACAAAAGCTAATACAACATATTTTTGGCACAAGTGGATCTATTCTACTTTCTATCACATCAAACAACTAAGCTAAAGGAGAGACTTTGCACAAAATATCTTATGGTATATTCTTTTTTATCTTGCAAAAGCATCTTGTGGTATATATTTTGTGAGTATGAACTCAGTAGAGCAATTGACTTTTATCTAAACTGTCTAATGCTCGATGTGTAGTTACAACACACACACATTGAACAGTGTGAACTCAGTCCAAGTATCTATTAGTATTTTCTTTTTTGCTTTTTTATTACTGCTTTTTTATTGTCATTTGTTTTTTTTCTTTTATTGTTTGTTTTTAATGTTCTTAAGACTGTTGGATAAGTAAAAATAAATTTAGGAAAACTATTGGGTTGTAATACCTGAGCGATAGAAAGTAGAATCGATCGACTTGTGCCGATAATATGTTGTATTATATTTTAAACACAACATAGTCCACAACAAGTCCACCTCTCAATTCATTATATTGCTTATTTAAATGTCTCAGGTATTGTGTAAAATGGATGCATAGCGTATGTAGCATAAGCAGATAATATAGTTATATGAATGTTCAAATGAATGTAAAGGAAAGATTAGTAACTTACGGACACTTCCAAGTCTGTATCAAGGCAGTCACAAATGATGTTGTTGAACATTCACATATATTGTTCGGCTATCTTGCCGCAAAATAGAAATAGCGCATCAGAGTTTCCACACAAGTCCTCAGCTCGCACACTACAAGGTCAGAGTCTAGGGAGGTCAGAAACATTTTGCTGAAAAGGTTGTGTGCACGGAGTTATATTCAGAAAGTGACCCTCAATATAGTCCTTGTCCACAAGACCTAATTAGATGTCATTTTCTTTTGATCGTCAGAATATTAAAGTCTTTTATATAAATTGTTGCAAACTGCACGATCCTATTATAAAGATAAAATTGGTCGCCATCAGAAAAAACTTCTATTTTTTACTGTCCTCAGGTCTCTTACAAGTATATACATTGTATATGTTCACAAAATTCAACACATACTAACTATACAGTGTATCAATCAAATTCTTCACAGCTTATTTTTATAACTATTCTATATTATAATGTTAGTTATAGTGGACTAAGCACTTTTTAGAGAAATATGTGTATATATATATATACTATTTTCATATTTCAAAAACATACATTGTCTTTTTTTTCCAAAAGTGGCATACTTATAGGATTGAAGAATAATCATACAGACATATAAATGAAATAAAAATAAATGATGTAAACATAGAATAAAGAGAAACTATGTAAACATGGAGATACATATAGTCCCACAGAACTGCGCACAGGGGCGGTCTGGGTCCTCTGTATACAGCCTGACCTGGATTGCCCATGGACACGGCCCCAAGTAGTCACCCTATAAAAACCCATACAACTCGACCTCTGCATTTAAGCCCTGCGGTATTAAGGTTTTGTAATCTGGTTTTGGTCTCTGCCATTTTCAATACATAGCTCCCTCCATGCCAATCTTTCGTCACAGAATATATAGCACAAAATATTAAAGAAATGGGATCACAATTGTGCTTCTTTTTATTGTGTAAAGATAAAGAATGGTTGGGAAAACCAGATTTGATATTTTTTTTTATTTTAATCATAGTATCATAGTTCATAGTTTATATGGTTGAAAAAAGACACTTGTCCATCAAGTTCAACCAAGGAAGGAAAGGGATCGGATGAAGGGATTTAGGGGAAACATTTCTATATAACATAACCATCAATGTTATTTAGTTGTAAAAATGCATCCAGACCCTTCATGAAGCTCTCTGCTGTCCCTGCTGTGACCAGCGCCTGAGGGGCTATTTTGTTTTCAAAATTCTGAGCCCTTGTATACTGTATACTACCATAGGTGCTTCTGGTAAATCTTGCCCCAAAACCTTGTCTTGCTTTAGGAGATAACAATATTTGGGAAGTATAGTTTTTACTTTTTTTATAATTAGTTATAAATGGCAATACAATCAGTAAATCTTTTCTAAAAATTTTCTTTGATAGAATCTTTTAAAAATCTTCTATGATCCAATGCCTTTACTCTTCTATGGGCATTCTGCAGTATATCTTCTGGATAGCAATATAATTTGAATTCTGACATTAGCTATCATATTCTGTTTCATATTTGCAGTTTTGGCGCAAGTGTCTAAATTGCCCATATGGTACATTCAACAACCATCTAGGAAAATGCCAATTTTCTCTTAGGATAAAGCTATTCTTTGCTGCTTATTTTATTTTAAATGGAGCAATAAAGTTTTTATTTTCTCTTGCCGTCACTAAAAATACTAGATTCTAAAAATCTATATGTGGGGTAAATTTCAAATTATAATCATTGAGATTAAGACTAGAGATGAGCGAGCACTAAAATGCTCGGGTACTCGTTATTCGAGACGAACTTTTCCCAATGCTCGAGTGCTCGTCTCGAATAACGAGCCCCCCGTTGCTCGGACGAATACTTCGCCCGCGCGAAGAAAATGGCATCTCCCGCCGTTTTGCTTTTTGGCGGTCAAGAAATCAGAGCCAATCACAACTAGGAGACTCTGCACTCCACCCACATGACGTGGTACCCTTACAAGTCGGATAGCATGGTTGGCTGATGGCCAGATAGGTGACCCTGGAATAGACTAGCCCGCTGGCTGCGCGGCTCGAGTTCTGTGTCTGATGCCGCTAGGCGAGATCTGCTGCTGGTCAGGGAAAGCGTTAGGCTGTTCTATTAGAATAGTGGGGTTTGGCAGGAGTGATTCTACAAGAACCCCGGGGGGGCAGCCCTTCTTAGGGCTACAATACGTTATACATTTTTTTTTTTTTATTTGCAGCTAGTACCATATTGTTGAGGAATTTGCAGGGACTTGCTATCCAGCAGTTTCGAGTACGCCAATGCTCGAACGAGCATCAAGCTCGGACGAGTATGTTCGCTCATCTCTAATTAAGACCCAAAATCAATTGTACCAAGCTGTTCTTTGCCTTCTGACCAGTATGATATTATCTATATAACACCGCCAGAGCTTCTAATTAGGTCTGCTGGACAAGCACTATATTGAGGGTCAGTTTCTGAATATACTGCACATTACCCTGCACATTACCTTTTCAGTAAAACAAATCTGACCCCCTATGTCCTGTGGTGCGCCAGCTGCGGAATATACACATGTGCGGAAACTCTGATGCTTTTTTTTTCATGGCTAGATAGCCGAATGATATATGTAAATGCTCAATACCTGTATCAGTAACCCAATACCCTCACATCTTATTCAGTCACTTCTCACCTCACTAAAATCTTCAACCTCTTTATTTCTCTTCTGGTGTCATTCCCTTTTCTTTCAAGCATGCTGTTGTTACCACTTTACTAAAGAATTCTTCACTGGACCCATCCAGTGCTACTAACTACAGACCAGTTTCTAATCTCCCTTTCATCTCCAAACTCCTGAAACGTCTGGTCTATTCTTGACTAACCTGATATCTCAGCAACCTAGTTATATACTTCTGCATGTAATATAACCCCTGCCTTAATCCAGAACACTAGTGAATGTCTCTCTCTCATCATGTCCCCTCTCTTCTTGAAACTTAGTCTTTCTAAAACTGAACTTCTTGTCTTTTCACCATCTACTAACCAAACCAGCAACGGCAACTTTTTACTATTTGCCTAAGGTTCATAACAATACCAGCAATCCACCCGGACGCCCGATTATCTCTGGGATTAACTCCCTCACGGCCAACTTGTCCCACTATGTAGATTTGTTTTTACAAAAATACGTTAAGAATCTGGATTCCTTTACCCTAGACACTTCGGATTTCATCAGGCACATCCTTCCAGTCCCCTGGGTAGACTCCTATCTCTTTATCACCATGGACATTTCCTCCCTATACACCAGTGGTGGCGAACCTATGGCACGCGTGCCAAAGAGGGCACGCAGAGCCCACACTGCAGGCACGCGTACCATCTCCCCATTCTTATCAAAGTCGGAGCTCCGGCAGCCACTGCATCCTGAAGCTGATCGGCTCTGCTCTCACTAGTGATGCCTTAGTGAGACAGTAGCAGCCGATCAATGCCCGCCCCTCCTCCTCTTCAGCCCGGGAAGACAAGTACAGCAGTATGAGGAGTGAGAGTCCACAGAAGGAAGCCTGCAGCATCAGAAGATGATAAGAGGTCAGGAGCTGCTGGGGCTGATGTGTGTGGTTTGCACATCAGCAGTTCAGTGTTAGAGCTGCAAATGCCTTCAAAGGTTCTGTCAGGTGGCTTTGGGACACTAAACCAACTATAGTTGTGAACCAAATATACCTTAAGAATGGACTGTAAGCTCTTGCGAGCAGGGACCTCACTCCTTTTGTTCCATATGAATATTTTGTGCTCTGTCATGTTTTATTATATTTGTGTGTCCCCTATGATTTGTAAAGCACTAGGTAATATGAAGGCGCTATTTACTGTAAATATAAGATTATTATTATTATAAAGAATGGTGTTACTCAAAAAACATTTATAAAATTCAGGACTGTAGGAAAGCTGGGTGCCGTACATAAACACATAAGACAGAGCTTCCTGAACTGTCCAGACAGGACTAATCATCCTGAGCTTGATGACTTGTACACAGCAGCTGGGGAATGCTGCAGCGATTGATTACTTCTGTCTGCCAGGGACAACACATCGATGACATATTCTCGGCTTATGCTGGGCAGGACAAGGCTGAAGCAGTGGATAATTAGGGTGAGTAAAACGTTTGAATGTTCTTTCCGTGTTTGTGTGGGCTACCTCTGGGTCCTCCGGGTTTCCTCCCACAGTCCAAAAACATACTGGTAGGTTGATTAGACTGTGCGCCCTGTGAGGACAGGGACTGAATTGGCAAGCTCAGTGTAGCGCTGTGGAATCTGTTGGCACAATATAACGGAATTATTATTATTTATTACTATAAGAAGACTACCACAGTTACGAGTCCCTGGTTTATCATGCTTGAGTGGGATTTCCTTTAAAATGCTACAACTCATCCCACAAAAAACACGCCCTGGAAGCATGCAGCATCAGAAGATGATAAAAGGTCAGGAGCTGCTGGGGCTGCTGTGTGTGCTTTTCACATCAGAAGTTCAGTGTTAGAGCTGCAAATGCCTTCAGAGGTTCGGTCAGGTGGCTTTGGGACACTAAACTAACTATAGGTAACTGTGATTTAGTGTCCCAAATGGCCCAGTATGACAGCTGTCTGTTGCCACATATATACTCGTCTGTGTCTGAAGCGCTCATCACTTGCATCAGGCGGCCAATGAAGCCGGCTTAGCTTCACAGCAGGCAGCGCATGCACAATGTGGCCGGGTGCTATGCTGCATCACTGGCCGCACGGTGCATGTTATGAGGTAAGTATGTATGTGGCCACAGACAGCTGTCATACGTGTGATCCCAAATCCACATCAACCACCACTTTGCTCTACATATCCCCTGCCAAATTGAATTCCCTAAACCTTAACCCCACAACTGAAAATAGCACCAAAAGATCAAAATACCACTTTTTAGCCATTTTGCAACGTGTAATAAAAAAAGTGGTCAAAAGTCTGTACGGTCCTCAAAATGGTAGCATTAAAAACATCAGGTCACCTCGGAAATAATGACACTACACACAGCTCCGTACACTAAAGTATGAAAAAGTTAGCGCCAAAAATGTCAAAATAAATTATTTTTTTTTTGGACAGGTGGTTTCATTTTTGTAAATGTATGAAAATATTATAAAACATATATAAGTTTAGTATCCCCGCGATCGCACTGACCTAAAGATAACATGAGACATGTCATTTGTGGTGCACCGTGAAAGCTGTAAAATCCAAGCCCACAAGAAAATGGCACAAAAGCGTTTTTTTTCACCAATTTCACTGCATTATGCAGAATACAAACCCTCACAAAGCTCTTTACATGGAAAAATAAAGAAGTGGGGAGTGAAAAATGAGAATGGAAAAACAAAAAAGGGGTTAAGATGGCAATATTTGGTCCATAAGCAGGCTAACTTATAGTCCCCTAGTCCCTTCCTCTACTCAGGACTGCTGTCACTGTATGGGGGTAATGATAATCAGTATATGGCAGTAATATTCCACACTGATGGCAGTAATACAGTATTCATCACTATTAGCTTCTAGTGTAGTGTTATTATTGGTAATGTTGGCCTTTCTATAGTGCTCTTTATAACCAGAATTCTGCTGTTTATGTGGTTGTAATGGTGGCGTCATGATGTCAAAGTGTTATTTGTCTCTTGTATAGTGGTATTGTGGCGCTATTGGGCTAAATTGCTGTGTTGGCACCTTGCAATAGAAACGTCGCCTTTGGTTTGCAGTTTGGGCACTCGGTCTCTTAAAGGTTCGCCATCACTGCCCTATGTCCTCTGGTGCGCCAGCTGCGAACTATACTCATGTGCGGAAACTCTGATGCTTTTTTTTTTCATGGCTAGATAGCCGAATGATATATGTAAATGCTCAATACCTGTATCAGGAACCCAATACCCTCACATCTTATTCAGTCACTTCTCACCTCACTAAAATCTTCAACCTCTTTATTTCTCTTCTGGTGTCATTCCCTTTTCTTTCAAGCATGCAGTTGTTACCACTTTACTAAAGAAACCTTCACTGGACCCATCCAGTGCAACTAACTAGCAACCAGTTTCTAATCTCCCTTTTATCTCCAAACTCCTGAAACGTATGGTCTATTCTTGACTAACCTGATATCTCTCAGCTACCTAGTTATATACTTCTGCATGTAATATAACCCCTGCCTTAATCTAGAACACTAGTGAATGTCTCTCTCTCATCATGTCCT
The DNA here is from genome assembly GCA_019512145.1 of Engystomops pustulosus. Taxonomy (NCBI): domain Eukaryota; kingdom Metazoa; phylum Chordata; class Amphibia; order Anura; family Leptodactylidae; genus Engystomops; species Engystomops pustulosus. Next base: position 162,955,284 of record CM033643.1, on the reverse strand, counting down.
CTCTCTTCTTGAAACTTAGTCTTTCTAAAACTGAACTTCTTGTCTTTTCACCATCTACTAACCAACCCAATCATGATTTCTCCTTCTCGGTCTTTGGCATCACTATAGCACCGAGGCAGAAGGTCCGCTGTCTTGGGGTTGTGCTGGACTCTGACCTCTACTTTTCACCATATATTCAATCTCTTGCTCGCTCTTGCCGGATGCATCTCAGAAACATCTCCAGATTCTTCTCATTTCTTACAATTGAAAACTCTAAACCTCTTAACTAGACTACTGTAACTCCCTACTAATCGGTCACTTTCACATTAGATATGTATTTAACATGGCGGTTGATGGCTGGTTCAAGCAGCAGAATTTTTATAATTATTAAATTATGTTATACTGTTCCCTTATAAATAATGGCTGGAAGATTATACAAGCTCTTATACCTCTTGTGTTACCCCTTTCATCCTCATAGACCGTAAGCTCTTATGAGCAGGGCCCTCACTTCTATTGTTCCATATGACTGTACTCTGTAATGTAATATTATATTTGTATATGTCCCCTATGATTTGTAAAGCCCTGCAGAATTTGATTACGCTATTTACATTGATTTGAACATTCATAACATTCGTATTGTGTGGCTACATACACTACACATCCATTTTACAAAAAACCTATAAGACATTTAAAGAAGCAATATAATGAATTGACAAGTGGACTTTGTGGAAGTTCATTTTACTTGATTGTGCTGTACTGTTTACAATATGTTTTAGTTTCTTTATAAAATAAATTGAATATACATATTTGTGTCTTATTGCAAGGGCAAGGATAGATTACCACATCTTGTAACCACATATTAGTGCTACAATCATATATACTTTATACAATTTACATTTCTTTTTGCTTGAGTTGCCCAAGCTGGCATATACACTCACCGGCCACTTTATTAGGTACACCATGCTAGTAACGGGTTGGACCCCCTTTTGCCTTCAGAACTGCCTCAATTCTTCGTGGCATAGATTCAACAAGGTGCTGGAAGCTCCTCAGAGATTTTGGTCCATATTGACATGATGGCATCACACAGTTGCCGCAGATTTGTCGGCTGCACATCCATGATGCGAATCTCCCGTTCCACCACATCCCAAAGATGCTCTATTGGATTGAGATCTGGTGACTGTGGAGGCCATTTGAGTACAGTGAACTCATTGTCATGTTCAAGAAACCAGTCTGAGATGATTCCAGCTTTATGACATGGCGCATTATCCTGCTGAAAGTAGCCATCAGATGTTGGGTACATTGTGGTCATAAAGGGATGGACATGGTCAGCAACAATACTCAGGTAGGCTGTGGCATTGCAACGATGCTCAATTGGTACCAAGGGGCCCAAAGAGTGCCAAGAAAATATTCCCCACACCATGACACCACCACCACCAGCCTGAACCGTTGATACAAGGCAGGATGGATCCATGCTTTCATGTTGTTGATGCCAAATTCTGACCCTACCATCCAAATGTCGCAGGACTCATCAGACCAGGCAACGTTTTTCCAATCTTCTACTGTCCAATTTCGATGAGCTTGTGCAAATTGTAGCCTCAGTTTCCTGTTCTTAGCTGAAAGGAGTGGCACCCGGTGTGGTCTTCTGCTGCTGTACACCATCTGCCTCAAAGTTCGACGTACTTTGCGTTCAGAGATGCTCTTCTGCCTACCTTGGTTGTAACGGGTGGCGATTTGAGTCACTGTTGCCTTTCTATCAGCTCGAACCAGTCTGCTCATTCTCCTCTGACGTCTGGCATCAACAAGGCATTTCCGCCCACAAAACTGCCGATCACTGTATGTTTTTTCTTTTTCGGACCATTCTCTGTAAACCCTAAAGATGGTTGTGCGTGAAAATCCCAGTAGATCAGCAGTTTCTGAAATACTCAGACCAGCCCTTCTGGCACCAACAACCATGTCACGTTCAAAGGCACTCAAATCACCTTTCTTCCCCATACTGTTGCTCGGTTTGAACTGCAGGAGATTGTCTTGACCATCTCTACATGCCTAAATGCCGCCGTGTGATTGGCTGATTAGAAATTAAGTGTTAACGAGCAGTTGGACAGGTGTACCTAATAAAGTGGCCGGTGAGTGTATATAGCCCCATAATTGTCTATTTTTTAAATTTCACTGACAAATTAGTCCCAGCGAGTTTCAGTGCTCAAATGTCACATCAAAAAATCTCAACAATGACAAAACAGTCCCACAAAAAACATCAGGAACCAGCTAAATGCACTGATAACTCCCCCTCCTATTGTATTTGAAGCCTATTCAATTGCACAACATCCCAAAGCTAAAAAGTGAAGGGGTAGTCTCTTCTTTCACTTCCTCCTTCACAGTTTCTCTTCTAGATTACAACTTATAATTCTAGAGAAAATTTTTAATAAATCCTTTGCTTCCTATTTTAAGGGATGTAATGTGAATGGGGCCTTACTATCGGTTCCCTGGTAGTGGCTGCTGACAGAATTTCATTATATCAATGTATAGCTGTGTATAAAAAAACAATGTGCTGCTCATATAAAACATAAATACTTGTAAAAATCGTTTCTTTATATATAAAGCCCCATACATTTTTAGTAAAAGAAAAAAGGATAATTATTAACTATTTTTATACTGTATTTTACCTGCAGACAAAACATAGTTCACCATCCATTTCTTCTGAACTTTCAATACCACTTAATGGCAGTTCCCTAGCCCACAACTCTGGATCATCACTGTGTATCATGGAATATCAAGAAAAGGTATCACAACATCGCATGACAAACAGTTCATCAGCTCCAGAGTTTGAGAAATTGTTTGTTGAACAAAATCTCCACCATAAGAAAGATGCTGAAATGTTAAATTCGGGCTTAAGGATACATTCTAGTTTCAAAGAGGAAGTGCTAGTATTAAACAGCAGCTTTCCATCCATTGTAACAGAAGGTCTACATATGAAAGCTAAAGGTAAGCACCACAGCAAAATAGCAGCACATATAGAAGAAGAACAATAAACCTTAAAGGAAATCTACCATCAAGATCAAGAATGATAAACCAGGGACACATACACATAGATCCAGGTTCTGTGAGTGTAGAAATCTTCTTATATTTGATATCCATGCCCTCTTTTTTTTCTAAAATTACCTTTTACAGTTATGCTATTGAGCCTGAAAGGCTTCTGGTGGTGTTACCAAAGCCCCTCCATTCTGCATATTCACAGGCTGTTAGTGTGCATGAGCACCTCCCCTCATCCCAGTCTGTGCTGAAACTTCCTCTTCTACATTGAGATTGTATCAGACTTTGGGAAGGGGGAAGTGCTGAGGGAGCAGAGGAGAAGGATAAGACAGTGAAACAGTCTGTAAATATCAAGCACAGAGGGGCACTGAAAACACCCCCAAGAGCCCTTCAGGCCCTTGCATAATTGTAAAAGTTGTCTTTGGAAGTAATAATAAATATAGGAAGATTAACATCATGGTGCCAGGATCTAAGTAAGTGTCCCTGGTTTATCATGTTTGATTTCCTGGTAGATTTCCTTTAATAATAAACTAATAAATTATATCAAAGTGGAGAACCATTGGAAACACCCAAATTGTGGATATGCAATAGTACCTGTAAAATGTATATCATTCAGGTTTCTAACAAGGCAAGTATTTAGGCTACAGTTCATGGATATAACATATTCCAGCAAGTTGAACATTTATCAGATTGAATTTAACAACAAATAATAATTTCAGCCAGCTGGAAAAGAGTTGCCAATGCAATCGTTGTCAAGTATGATGCTACAAGTCTTTGCCTCCTCTTAGGACTATGGTCCTATATTGTAATCCTGCTTTCATTATAGGACAGCAGTACCAAGTGACAGTAAATAACTGTGTAGTCATATGTTAACATGTGTTGTAAGTAGCAGCAGGACTCTTTCATTCTCAGGATTATAGCTGGACTTGGGGAAATTGGCATTAGGGGAGTGGCTTCAAATTCCTCTGCTGATGCCATGCCTTGTAGGCATGTGGAGACTTGTAGCCATTGATGCTCCATTGATGCAAATACATTTTCCAGTATGGGACAAGGATAACAACGCCTCTCTTTGCTATCTTGAAAGGCAGCTCCAATAAAATAAATATGACTTTCAAGAATGACATGATGTGGAATTAAAGCCAAACCAGTTTATCTATTCTAGAAGGAACAGATTCCGAACTATGGGCAGTACTATTTCAATGTGGTTGCATCGCTTCAGTACAGCGTCGGGAACTGGTTTAGCTTAGAGGCTATTGACTGGGGTCAAGAAGTAAGAGTTTTCCTAATGGAGACTTTGTAAATTAAGGCCACAGAGTAGGTATTGAGGCACTCCTGCAGCAGGCTGTAGTTCGGTATTACAGAAGTATCTCAAAGTGGTGGGGAGGGACTGTAGAGAAGCTCATTGCAGCGATGTTACAGCACAGCAGATTGACAATGCTCTCCCAGTACGCTAAGTCCAGCTGCAATCCTGAAATATTGATCTACTTTTACTGATGCTACTTATTCGTATTCATGGTATGATTTACGCGCTGTCAGTGAACATCTTTGGCCATTTTGTTACGGTAAACATTATTTCACAGCCATACACACTTATTAGAAAGCTCATTGAATAAGCTTTCTACTAAGTATTGCTAACTAACTCTGTAACTTATGTATTGTGCATATGGCATGATAGTAATATTAGTAACAATTATTATATTTAAATGTTCCTTCTGCAAGATCAAGATAATGATGAAATGGAGAAATTATATAAATCATTAGAAGAAGCCAGTCTATCGCCAATTGGAGATCGCCGTCCCTCAACTAAGAGAGAACTGAGAAAGTCTTTTATTAAGCGCAGCAAAAACCCTTCCATCAATGAAAAACTTCACAAAATCAGGACTTTGAACAGCACTTTGAAGGTAAGATTAAATATCTTGTGATATTGATAAACTGAGCATCTTCGCAAAGAAAACACATTGATCCATCACTTCCAACAGGGGAAGAAGACATGATGTTGATATTAATAAAAGTTTTGAACCCTAGTTAACCCTTTCTCAGCTAAAGGTAAACTGAAAAAATCAGCGATCTTCCAAGCAAAGCCCCTTGTAACAGATTTTATAATAAGCGCTGTAATCCAAAATGTGCTGTTTCCATGTTCAGACAGATGCCATGAAATAAGTAAAGGCATCACAAGCGGAGGCTAAGTTATGTGCAGTTATGTGCAGGGAGTTTCGCATCTTTATTGTGGGTTTTGTGGTGCTTAATGTATGACCTTGGTAGACTCTAAGAATGATTGTGCTGTACTCATCGGTTTTCTTTCTGTTTAGGAAAATAGGTGCTGCATTTTAGGAAATAGTACGACACATTCATTAATTGCTTTTTAAAAATTTCACAAAAAAAAAAAACCAAGCCACCAAAAATATGTGCCTATTTGGAGAATGAAAACAAGTATGATATTCAGTGACTGGGCATGAGGCACTTGTGCATTAATACTTTTGTGTCAAATAGAAATGTAACAAGGCATTGTTGGAATGTGCGCTATAGGAGTTACTGAAATTGCGTAGAACCATGGGTGTAACGGCCACCGTAGCAGCCATGGTGTCTACTATTGCTCAAGGTGGCAGAGGGCCCCAGACGAGTGGACTATGTGCAGCATTACTTTAGGCAGTGGTTCCTCCACAGTCCTCTTCTGCTGACAAAAACATCTTTAATGTTGATTTTAAAAAAACATTATAGGTATCCTTTAACTTGTTACTTTACCCGCAGCCACAATTTTGGTCTGGGGCCAGCCACATTCAGCTATTTACACAAATATGACCATAGCCAATGGCTGAGATATGAAGAAACCTTTTAAGTTTATTTTTAATTTTTTTTTACAAGTGCAAAGAACATGACTTGGCGATGATCAACCAACTCCTAGAAAGTGGTGAAATCACCAGTGAAAAATACAGAGAATGGAAGGAAAGTAACAACATGCTATTTCAAGACCTCTATTCCTCATTACCTTGTCTTCAAGTCCCGACTGACAATATAACTCAAGAAACACCATGCAGTTGAATTCTAAGGATTAAGCTCTTTTGTAACCTCCTGTATATATGTGCCCCTTTTCAAATATTTCTTGTATAGTTTAATGAAGGTCAAAGGAAATTATCTGAACGTTTATTTCTTGCATGCCCTATGTATATAAATGTTGCATTTGCTGCCCTTGCACCACATACCAAATGATTGTCATGTACAGGGTCCTCACAATAAATGTTTACACGTCTATGAATTGCACTTAGTAAAAGTATCATGTGAATGATAAAGTATTACTCTTCCAATGGATTGGATCCACTAAAAATCTTTCAGGAAGAAATAGGCAATAAAATTCACCATAAAAAAGGAGGGCTATACAACATATGATTATGTACTGATCTTGAACTTCAGTAAAGGCTATATTATGAATCAACACCTGCTTCACAATTGTGCTGGGGGCCATTAAGAGACAGTCATTACGCTTCTTATCAGACTCCTTCTATCAGCTAAATTCTCTCTAAGCCAGTGCCAACTTACACATGGACGCTTTGCGGAGTAGTGCTCACTGAATGTTTACTGAAAGGATCAGGCAGTGGAAATCCAACTTCCTGATAATAAGCTCTTTGACAATTAGCAATGGTGGAGAGTTGGGAGGCCCCCCATACATAAAGAGGTTCCATTGCTGCACAATATTTGGTGTAATACTTTTCAGAATAAAAGCTCTGTATATATCTTGCCTGCAGTACAGTGAAATGTTAGATCTATTCTTTAAATATACTGTAAGACAATGTCTGAGAATTTATAAACATTATTTATGTGCCAATATACCCCGTCTTCCTGTACGTTTGTAACCTATACACTTCTTCATCATTAAATTCAGGTGCTTCATTCAGTGACATTGACACTTGTAAAAAGTCAAAGTTTTTTGCCTCTTATTAGGCAGCAGATCCGGGTAGAGTTCCAAACAAAGGTTTTTTGAAAATAAAGTTTCATCCAGCACCATGTTAAAAGTATTTTCAAACTTTAATCTTCATCTTAAAAAATAATTTCTGTACATGATACACACATTGTAGCTGATGCGTTTCGTCCAAACAAACCCTGGTATTAACATCAGCACAGAAACTATGCGAAAGCCTTTTGGCAAGCAGAGGACCAATTGTTGGGGACTTGTAGCATAACACCACCAGTGGACTCTAAAGCAGGGGTCTCAAACTCGCGGCCCGTGGGACAATATTTTGCGGCCCCCACCTGGAAAAGTACTGGGGGAGTATGAAGAGGGCTCACGGGCTGAGCCCTCTTCATACTCACTGGGCATTTACTTCATAATGAAGCAAACGCCCGTCGCTAACACCCGCGATCGGTGCTTGCACCGTTTGCGGGTGTTAACCCTTTGATCGCCGCCGATTAGGTATCGCCGCGTCCGAAAATGCCCGATCTCTCAAAATATAATAACCGTTTTTCATTGCGTTTTACCCCGTAGCGGAAAATAGCGACCCCAAGTCGCAATTTGCATTTTTTAGCCATTTTGAAAAATAGAAAAAATTCTATAAAAAGTGATCAAGAGGTCGCACAGTCCTAAAAATAAAAGCGTTGAAAACGTCATCAGAAGTCGCAAAAAATGACACCACCCACAGCTGAAAAAGTATGAAAAAGTTATTAGCGCAAGAACACTGTAAAATGAAGAATTTTTTTTCTGTACAGGAGGTTTTAATTTTTGTAAATGTATGAAAACATTATAAAACCTATATAAATTTGGTATCCCTGTGATCGTATTGATCCAATGAATGAAGTAGACCTGTCATTTGGGGGCACAGTGAAAGCTGTCAAAACCAAGCCCACAAGAAATGGCGCAAATGTTTTTTTCATCATTTTCACTGCATTTAGAATTTTTTTCCGGCTTCCCAGTACACGGCATGGAATATTTAATACCATCACTACGAAGTGCAATTTGTTACGCAGAAAATAAGACATCACACAGCTCTGTACATGGACAAATAAAAAAGTTATAGATTTTTGAAGGTGGGGAGTGAAAAATAAAAACGCAAAAACGAAAAAGGGCCCGGTCCTTAATCTTCATCTTCTTCGATGGGAGGGACACGGAGATGCAAGTATCGGGGGGCGGGGGGGGATGGAGTGTCCCAGACTGGGCTCAGTGCGGTAGGAGCTTAGGACCCCTCGGTGCACAGGACGCGTTCATAGAGAAAACATGTCTCCCAGCTCGGGGCTTTCCTTGCGCTGGGAGACGCCATGACAGCAGCTTCTTCTCACTGGGAAGACCCCGGCGTCTCCTCCTCCTTGATGCTCAGTATTAGCATACAGGGCAAGAAATATACAGGGGAGTGGAGGAGTGCTATTTTTATAAACCAGACCAGGTGCCCACCCTAAAGGTATTTGGTTACTCCTGTGAGTAAAAATCAGGTCCTCTTTAATGTTGTCGAAGGTCTAGCTAGGCAGCTAGGGGGACTGGGAAACTCTATTGCTGCTCATCCAGAGCACCTTGCCCTGAAGTGTGTATCTCAAGGCACTATAGGCCTAAGTTTTTGCTACGCAGCCCCAAATATGTCTTGCTCAAAGGCTGCAGTGAAGAGAAAGGTTGATGATGAGCACAGACAATTTCAAGAAAAGTGGGAAAAGCAATATTTCTTTATTGAGCACAAGGGCATCCCAACTTGTCTTATTTGCACAGAGAAAGTTGCAGTGCCCAAAGAATACAATTTGAAGCGTCATTACACAACTAGACATGCTGAGGAGTATGCAAAGTACCAGGGAGATGAGAGAGCCAACCAGGTTGCTAAACTTAAGACATGTCTGCTGAGGCAACAAGATTTCTTTAAGAAAGCAACCAAAGAGAATGATGCAACAGTCGAAGTCAGCTACGTAGTTAGTATGATGATTGCTAAAGCAGGAAAGTCATTTAAAGAAGGGGAATTTATAAAAAAAAGTGCATGTTACAGGCTGCAAGTATTATCTCTCCAGAAAAGAAAGGTCAGTTTAGCAACTTCAGCCTTTCTTCCAACACCGTGGCAGAGCACATTTCTGACCTTTCAAGTAACATTTATGATCAACTGTGTGAGAAAATAAAATGTTTCAGTGTATACTCAGTCGCTCTTGATGAGACCACAGACATCACTGACACTGCCCAGCTTGCAATCTATGTCCGGGGTGTTGATGACAATTTTGAAGTCACAGAGGAGTTTCTCTCACTGGTTCCAATGCATGGCCAGACCACCGCTCCAAAGATATTTCACAAGCTGTGTGATGCTTTTCAGAATGCTGGTTTGCCTTGGAGGAAGTTTGTCGGAATAACAACTGATGGAGTGCCATCAATGATAGGAAGGAAAAAAGAACTGGTGGCACTTGTTAATAAAAAAAAGGAAGAGGAAGGTTTAGAGGAGGTCATTGCTCTGCACTGCATTATCCATCAGCAGGCCCTTTGCAGCAAATGCCTGATGTTTGACAACGTTGTGAAATGCATCAACCAAATCAGATCCAGGGGCTTAAAACACAGAATGTTTCGTGCTTTTTTAGAGGAAATAGAGTCAGAATATGGGGATGTGCTCTACTTTACCGAGGTGCATTGGCTCAGCAGGGGAAACGTATTGAAGAGATTTTTTTGAGTTGAGAGCGGAAGTGAAAGCTTTTATGGAGAAAGATGGGGCTTCTGTTCCTTTGCTAAGAGATCCAAAATGGCTCATGGACTTAGCTTTTTTGGTTGATATCACACATGAGCTTAATGTACTGAATAAGAGGTTACAAGGCCAGGGGCAACTTGTCAGTGCTGCCTATGATAGCGTGAGAGCGTTCTCTACAAAACTTATGTTGTGGAAAGACCAGCTTTCTCAAACAAACCTTTGCCATTTCCCAGCATGCAAGTCACTCATTGATTCAGGCACACTATTCAGTCATGAGGAGTATGTGGATGTCATTTTGAGGCTACAGGAGGAATTTGATCATAGATTTGCAGACTTCAAGAGACACAGAGACACATTTCAAATTTTTGCAGACCCCTTCTCCTTTGATGTGCAAGATGCCCCTCCAGTGTTTCAAATAGAGCTCATTGACCTGCAGTGTAACTCTGAACTCAAAGCCAAGTTTAGGGATGTGAGTGGAAAAGCAGACAAACTTGGGCAATTTTTAAGAGAATTGCCCCCCAGTTCCCCTGAGCTTTCCCGAATGTTCAAGCAGACCATGTGTCTTTTTGGGAGCACATACTTGTGCGAAAAGCTCTTCTCTACCTTGAACTTCAATAAGTCAAAGTACAGGTCTATGATATCACAAGTTGGCCCCCTAAGGGATCAGGGCCAAAAGTAATTACCCAGTTTCCCCTTACCCTTTGACTATGGCCTATCTTGTCCAAAAAGTGTTTTTCTATAACAGAGCACCTGTAGAATATAAAATCAATTCAATAACATAACAAATAGTTACAGTATTTATACAGAAACTACATTTGTAGTTCAATAAATTCGGTGTGTCAAAATGTATTAAAAAAAATCTGTATTTATTTACCACTTTCAGGCATTTATATAAAAAAGGCAAAAAACATATTGCAACTCTGCCACCGACAAAACCACAAATCTAAACTCAAGCTTCAGCAAGGTGTTTGTGGGAGATGTCAAATGTGTGACAAGTGTAACACTATAATTTCTGTCAAACGGAGCAAATTATGAGGTAGAGCTCTTGTCATCTGCACATTATGGAAAAGAGTGCAGTCTAGCTTTATTACATTTTATAGGATAAGAAATACAACTCATTCCATGGCCAAGGAAACTGATTCAAAATGTAAAAACAGAACTATTACTGGAAAAAGAATACATTAAAATATGACAAAAAATTGGGAATTAACAAATAAACTAATCAGAGGATTTGCCAATATGATATTGATTTAGATAGTGTTAGCAGGTGGTTGCTATGGCCAGAGATTACAGGGCATCTAAGTGGTTGCAGCAAGAGGAGTCTCCCTCTTTCAACTGATGAGAACCAGCGTTGCTATGGCATTGGGACACATTAAAAGATCTTGGTTCTCATTATATTTGTTTCTTTTTTTATAGTTACTCGGGCAGAAAAAAGACATAGGTTCATAAACTTCAACCATGGAAGTGAATGAACTTATTTAAGGATGTATCTAAGCCCTTTATAAATTTTTATGCTGTCTCTGCTGTGAGTGTCTCCTGAGGAAGAATTCCATAGATTCACAATTTTCATGTTAACCCCTTAAAGGCCAAGTTTTTTACCATTTCCGTTTTTCACTCCTCTCCTTCTACAACCCATAACTTTTAGATTTACAAAGCTATATGTGGGCTTGTTATATGCAAGACAAATTGTACTTTCTAAATGGTACATTTAATGCTGTGTGCTCTGTACTGGTAAGCTGCTATAACAGTTATTAAAGGTGTCTGCAATTAAGCTTTATTGTTAATCCTGTTTCTGATGACAATCCAACATTTTTGAAATCCAATTGACCAAAAAAAAAATTTGGCTGCGGTTACAATTATACGTTTCCAAATTACATACAAATTCAACTTAAGAACAAACCTACAGAACCTATTTTGTATGTAACCCGTGGACTGCCTGTAGTTCAGTTAATATCTTGTATTTTAAAAAATGCTTTGCGTCGCCATATTCTGACACCCGTAACATTTTCATACTTCAGTGTACAGAATGTAAGGTGTCATTATTTGCAGGATGGGATGACGCTTTCATTGATACCATTTTGAAAACTGTGAAACCTCTTTTTCACTTTTAGTTTCAATTTTTATTCAAAGTGGCGATTGGGGCATTTATGAGCTATTTTCCATTACAATGTTTATCAAAAAATATAATTTAATTATTTTAATATTTTAGTAGAATAGATATATTGGGACTTTGCAATATCTAGCATATGTAAGATTTTACTTATTTATTTTTAAATCTTTTCTACGTAAAGGATGGTGATTTTAATTTTTTTTCCTTTTTTTTTCTATTATTTGAGCTCCCCTAGGGTACTTGAACCCCAGGGAGTATGATTACTTATATAATATACTTCAATATAACTGTATAATGCTTCTATATTAAAGTCTGTCTCAGACTGTAATATGTTATCCCTAATGACAACTATGAGAGCCTTTAATAAGCTTCCAGCTGTCATTGTGCCGATCCTTGATGTCTTCAGAGGACGCCAACTGCCATTCAAAAATAGTGGCACCAAGCTGCAGGTATGTCAGGTTAACTGCTGCGGTTGGTGCCAGAACCACGTATGGAGAGCGTTCCTTCCGTGATCCCTCTCCATACACCCCTTTATGATATCAAGTCATATATTTATGATGGGCTGTCATAAATGGGTCAAAGAAGCCTTGTTGCTTCTGGAGATTCCATTTATTTATTTTCCAGAGCTTGGAGTGGGGAGAGGTACGAGCAGCCAGCCTCCTGCACGGATCACATGGGCTCTGCTTCTGTGCCCATGCAATCTACTGCTTGAAGCCATAGTTCCCACCAAACATATTTTACAGTGCTTATCTTCCATTGCAATTAGACCCACAAGGTTTTAACATCCTCACAGATTTTATCCACTATTACCATATTCACACTTTTATGTTACTTATCATACAGACACACAATCACTTCCTCTTCTATTTGCCTTGTCTTTCTGAAAGATAGTAAAACCTGGAAGTCTGGAACAATTTGTGTAACACTAAAAATCTCATGGGCCTTTAAAGATAGAATGAAAAGTTCATCAAACAACAAAAAGGTATCTACTACTGAAACAAAAAAAAGTTTAAAAGGCATAACTTATTGATACAATTACATATATAAATAGCAGGAATAATAGATGCAGGGCACAGCCCACATATGACGCACACCTAAAATGAGGACCCCTCAGTAACAGTATTGTCAGGGTATCTGGGATGAGAGTCCAGAAGAACGAGTGTGTGGACCCTCTGGACCACCACGGAAGATGGTACTAGCCGACACCCGGGACCTGAGTCTAAGTGACACTTGGTCTTCACTAGTCTTCCACAAGTGCGACTAGCCCGCAGTGGCAGCCAAGGTAGTAGAGATGCAGAGACAGTCCGAGCCTGGGATGACAGCAGGAGAACAGCATAGGAGGAAACACTGGAACTCACAGCAGGACACAGGAACTCAGGGACTAAATGGCACTTGGAACAGGAACACAGGAAAGGGACCACTGGAACACATCAGTCATGGGTAACACAGGAACAAGAATACTGGAATCACAGGAATACTGAAGACGCAGGAGGGCTTTCACTTCACTGGAAAATGGCTGAAGATCTAGCAAAGCAGGTTGGGAGGTGGCGGATTATAAAGTGGAGCCGGATTAATTTTCAGAGTGAAATGCCTTCGTCAGGTGGTGGAGCTGGACACCAAAATAGGGGTTTTTAAGGCAGCCCCACCCAAAAATAGGCAGTATCACTCTTTCAAAGGTGTGATGTGCGCAAGAAAATGCTGTGTGTCAAACGGAAAAAATACAAAAGTTATAGATCAATTGTTCTTCACACAATTTTACACACCAGGAAAATATACTTGTGCAAATAGTTTATTCAGGGGCGTAACTTGAGGGGGTGCAGAGGTGGCGGTCGCACCCAGGCCCAAGAGGTTTAGGGGGTCATTATGGTGTCACGTTCCCATATGAGAAGACTAGTACTATAAACCATACATTTTAGTCGAGGACCTTGCACAGACTTTGCACTGGGGCCCATCAGCTTCTAGTTACGCCACTGAGTTTATTGGATATACAAAAAACTAAATAAAATATGGTAGCTATGGTCCGCCGGAGTTCACCTTCTTCTTCCCAGTGCATGTAAGAGCTTGATCTTGCGACACAAATTGTTTTTTAAATTCTGCGTTTTTTCCGAATCCATTGGGTTGTTTGACGGCCACGCCCCCCGATTTCTGTCCCATGAAAGCTGATCGCGTGCGCCAAAATCCTAGGGCAATTCAGGTCAAAACAGAAATATTCAGGAAACCGGACAAAAGTGCGGCGTTCGGACCCTTAGTAAATGAGCCCCAATATATTGGGAGATCTAACCAGCCATTAAAACAAAGAATAGGCAAATATATAAGGAACAACAAAAGTGGTATAAAAAACATACACTGTTGGCGCATTTTGTCCAGTACCACAAAAGAAATCTGAAATATTTATGTTTCACTGTGTTACAGTCTATCAAAAAAATTGGAGGGGGTGGGAACTTTATTTGCAAAATCAAAGTAAAATCCCATGCACTACTGAATTCTGTTTACCAACATGTGTTTTATTCATACAAATAAAAATATAAATTTAAAGTCTCATTATACCATATATGGATACGTTTTGTATACAATACAAGGCAATCTATAGCATCACAGTAGGTTATGTGGCAGCTAAATCAACATAGATAAAAAAGAAAACAGTGATAAAAATATTAGTGCATGCACATAAAATCTTATAAAAATGTCAAATGAATGGACAAACCAGACAAGGATGTGAATACACTGTATAGCATATAGATCGTCAGTCATTGCTGTTGTAGGTAATGTTTATCTCCAGTTCATGAAACAAAGGTTTTAGCCACTGAATTGTCCTGCTAATATTGCTCATCCGCAGGGTAAGGGTTTCACACATTCACCATATATTGTCCAGTGTCGCAATGAAAATGGTGAATCACCTGTCTCACCGGGTTTTAAGACAAACAGATTTCCTAGTTGCTGTAATGTTAAATGTTAAATATCTGTTACCTGTGTCTTCCCTTATTTGCATGAATTAAAGGACACCTGTCATCAGGTCTGTGTCACTTTCTGTCACTACTACCTGTTGGAGCAGCTCACAAGGATCCCATCCCAGCCTTTATCTAGTCAATTCATACATTAATTATTGTAAAATCATCATTTATTTATTATGTAAATGAGGCTGGTCACATGGTCAGAGGCAGTGATGTCACCCCTGTTCCCCCTCCCTGTTCCTCCCCCTGCTCATGTCTGTGTGTAATGTATAGTGACGCGCGCCGCTCCCACTAGTCGGCATTTATTTAACAGCCGAACCAGCGCTACCTGACAGCTCCGGGGAATCGGCCCTTCACCCGCGCTGCAGGTAAGCGACTCTACTCCACCTCCTATCGGTACTGTCTTTCACTGATTTAATTACTTAACTAAACGATTTATAGTTTACAAACTGGCTATTGGTCCATCTATCTGTGTCAGTACTATATTCATTTATTTATTTTTATATTTTTTTATTTATTTATTCATGCATTCTACAATTGATTGTTTAATTTATCCAGTTCCTCGTTTGGCTTTGATGGTTCGCCCACCCACCTATTTACTGTTTTTCTACCAGCTGTGGGCTCTGTAATTTACAAAAGATAAATTGTTTCTTGGACCACTTATTGAACTATTTATTTTATTCATGCACAATCTATTTAATTGTTTATTTATTTTTTGATCTACTCATTCATGTACAAAAGAGTAATTCATTTTGGATATATGAATTCACGTTTTTTAACTAGTTTAATTGATTCTATATCATGGA
Source organism: Engystomops pustulosus (assembly GCA_019512145.1). NCBI lineage: Eukaryota > Metazoa > Chordata > Amphibia > Anura > Leptodactylidae > Engystomops > Engystomops pustulosus. The sequence continues at coordinate 162,939,782 of CM033643.1, read as the reverse complement.
TGCATTTATTGACTGCTCTTATTCATTTATATATGTATTGATTGACTTCAAAACGTGTCCTACAAAGGTCACGAATATTTAATGTTGCTATATAGATATATGTTATGTATTTGTGTATATATATATATATGTTTACCTACTCTTTTCTGTTATCACATGACCAATATTACTATACCCTCCCCTGTATATATCTATGTATATGTTTCTCTTTCCCCCAAGAACTTTTTTCTTTTTATTCCCCCAGTATCTACCCGCTTGATAAAGGAGTCATATTAGACTCCGAAATACGTTGTGTTCCTAAGATACCGTATAAAAATACCCCCCTTTATTGGATTCATCTTGTGCATTTGACGTATCTGTGTGCGCCGACTTGAGACAAGTACCCTTCCTGTTCTACCGACTACGCATCTAGACCGGTTTGGCAACCGTGTCTCGACGACCCTTGTCCACAAGCAGCACCAGGAGATATCAACCTTTTCACCTTCATTAGAGTTGTGTCTAATACAGCACAACCAAATCCGGTGAGCCTCTCTCCACTTCTCCTAATCAGCACCACAGCCTACGACCATACTACTCTATGAGCGCTTTTTGGTCTTTCCTTGTCCGCCTTTCTATAATGTATAGTAAAGCATAGTTAGTGCATCTGCTGACATGCTGCATCCTCCTAATACATATGTGTGATACACAGACATCAGCTACACAAGTACCTGACATGTTCTGCTATAACATGGCTGTCTGGAGCTGTTGTATCTCTCCTATACACACACAGGCTGCAAGGGGTGTGGCCACCAGCAAGCTCATGGAGCAGCCTCACACCATTACACAGATTGTCAGTCATGCACTGGGGGTGTGGCTGTGCCTCCCACTCATAAATAAGATGGACAGCTTGAATATGCTAATGACTCATTGGACATTTCACAGGTCATTTGCATACAGCTTTATGACCTCATTGCTTAGATTTACAGGCATGTAGAGGGACAATGAAGGGATAGAGACAATGCTCTCTAATGGCAGTTTATGAAAATATATTTAGATTAGGGGGGTTATTTTGCATGACGGGTTCTCTTTAAACACATGTTGGTAAACATAATTCCATAATGCATGGGATTTTATTTTGATTAGTGCCATTTTTTATATACCGAGTGACACATGGTACAACCATAGCACACGTGCCTTTAAGGGGGTATCCAACAAGTTTAGTGTGGTCTGGAGTATATTTTCTACTTTTTTTTGCTAAATGTCGAGCGCTGAATCAAAGTTATATATGAGTATATGGCAGTAAAATTTCAAAAGGGCTCAATGCAGAACTGAAGATATTTGGTTTGCTTCTTGCTCGGACCGCCCCTCCCACTCCATAGGCCGGTGGTGACTGCCAAGCTTCATGTGGCAGTAACCACCTCCTAGTCCTGCCCCTTCATGAATACGTTCCTATTGTAATTCGCAGCAGTATCTGCTAGCTAAAAATAGGCTAGCGCTAGGAGCTTTTGTTATAGGTGAAAGGTCCTCTTTAAGGGGTGAAATACTGCTAACCCACTGTCCTGCATATACAGTATATGCTGCATGTCAGGAAATTTAAAGTAAAGAATATTATATGACACATTTATATGTCTCTGTTATAACTTTAACTATTGAATTGTTTATGATAGATACAGTGGATATAAATCACTTTTCATAATTTTCTAAAAACTGTGTGTAAAATAATTTCATTTAAATATCAAATTTGTAACTAGATGAGCACATTTTCAAGATTAAACAGTTTTATGCAAATTTATGCAATTATGTTATGCTTACTTGAAAGATTAACACCTGTTATGTGGTAATTATTCAAATAAATGTATTACTAACATTAAATGGCGCTGTTTTGCATTACTTACAGAGGTCTAATGGGTTTTTTTAATTCTATTTTAAACATACATGAAGAAACGGTAAAGAGCAAACTTAAAGCAAGATCATTTAAGATACAACTGACTGAAGTTAAATGGAAGGTGTTCTTTTTTTAATCAAAGTTTTTATGCTAAAAATCTTTTTATTAATATTTTTTTTGAATTTTGAATGTTTTTTGCAATGTCACTATTTATATTTAATGCAAAGTATTGCATCCTGCAATTCACGTTATTGACAAAAGACTTTATAAATATAGAAAGACATCTGCTAATTCTGTAGGGCATTTCTGTTCAGCAGTTACCTCATTTACATCACAGACAAAGCAGAAGATAACATTTCTATAGAAAAGTTAATTATTGGCTCCACTACCATCAATAGATGATGTCACTGCTTGTTAATGTATTGATTAAACTCTTAGCCCTCATGCACACCAAAGTTTTTTCCAAAGTTATGGCCATTTTTTGGGGCTTTCCCATAGCGCCATATATTTCAATAGCGCTGCAAAAAAACTTGGTTGCACACTATTGTAATTTATTTGCTGCTTATTATTGCAGATTAATTGCTATATAACACAATCATGTGACTTTCCAAAGGGTTGGGACAAGCTAGTAACATCATTTGGATGATTTGATTCCTAAAAACAGGAGACAAGGGGCCTCAAAAAAATTTTATTTATAGATACTGACAATCAGAGCTCAGCTTTCATTTTCCAACAGCTGTTATGAAAATGAAAGCAGAGCTCTGATTGGTTTCCATGGGCAACTAGAACAGTTCTCAGACACTTCTGATAAAACTCCCTTATTATCAGTATCTACAAATAAAATTCTGATAAATCTCCCCCAAAGTGTCTATCTTGGGATTACCATCTTTCTGAATATCTTTCAGTGCTATCACACTCTACAGATTTCCACCCCAAACAAAAAGTTAAAAAACAACTTTTAAATCATCACTTTCTTATAGATGTGAACTGCAATCTTCCTGCCTTTGCCCACATTAGGACAGAGTGATCCTTTATTTTATTTAGCCTTTGGTCAGAATAGAAATTGCAGGTTATACAAATTTTTGTTAAATATCTGACTTTAATAAATGTTAATGGGGGTCTGTAATGTATTGTAGGTGTTTTGAGTGAAGTACAATGAATGGAGATCGCTGCCTCTCTCATTACCTGGATGCATAAACCTGGTGAAAATGATCATCCTGCCAAATTGTTTGTATATCCTGCAGCATGCTGCAGAGGCTGTTCCCAAGAAGTTTTCTCATAACTACACTACAGCACTGCCAAATTTATATAGGGGAACTCGAGATCCAGACCTAGCATGCAAACTTTGCAAAGGCCTTAAGAACAGGCCAGTATGGTGGTCCTCAACTTCTATTTTTATGATATAGCGGGAGAGTGGCAGTACTTTTATCATTGGGTAATACTGGACTTTTTGCCCAACTCAGAACACCACCTAGTTCATTATCTGGGACTTATCTCATTTTGGTCTATCTTAGAGGGTACCACCTAACTTCAAATTCTCCTATTACCCACCACAGTGCAAATGCCTTTAGGGGAGAACTTAGATTTGCCACACTTATAAGCTCTGGAAGGCACGGAGAGTTGGAGGCGAGCAGGAATACATACTCTAGCAGACATATACAATGATGGTATGCTAGCCTCATTCTCAGACCTCAGATCAAGATTGAATTTGGACCAGAGAAGGTTTTACAGGTACCTTGAACCCCGACATGCTTCGGAATCACAGTTTACACACAATCACCATTGATATCTAAATACCCACTCCAATTTGCTGTCCCACACATAAGTGTGCTTGTCAATAATTAACCATATGACACAACTATACATCTTCCATTAGGCGTAACCTCACTTTGTTGCGCATGGAGAAAATGGGTTGTGTACATTCCTCCGCTTGTCCTTGATGTGGCTCCTTGGAAGCTGACTTTATGCATTTTATATGGGAATGTAGATAGTCATCACATAACAATGATCTTTCCAGCACTCATAGATCCAATAATTTTGTGAGTTATGTTTTTGGCACATGCCTATAATATGTCACTTTTTTTTGTAAAAGTTGTGAGGGGTAGGATAATTGAGCAATTGCAGGATATGTTTTAAATTTTCAGAATTTATTGGGTCATACAATATAATTGTGTATATAGCAACTGTATTTTTGTGTCCTGATACTTCAATAAAAACAGAATGTTGGGTCTCAATGTTATGCTGTTGGTGAGTTGAAAGAAACTTGTGATAAACTCCCTTCTAAGTGATTTTAGAGAAAGTTTTATAACTGGACTGAAAAGTGGTTTATAATTGAGTTTATTCCCTTCCCGCCCAGTGCCATACTATTGCATATCGCAACTGACAACCTGCATTAATTTCCATGACCAGAGATTCCTCCAATCGGACCCCCCTGATGATGCATCATGCTCAGTGAGTAATACAACACACTGCAATGCAATTGTATTGCAAAGTGAATCAGAGGATCGCATGTTCAAGCCAAACTGTCAGAAAAAATAAAGTTGTAAAAACAGTGAAAAGTCCCCCTAAACACAACTATTTTCTATACTTGTCTAATAAAGTACAAAAAATACTAAATCACAAAAAAATCCACATATTTAGTATAGCTGCATCCATAACAATCTGTACAATACATCAGAAAAATTATTGGACCCGCTCAATGAATTCCATTAAAAAAAAAAACTGAAAACTTGTCAAAAGTATACATTTTTCATAAAATCCCCTCACAAAAAAGTTCTAAACTGTGATCAAAAAAAGTGTGAAGCACCAAAATGGTACCATTATCAGGTGAAAAATAAGCTCTCAACCAGCTCCATCAACCATAACTTAAGTTATGAAAAACTTGGCAATGCTAAAACAAATGCTGTTATCTCTATTTCAATATTTTTTTTAGGATTTCAATTTTTCTTTTGTAAAATTGGACAAATATAAAGAACACTATATACATGAGTAATCGCTATAATCATTATGATCCATATAAAATATCATTTTTATGGTACAGTGAATGCCGCCCCCCCCCCCCCAAAAAAAATGCTGACAATCCAAAACAGGAATTGATGAAACACTTAACGACTTAAAAGGTTAACAAACTTCATAAAAGTTGGTTGAAGGGTGTAGTTTGTAAAATGGGTTTATGTGTGGGGTTTTACTATTATTTAGGCCTCTCCAAGCTACTTGAAAGCTGAGCAGGTCCGCAAAAGTATAATTTTGCGTTTTTTATGACAATGTGAAAAATGGCACCTAAAGTTCAGCTGATCACTGCAGTCTGGGACTAAAGTAAAGCACCCAGAGAGCTTCACCAGAGGTCACAGTGGGCAGAGATGTCGGTCTGTAGTTAGGGGTCGTCTGTAAGTCAGGTGTCCTTATTTAGGGGACACATGTTTACATTTAAATTATTCAACCTATCATCTAAATATGGAGTCATATGTAGCTGTCATTTAGCTTTTTTTTTTAAATAAAAAATAATATTAAAGTTTGTCTTTTATACATATGATACACATATTTTCCTCTGAACACTTGCCTGTACGCCCATGCCCCTGGAACATTGTAGATAATGGGAATACTGCCAGTAAAGACTAAGGCTAAGTATGCTGTTTTGTGAGTTTAGAGGGAGGCACTCGTCGGATGACTGATGGCAATTCACCTTAATTGCTCTAATTACTTTAGTGCTACAATTGATAAGATATATTTAGTTTGGCAAAGCATATAAATAATAAAATAAAACTCTTTATTTGTAAACTCAAAACTCATTCTTTATCAGGTACTGTTTTTCTACTACATGTAAGTTACAGTCTTTTTACAGCTACAAGTACAGATCAACAGGGAACTGCGCTGTGTTCTATTTCAATGACGCCCTAGGAGGACACTATTCACTGTAACCTAGTTTCAGACTTGTGTAGAATGAGCATCTGTTCTCACCTTTATTCAGTGTCTTTGTTCAGCCTGGGTTCACACTGAGTGCCCTGGAGGTTTTTTATCTGAGTATTATTTAACCTTACAACCCACTGTGTTCTCTAACTGTAACTTTGAAATGTTTGTGCTCACTGAATTCTCTATCACTGTATGGTTCCCGTACTCTAACATTTTGTGACTGTTGTCTCCATGACACATTGTTTTCACAGACTAGGAGAATTGCGTGTAATACTGCATTTAAATGGCCTTTCCGCACTTACATGTTTTTTTATGGTTTTGTAAGTTACAGTTAAAAACAAGATTAAAATATTTTCAGTAGGAAGAACTGTATGTTCTAGCACTTGATAGTTTGTATGGTCAATGATTACTTTTACTACTTGCGCTCCACTGTAACCAAGGCTCATTTGCAAAATTTTAAAGCCATTTTTTAACAAAATAAGAGCATAAAAAGCTAAAAGAAGAGGGAACCCTGCCAGAGGGGGCAGATACAAGCATGTAAATGTGTTTACTTTACAATCCTTCATCTTGGTGGTAAATCTCTTTTTAACACATAGCACACACATATGTACAAAGATCAGTGGCTCTTTACAGAGAAACAGCCCCAAAGAATGATAGTGCCACCCCCATGCTTCACAATTGGTATGGTGTTCTTTGGATGCAACTCAGCATCAGGGGCGTAACTAGGAGAGGCAGAGCCCCATGGTAGACTTCTGAATGGGGCTCCCTACCCCCTCAGAAATTATACATATTTGTTTACTCACACATTTTTACACTTATGCACACACATTTATGCACTGATATATGCATTTACACACTGACACAGTTATGCCCCCCCCCCCCCTAACACTGCAGGCCCCATAGCAGTTGCTATGGCTGCTACCGCTGTAGTTACACCCCCGTTCAGCACTCACTCTCCTCCAAACACAACAAGTTATGTTTCTACCAAACAGTTCTACTTTAGTTTCATCTGACTGTATGACTCTCTCCCAATACTCTTCTGGAACATCCAAATGCTCTCTAGCAGACTTCAGAAAGGCAGGGGAACACGTCTGGCACAGCGGGATCTGAGTCCCTGGTGGTGTGGAGTGTTACTGGCGATAGCTTTTGTTACATTTGTCCAAGCTTTCTTTTTATTTTTTTTATTTTTTTTAAAGAATTTTTATTAGTTAGAAATTCACGTACAATGACAAGTCATCATAAATTACAATTCTGTAGCGTACAGTTATAGTAAGAGTAATAAACATAAGCAAATTTACTAATGTACGCTTCGTGGAGGATTAGGGTAGGATTGGAAAGAGGGAGGAAGAGAGGGGTAGGGGTAATGTCCTTCTAGTTCTTCGCTCGAGCTCTACTTATGTCTGTGGACAAGTTGGGGTTGGGTGAGGTGGATCTAGGAATGGGATAGGGAATGAATTTGGGGGATAAATTTAGTCACAAACAAGTTAACATCACTTAATTCGTGTAACTATAAACAGAACAACTGGATGTGTATGTCTTTGTTATGGGTGGAAGCTGCTAAGCTAAGGTGAGGGGTGATAGTTATGTCTGACTTTCTTAGTGCCGTTGAAAGTAGTCCTTTGGCATTTCCCTACTCCTATGTTCCCTGTGTTTGAGAGGCTGTCCAGCTCAGCAGGCTGCTGACAGCCATCATCCATCTACCTTGTCCCGGAATTTAGACCACGGCTCCCAAATCTTTGAAAATTTGTGGTGTGTACTAGACTCCCAATGAGCCAGTTCCTCCATTCTGTACAAGCTATCTACTCTGTGTCAGCCAGTCCTTTGTTGTGGGTGGGTCAGGACTGAGCCACTTGGGAGGTATCATTAGTTTGGCAGCCTGAACTAGGTATGTTGCTAGATGGTTTTTTTGGGGTCCAAGCTACATTGGTCCAAGCTTTCTGAAGGTCATTTATGCCTCTCTGTATGGTTCTGGGATTTTTACTTACCATTCTTGTAATCATTTTGACCACACAGGTTGAGATCTTGCATGGAGCCCCTGATCGAGGGAGATTATCAGTGGTCTTCCATTTTCTAATTATTGCTCCCAAAGTTCATTTGGTCTTCATCATAGTGGAGTTTGGAGTGTGAGGTTGTGGACAAGTGTCTTTTATACTGATAACAAGTTCAAACAGGAGCCATTACTACAGGTAATGAGTGAAGGACAGAGGGGCCTCTTAAATATGACGTTACAGGTCTGTGAGAGCCAGAAATCTTGCTTCTAAGATGACCAAATACTTTTTTTCTGCCATAAATTGCAAATAAACTATTTAAAAATCAGACAATGTGATTTTCTGAATTTTGTTATTTGCATTTTGCCTGTCATCATTCTACCTATGGTCTCATTTAAATGCCTTTCATCTTTTTAAGTAGGAGAAATTACACAATTAGTGTCTGACTAAATCCTTTTTACCTCACTGTCTCTATTCATTCATGTGTTAAAAAATGTCTTTTTACCCTAGTTTATTTCTATTGTTTAATGTAGGATGATTATTATTTTTCATATCATTCCCAAACCTGTATTTGTCAAATGGAACCTATCATCTCCCATACAGTATTGTTAAAGGGGTTGTGTCACCATTGCACATTGCTGTAATTGGGTCCAATGCATTGTTAAAAGTACTTTCACCATTTACACTTATTACAAAATCTGCAGGCTTACTGAGATAACTCCTTTTGTTCTGGTTGCTGGCACCCCCCGGTGGTAGCTGTGTCCCGTCCTGAGCAACAGCTGATCTGGCCGAGTCTGCGCACAAGGAGTCAGTCAGCTGTTCTCCACTACAGATCACTCCACGGGCTCACAGCTCCTCTGCACACTGAGAGATCACCTGACACACTGCAGCCAATAGGATGTGAGAGAGGAGGAGGGGCAGAGATTGTGCTGTGATGGCCACTGCTCACCAGCTACACAGGAGCCTACAGCAGCAGATACAAGGTAACTGCAGACAGACATGTCTGCTCAGAGGAGTCGTCCCCTAACGTGGATCATAGCAATGTATCAGCCCTTTCCTCCCTCCACCATTAGTCAGGTCACACAGGAGGCTGCAGAGATAACACAAGTAACAGGCTGAGCTCTGATCTCTCCTGATGCAGTCCTCCTCCTGTACTCTCCACCATTCACTGTCCCTCCATGTTACACTTCTCTCCTGCAAAGGGGCCCCTGTGCCTGACTAGCAGGAAAGTAGCTAAAGATCAGTAACATGTGAAAAGCTGTCATCTCTCTATCTCCTATCTATCTCTCTATCTATCTATCTCCTATCTATCTATCTATCTATCTATCTATCTATCTATCTATCATCTATCTATCTCTCTCTCTATCTCCTATCTATCTATCTATCTATCTATCTATCTATCTATCTATCTATCTATCTATCTATCTATCACATATCTATCTATCTATCTATCTATCTATCTCCTATCTATCTATCTATCTATCTAGTGATTTGGTTGCAATTCCTTACAAAATACACAGAAAGAGATTCAATCAACATGCAAAAATACAAAAGTTTATTAGTAAAAGTCATAAAAACAACTATTGCACCTAATTTTGTACAATCAATGCATACAAGAAGAGCAAAACAATGTATTCTCACAGCATCATGGTCGGTCAGGCGGACAGTAAAGTGTAAATATGTCGGAGGTCTAGAAAAATGCAGGGACAGCAAACTCCATGCGTATCCTCACTTCAAAGTGACTTCCTCAGGGGTAAGTGTCACTTTGGAGTGACGATACACGTGGGGTTTGCCTCCACCTAGACTTCCGCCATGCATGTCAGCCTGACCGACCATGATGCTGTGAGAATACATAGTACATGTGTACTATGTGCAGTGTCCTGTGTAGTGTGCAGGGGGTGCCAGATTCAGGATTTCTGGCGCACGTTCTTCATGAATCTGGTGCCCCCTGCACTGCTTTGACAGACTGCACCAACTTTTTTTGGTGCACTTTTAACATGGGGCGTATGACACATTTCTATTGGACTTCTATTGGATCAGTAAATGCAGGGACTATTTGAGCACAGCAGGTGGAAGGAGACTCTGAAGGCTGAGCGCTCTGTAGCACTGAGTTGTGCAATAACTGCCGCTGTCAGTGCTGTGCATGTGCCTGGCCCCTCCCACATCTGCTTCTGTGTGGAGCAGAATAGAGGCTGAACAAGCATCATAATAACACATAGAAAGGTATCTTTACTTCCAGGTAACCATTACAAATAGATTTTTGAAATATTTTAACCTCTTTGACAGCTTTTTGTAGTCAATTGTTTCGTGGCATAACCCCTTTAAGGGATCTTATTAGGCACGGTTTGGTGCAACCTCTCTTTCCTATTGTCATAGAGGTTGAGGGCACTAACTAATGGGTGGAGAACTCATAAATACCTAAACTGAGTATGAGTGCGCCAATAACATTGTAGTCCATAATGCATGGACATTTGAATTTGCATATTTTATTTCTCTGCCTTGCACCATGTATTTTCTTTAAAACGTTAAGCTTACAGACTTGGGCACAAACATCTACAAGGCAATATGTTTAGTTAATATGAGGCAATGTAGCTGACAGATCCCTCCTAGTTAAAAATAGCCATATTTCAGGCACAGTCACAGGTTTTGGAATAACATGAGAATCACGAGGGTATTAAAAAGGAATATAATGGGACACAATAGCAAGTATATAACGGCAATGTCCTGTCTCAAAGGCATTTTTTCTTAGTGATCCAAATTTAATTATGTTTTATTTCATCTAATAGAGATAATTTGATTTTAAGTCATGGCATAAGTACTTTTCCAAGGAAATTGTAAAAGTGAATACAAAAACCATTTATCCGACCCAAAATGTCCCACATTCCACATTATTTAAGCTTCAAGCAGGGCATTTAGCAAAGTAATTTATGTCCAGACTTTTGCAGGCAATTATACCAAGTAGTATATCTTCAGTAACACAGATCGGTTGCTGAGAATCAAGATTGAAACTGTTTACTGAGTTGTGGCTTTTGTTTACCACAATGTAATGTGATGGATATTTAATTGCTTGTTTAATGTCATCTGCTTTGGTGAACAACCTAAGGTGCTTGAAATTGCTAATTATTTTCTTTTGTTTTATAGAAAGAGCAGAGAATTCTATTTATAATGTATTTAAATAATGTAGGGTCCTGGAGTAAGAGCAGAGTCTTTTAACATGGATTTATGTGGTACTATCATCAATGTGATTAATAATCCACATTTATGTGGATTTGATCTGCCCTCCGTTTGCCCTTGTGACTGATAACAATGAGGTCCACTTTCTATAACATTCACTTTGTAGAATATAAAATGTTTTACGGCTCTGATCTAGGGGAAATTACTTTGTCTTATATTGTCATCTCTAGAGAGATCTTGATAAAGTCTCATTAAGTAGGATTAGACAAGCTGTAAAGAAAATGAGAAACACAGTTGTTCATTTTAGTGTTTGTAGTTCATGAATTGTGAAACATAAGAGACCATTTTGATTCCATCGTTAATTATATAACGCCAGAAACTACATAGATTGGATTTTTTACTTTTATAATCTTAGATGACTCATATGTCATAGAAAATTTAAAAAATATATGTCAAAGAAGATTTCTGGTTCCCCATTTAATTTTATACTTATGACCTCTACTCAGGACAGGTCATCAGTATGTGGTGGGTGGGGGGTCTGATTCTCTGATCCCACATGGATCAGCAGGTACCAGAGTCTGTGGATAGAGTTGAAAGCAGAAAATTCCATCTATAGCATAGTGAGTAGATAGTATAGAATAAATAGAAGAACAGTCACAATAAATTATGAAGGAAAAGGTCATAGGATTCTCTAATGACTTGGAATCTGTTGAGTGTCTGATGTATTTTTCTTTAGGGCCTTATCCGAAATCGGAGATCATGGAATTAGCATTCTGCTGGAAACATGTCAGATTTTTTAAAGACAGGTGTCCCCATCTTTGAATCACAGTCCTTAACCTTTTTCATGTTAATGCATTCTGACTATCATATGTGAGCCTCCACATTCCAGATGGCGGTGAAACTATACATTCCCATTAAAGGGAAAAGAGAACGGCAGATACCTTGATACCAAATTGCAGTACATTGAGGCATCAAATAAGAAATGCGACAATATTTTTGTGCTTAGTAATTTGACACAATTAAATGTTATTGAGGTGACCTGAGAATATTTGTGAAAGTGCAAGTTGTTGGTAGATGATGCAGCCGCACTATACAGCATATTGATAGCAGAATAGTTTCCATGACAACATAATGCTGGTACTTAAAGAGATGAGAGTTATATAATCACAAGCACTCAAGGTCCAAAGCTTTATTATGTATCAGTACTAGGTTTATGTAATGTTCAGGGATGGCAATGTGTGTGGATATATACTCTACCAATGCATCCCTTACATAATAACTAACTTGAGTTGTTTATGAAACTACATAAAATGTCTTTTATGTTTTCTTAACTTCAGTAAGTTGACTTGTAAGGTGATGTAAAATGTCACCGAGACCATTGACTGACATTTCTTGGTTGCCTTATGGATGGACATGTTTCATATATGTACAACAAGCAATCCAGTGGTTGCTTTGTGAATTGCAGAATCAGAAGCAACAAACATAATTTGAATTACCACGACAGATATGTAACACCATACAAAGAATAAACAGACCAATTGCTTGCATAGTGCTTTGAGAGCCAGTAGTAAATATAAATGTCAAGTAATTCCAGGGGTCTTTATTACACATACCATAGTTACAATACTTGAAGCAGCTTCATGAGCATCCAGAATACCCTGTGAGAAAACAAGCTATTGAAACACACATCAGGTGTATACAGGATGTCCTTGGTCTGTATATCCTATTAAATGTGGTTATGAAGCTACCTGATGTATTGTAACTAGTGAAGTTACAATTTTAAAATCATGGTACCTATTGTGATCAACCTCTCTAAGAGAACTGACCAGTTAATTGTCCTAGCCTAGCCTAGACATTGTCCTGTCTAATGATCCTAGCCAAATTTAGTCAGATGCAATTTTATCTCATCCATCTTTTATGAAGGGGATGTCTATGGGACTCTAACTTCTCCTAAACTTAATTGTCACTGAAGGAAAGAGAACCAATCATTGCCTTGCCCCACCCACAGCCACATCCACTTATTTAGAGACCTCTGATGTAAGAATTACATTGCATGCAACTCTGACAGGATAGGCAGTAACAGGGAAAGGTAGAAAGAGGCAAATGGCTGGACCAAGATCTTATCCTTCACAAAAATCTCTTGAAGCCCAATTGGGTCTCCATGGATTAACTTCTCCTTTGCCTTCTTCGCGGACAATCCTTCTACAAATAGACAATGGAACAGTGATAGCACATAGAAACAAAACCAACAAAGTCAATAAAGTTATGCATGGAAGCTTTGGAGATATAGAACTGGACTCAACTTTGCAACCTGAATTGTATAGCTCAATACAAGCTATAGCCTGCACCCATTCAGGATTTTGCTCACTATGGTCATGTGATCCCAGGTGCCATGCGGCACGCTAAGATCTTTTTTCATGTGGCCCTATTTGGGAGGCAGCCGCCTAGCCCATAGGCTGTGGATAGGTGCTGTCTTCCCTAGAATGGGTATGGCAGGGAAATTGTGAGTCTTTTGTTAAACTTCTAGAAATAAGTACAATTTCAGTCAACCCTGTCATATGACTTTCCATAATAGCCAGTAAGTCTCTTTAAAAGATAAATGACACACAACTGTTTACAGTTTCAGAATAATTGTTCCTTGAACCATACAGTCATTACTAGATGCAAACCTCCTTCGTGATAACCACTCCCACATCAGTGCCAAGAACATCTCCAACCACTGATATGACCGGCTATCATGCTCTGGGCATGCATACAGTAATTAGTGCATGGCCCCTATTTTCTTCCAAGGATTACAGAGAATCTTTACTGGGCAAGTACAATGTGGGTGACCACATTAGGGTCTTATAGCTACCCCGGGTAAGTTTATTATTGATGGCCAACCCCTCAATTCTCCTTTGAAAGAATGCAACAAATAATATGTGCAAACCATTACATTGCTAAAGTTTTTCTGCAGTCTGTGGGAGCCACAAGTCAAGTAGTCTCCCGGCAGCAGGATTTAGGACTTCCTGTGACTGGTTTCTTCATAAACCAGCACATCAAAGAGGCCATACAGTCATTATTGTATGCAAGCCTGCTCCATAATAACCACTCACACATTAGGGATTTGAGGTCATTCCAAGGATATATGCACACCCCCTCTACCAATGATATAGGTCTGTTTATCGTGTTCTGGGTATGCATACAGTAATGAGTACATGGTTCCTTTTTCCCGTTCCTGTGGATTACAGAGAATCTTTATTAGGGCAAATACAATATGGGTGACCATATTACGGTTTTGTATTTAGCCTGGCAAAGTATATTATTAAATGGCCACCCCTTTAAGTCTCAATTCTCAAGAATGCAACAACTACTCAGTGCAAACCTTCAGTAATTTCACTGCAGAAATCCCAAATAGCACAACTAGTCTTGAAATATATTTCCTGGGCTTTAGTCCAGAGGGCATGAAGTATAATTTCACCCAGATCAAGCCTTTCCCTAAAGTATGATTACCTTAATATTTTTTAAAGGGCAGTGCAATTCTTAAAAATATGGCAAAGGCTACTTAGTATTTATAACTATACTGAGAGCATTTTACTAACAGAAAACAGGTCAACCAATGTACGATAGGTACAGAAAGTATTTAGAACCCTTTAAATATTAAACTCTTCGTTTCATTGCAGCCAATTGGTAAGATTAAAAAAAGTTATTTTTTTTTTGCTCATAAATGTACACTCTGCACCCGATCTTGACAGAACAAAACAGAAATGTAGATATTTTTGCCAACGTATTAAATAATAGGTTTTCAGACCTGTGCTGTGACATTCATATTTAACTCACATGCTGTCTATTTCCTTCTATCTTTATATAAGACCTCACAGCTAACAGCGCACATGAGAATCATGAAGTCTAGGGAACTGCCCAATGAACTCAGAGATAGAATTGTGGCAGGGCATAAGGTAAAGAGAAGGCCAAGGTTACAAGAGAATTTCTGCAACACTAAATGTTCCAAAGAGCACAGTGATCCATAATCCTTAAATGGAAGAAGTTTGGGATGTCTACAACTCTTCCTTGACCTAGCAATCTAACCAACCTAAGCAGTCATAGAAGAGCTTTGGCGAGCAAGGTAAAGAAGAACCCCACTGTGGCTCAGCTCCAGAGATACAGTAGGGAGATGGAAGAAAGTTCCACTAAGTCAACTATCACTACAGCCCTCCACCAGTCAGGACTTTATAGTAGAGTGTGCCAACAGAAGCCTCTACTCATTACCTGCATACAGTTTGCAGAAAAACACATGAAGGACTCCGAGATTATGAGAAATAGGATTCTCTGGTCTGATGAGACAAATATTAACTTTCTGGTGTTAATTCTTAGCATTATGTATAGATAAAACCAGGCACTGCTCATCACCTGCCAAATACAATCCCAAAAATGAAACATGATGGTGGCAGCATCATGCTATGGGTTTTTTTCAGCTGCAAGGACAGAACTATTGGTTGCAATAAAGAAAGATGAATACTGGAGAGCAGTACTGGAGAGGATGTCCCAGGAAGAATGGCAGCGGATCCCCAAATCCAGGTGTGAAAATAGGGTCTGAACACTTATGGCCATGTGATATTTCAGTTTTTCTTGCAAATTTTTTTTTATGACAAGAAGGGGGTCAGAGTGTACATTAATGACCAATTGGCTGGAATGAAACAGTGTAAAAAAAATGTTCTTTCTGTATGCACTGTACATGTGCCTGCTTCTCTACTTATCAATTCTTTCTAAAGAGGAACACAATAATTATGAGGATGGGCAAAGCTGGATGGCACGTGCCACATATACAGTAAAGTTAAAAACTGGTACACTGCAGAAATGAGCAGATGGAATTTTCTCTAAATTGACAAATGTATGAAAAGCTGGAAATTAATGTGCAAAAGGGTTAAAAAGTACCCTACATAATGCTTATTTAAACTGCGGAGTGCTGAGATATTGGTACAGAAAAATAACTTTATAAAGTCATTAAATGTTATTTTGTTACTCATCCATACAGTACTGTCATCATGTATTGTGTCACACATTGTCCTGTCAACGTTGACGTATGAATCACAATACTCTCTAAATGATACATGGTGTACAGTACAAAATGTTATACATCTCTTATCATATTACATTGCATTACAATTGATTGTTAATGAAATTTGAGTGAATACAGAAAATGGTGTATATCATAATTTATGTAGACAATGCAAAAATCAGATAAACAGAAACAGTTATCTTGGAAATACATTGTTAGAACTAAAATGGAAGGACTGTGATATGCATATTCATAAAGTAACATATTAGTGGGAGTCTCAATGGCTTAGTCAATCTCTTCTGTGACTAATGGTTATGTAGATTATTAGAAATTTCTATAAAATTGGCAAACAAGTTGAAGAATACATTTTATGCAACTGTTATATTTAACTATATCACTATATCAGTATATATTCAGTATATATTACTGAACAATATCATCTTCAATATAATTTTCATACTATTAATGATTTATTTATAGTGACCAGTGGCGATGGGACACCTTGCTCCACTGTCCAATCAGCTGTTAATTTTAATGAGAGCAGGGAATGAGGACACCAATAGGTCATTGATAGTTTGGGGCTGGCAGGCGAACAGAGCAGTGAATATCAGCCAAGTGCCATTCATTTTTAGATTGGGCAGTACACGGATACACTAAATGCAATAGATTTAAATGGATCAGTACACACAGTTATTATTTTAGAGCCCACATGACTGATATCTTAAGAGGTAAAAACTACTACCACTGACATCTACACAAAGCCTACATATCGAAACAGCAAATTTCATTATGACTGTTCAATTGTCATCCTCCATCCACCAAGAAGTCTAATCCCTGGTCCCAACTTATGTCAGAATGCTGGTTACTAACCTTACTACACAGCATTCCACTTCCAAGAAAAGGCCAACCGCTTCCGTTCAAGGGGATATCCAAACAAAGTTATATAACATGCACTCAGCACATTATCTAGGTCACGACAGTCATTTCATTCTACTCCAATTGCAAGACAAATTCCTTTTGCTCATACTTACCACCCTACTGCCAAAAAAAATACTGAACATATTACATATCCACTGGTTTATTCTCACCAAATCTTTCCCCAGGATAGAAAAATTTCAAAATCCCATTCTCCCTTGTAGAAACAGACCCAAAAACTTATGTCACACACTCATTAGGGCAGACATTGGTCCCAACAGAGTAGAAATCTGTATCTTGACTTTATTTATAATTTATCCATTTTGATTGTCGTTATCATTTCACACCGTATTTTGTAATATTCTAATTTAGCTTTTCAACTAATATTACATCTGGTTTTCTTGCAGATTTGCTCGTAGAATTTCTACATTCCCAATGGGTAAGATCATTACTGATGTTTCCCTGAAAATAAGACAGTAGGGGGATATAACAATGTGTCTCAGGTTCCGCCAGTCTCAAGCTGGAAAACACTAGTCTTTATCACTGTGATGATGAATCCTGGTGCAGTATAAGACTGTCAGTTCTGACTTTAGACCTACTTTTAGTTGGTCTAAACATTGCGGCAGAATTTTTGATGCACGAACGATTTCCCACAAGCCACGCCTCTTTCTCATGAGACCATAGCCCCCTTGATCGGCCAAGTCGGGAAACTGCCAAAAAAGGTCTAAAAGCCTTGATTACAGTGGTGCAAAACCACCAGAATTGTGGGGCAAGTGCATTTATAAATGCTCCCCAGTGTCTTATAATTATATTTGCTCCTAACAAACCTATAGGTCTTATTTTCAGGGGATTTTGATGAACAAAAATTAAGATTCAATGCTGATCAAAAAATTTGAATTTACTGTAGTTTCCATTAATCCATGTACATCAATCTACATTTGCCGAGCCTGGTATTTTAAATCATGCCATCATCTTCTGGGACCTCATCCTAACTCTCCTAACCCTGAATTTCATGCTGAATTTCTTGTGAGTCTATAATTTATCTACTTATAGTAATGTATGGCTTGGTTTTAGCTGTAGCAATGACTTCCACTAAGGTCTTATTTTCAGTCTATTTTATTTATAAGCTTGAAAAAAATTGTGCTAGGTCTTATTTTTTGGGGGTGTCTTATTTTCAGGAAAGCAGGGTATTACACATAGTCTTAGCTTCATTATTTCACCTTTCACATTCATTTAATATTAGATATAATAATATTTAATATTATCACATATTTAATATTATCACATACATTTATTTAACACATTCCCTCATTCACACAATTTACATATGAGATAACACACCCTCGACATTATCATATGGGCTGTCACAAAATGTTTACAGTCATAGAAATCTTAGTGTATGCAAACTTTTGACCTTTGCAGCAAGTAATAAAATGTCTTAAAAATATTTACCGTATATACTCGAGTATAAGCCAAGACCCCTAATTTTACCACCAAAAACTGGAAAAAACTATTGACTCGAGTATAAGCCGAGGGTGGGAAATGCATTGGTCACAGCCCCCCCCAGTATATAGCCAGCATGTCCCCAGTAGTATATAGCCAGCCAGCTCCAAGTAATATAAAGCCAGCGTGCCCCCATGTAGTATACAGCCAGCCATCCCCATGTAGTATACAGCCAGCCAGCCCCCATGTAGTATACAGCCAGCCCCCATGTAGTATACAGCCAGCCCCTAGTAGTATACAGCCAGCCAGCCCCTAGTAGTATACAGCCACCAGCCCCTAGTAGTATACAGCCAACCTGCCCCTAGTAGTATACAGCCAGCCTGCCCCCAGTAGTATACAGCCAGCCAGACCCATGTAGCATACAGCCAGCCCTCATGTAGTATATAGCCACCCCTAGTAGTATACAGCCAGCCCCTAGTAGTATACAGCCAGCCCTCATGTAGTATATAGCCACCCCTAGTAGTATACAGCCAGCTAGCCCCTAGTAGTATACAGCCAGCCCCCTGTAGTATTCAGCCAGCCAGCCCCTAGTAGTATACAGCCAGCCTGCCCCCAGTAGTAATAGAGAATACCCACCTTTCTTCAACATCACTGCCTGACCTCACAAATGCTCTTCCAGATCAATGTGTGAAAAATTGACAAATCTTTCTCAGAAGATATGTAAAGGAGTGATGTGGACATGTTCCAATATTTTTGGTCAAACAGTGTGTGATAGAAGAAGGTAACAGAAAATTATATGTTTTCTTTAACCCCTTTTCTCCGCACCTGTTTCATGTTAACTGTTTCACATGTTTTATTTTATTTTTTTTAGTCAATTGATCAGACAAGCTATAAAATTTTTAATTTTTCGGTCACTATAACTATAGTTTGGGGGTCTTGTTTTTTGGGGTGTGAAATGTAGTTCTTAATAGCACAATTTTGGGTCTAATATGCCCTACTGGAGAACTATAAATAACCCTTTATGAATAGAATATTTAAAGAGGGGTTGGCCACTCTTTAACATAAATTGCCTGTATGCTTTTACTGCCCTAATAATAATTCCTGATGCTTGCTTTATTGCTGTGTGCAGACTCTGTGCACATGTAAACAAAGATCCTACACTGGTAAATGGGAGGGACCTGTAGCAGGATATTATGCCTCATTTTGCTCTCCACCTCCCACTTCCCTGTGTGTGTCAGTGAGACTGACGGAGAGAAAATAGACACACTGGAGGCTGCCATGACAGATGGTGCTGAAGGAGGCAGAAAAAGGAAGGTGTGTGAAGATGCAAAGTGCAGCATGTGGATTGCAGGGAAAGGCTGAAGCTCTCGCAGGAGGAAAAGACCTAGGTACATATACATGCACAGACCTGTCTAATGGAACAGATTTGTTGAAAAGACTTTGCTCTTTTTTTGTTTATTGTGTTTCCATTTCTTGCTCCCCACCTTCAAAAATCTATAAATTCCTTATTTTTCCATGTACAGAGCTGTGTGAAAGCTTGTTTTCTGCATAACAAATTGCACTTCATAGTCATGGTATTTAATATTCCATGCTGTGTACTGGGAAGCAGGAAGAGAATTCCAAATGCAGTTTAACCCCTTCGCGCTCCGTGGTGTCGCCATGTTACCTGCGATCGTCGATCCCCCGAACGTCATCGGGGCCAGCGATCGGTTGCCATGGTAGTGTTAGGTCTGCGTCTAACCCGAGGCTGAATGGCTTCTGACTATCCATTACAATGAGCCAGTGGCTCATTGTAATGTATAGTGAGCAGAAATGCCATATACTGCGATATAGTTGTATTGCAGTATATGGTAGGAACGATCGGACCATCTAGGGTTAATGTACCCTAGATCAGAGGTCCCCAACCGCCGGTCCGCGGACCAGGACCGGGCCGTTGGAGTTTATCAGCCGGTCTGCGCAGGGCCGCCTCCTGCTCAACGAGGGGGCGGCACCGGCCAGCACTAAGCTCCCGCACTGGACGGGACCACGTTGCAGCCCTCCGTCCGGCACCTTGCTCCCTGACGCCGCCGGCACCTTACCACGGCCCCCAGACCCTGCCGGCACCGAGCTTCCGCCCCCCTGCCAGCCTGCACCAAACTCCTGCCGGCCGGCCAGCACCACTTTCCAGTGCTCTCTCTGGCACCATGCTCCTGGCCGCCAATGTGCTACCGCCCCCCACTCCTCGCCAACTTCGCTCTAGGCCAATACTCCGGCTCCCCCTCCGTCCGTCGCAACCCCGCTCGCTAACGTTCCCCCCTCCAGGCTCGCGGCTCCCCCTGCCCCCGCTCACAGCTACATGCTTCTTTTTCCGCTCCCTCCTGTAACGTCCACCCTGCTCCGGCTCTCTGCCCCGGCTCCCGGATCTCCGAATTCCCTCCGGTTTCCAGGCTCTCGCTCCCCCACCCCAGGCTCGCGCTCTCCACTCCCGTCTCAAACCTGTTCCGCAACGGACCCCCCATCCAGGCTCTCGGCTCCTTGCCCTGCTCAAGCTCCATGCTACCCTACGCTACATCCGCTCTCGGCTCTCCGCTCCCTCTGCCCCGCTCCGGGTTCTCGGTCTTGACCTACCCGCTCGGATCTCCTTCCACTCCCGTATCATCCGACTACGCTAAAATCCCCCCCCCCCTCCAGGCTCGCGGCTCCCTGCTCCCCTGCCCCGCTTATAGCTCCAGGCTCACAGCCTCCCGGCTCTCAAGACCTACCGCTTCGCGGCTACCTCCGCGCCACCCCCGCTGAGGACAAGGCACACGAATTTCCCAAGAACACAATAGAGAGGTAAGGTACTTATCTCTTTGCATATATATGGGTAATATGTGATTATGTGTAATATGTGTATAATGTGTACATATATGTAATGTGTGTGTGTATATATTATGTGTGTGGTGTTATATGTGTGTTTGTATATATGTATAGGGTGTGTATATATGTATGTGTATGTGTGTGTATAGCTGTTATCTACTTGTTTGTTTTATGTTGATATATGCTGTATGTATATGCACAGCAATTTGTGATATTTATCAGGGCTTCGAATTGTACTACCACGGCAGTACTCGGTATGCATTTTATACTACGTGGCGGTACAGTTGTAGTATTTATATACTGGGGGTATGCTGTGTGTCATTTTATACTACTTTGGTGGCACGCTGGATGCATTTTTTAACTAATGGCGGTATTATGTATGCATTTATACTACATGGCGGTATTCTGTATGCATTTTCTAATACATGGCGGTTTTGTATTGCATTTATACTCACATGGCGGTATTTCTGTATGCATTTTATACTACATGGTGATACGCTGGATGTATTTTATACTACATGGCGGTATTATGACGCATTTTATACTACATGGCGGTACGCTGTATGCATTTCTATACTACAGTGGAGAGTACTGAGGTAGGCATTTTATACTTACATGGCGGTTACGCTGTATGCCACTTTTATACTACATGGCGGTTTACGCTGTATGCATTTTATACTACCACGGCGGTACGCTGTATGATTTTATACGACAGGGCGGTACGCTGTATGGGCATTTTATACTACATGGCGCTACGCTGTATGCTTTCTATACTACATGGCGATACGCTGTACCGACATCTTTTATACTACATGGCGATACCCGCTGTTATGCCTTATACTTACATGGCGATACGCTGTATGCATTTTATATACATGGGATACGCTGTAGCATTTTAATACTACAGGGCGATACGCTGTATGGAATTTTATACTACATGGCGATACGCCTGTATGCATTTTTATACTACATGCGATAGCGCTGTAGCATTTTAATAACTACATGGCGATACGGTGTTCTGTATGCATTTTATATACATGGCGATACGCTGTATACATTTTATACTACCCCTGCCGAACGCCGTATGCATGTTTACTCCCCCCTTTCCACACTGCTCTATGCATACGATGGAGGCATTTTGCATTGTTTTTTTTACACCAACCACAATATGATGGATCTGTCGGCACACTCCCTGAGATCTTATATTATAAGCTCCACCCCTCACAGGGCCACGATAAGGGGTCCCAGCAGACATAGAGCCATCATCTAGGATGGGGCCCCCCCAGCTCGGCAGCCAATACGGGGGCCCCTCCTAAAACAATATAGAGAAAAAAAGATACCACAGGTTCAATATCAGCCCAAGCTCTAAAAAAAAAATTTGAAACATTGGTACCTTTAGTTTAGATGGTTTAGTGAAGGGAGAAATTTACGAAACAATTAAATTTGTCCATGACAAATCACAAAAATATTACTCCCGCCAAATTATTACATATAATGATATGATATCACAAGTTGGCCCCCTAAGGGATCAGGGCCAAAAGTAATTACCCAGTTTCCCCTTACCCTTTGACTATGGCCTATCTTGTCCAAAAAGTGTTTTTCTATAACAGAGCACCTGTAGAATATAAAATCAATTCAATAACATAACAAATAGTTACAGTATTTATACAGAAACTACATTTGTAGTTCAATAAATTCGGTGTGTCAAAATGTATTAAAAAAAATCTGTATTTATTTACCACTTTCAGGCATTTATATAAAAAAGGCAAAAAACATATTGCAACTCTGCCACCGACAAAACCACAAATCTAAACTCAAGCTTCAGCAAGGTGTTTGTGGGAGATGTCAAATGTGTGACAAGTGTAACACTATAATTTCTGTCAAACGGAGCAAATTATGAGGTAGAGCTCTTGTCATCTGCACATTATGGAAAAGAGTGCAGTCTAGCTTTATTACATTTTATAGGATAAGAAATACAACTCATTCCATGGCCAAGGAAACTGATTCAAAATGTAAAAACAGAACTATTACTGGAAAAAGAATACATTAAAATATGACAAAAAATTGGGAATTAACAAATAAACTAATCAGAGGATTTGCCAATATGATATTGATTTAGATAGTGTTAGCAGGTGGTTGCTATGGCCAGAGATTACAGGGCATCTAAGTGGTTGCAGCAAGAGGAGTCTCCCTCTTTCAACTGATGAGAACCAGCGTTGCTATGGCATTGGGACACATTAAAAGATCTTGGTTCTCATTATATTTGTTTCTTTTTTTATAGTTACTCGGGCAGAAAAAAGACATAGGTTCATAAACTTCAACCATGGAAGTGAATGAACTTATTTAAGGATGTATCTAAGCCCTTTATAAATTTTTATGCTGTCTCTGCTGTGAGTGTCTCCTGAGGAAGAATTCCATAGATTCACAATTTTCATGTTAACCCCTTAAAGGCCAAGTTTTTTACCATTTCCGTTTTTCACTCCTCTCCTTCTACAACCCATAACTTTTAGATTTACAAAGCTATATGTGGGCTTGTTATATGCAAGACAAATTGTACTTTCTAAATGGTACATTTAATGCTGTGTGCTCTGTACTGGTAAGCTGCTATAACAGTTATTAAAGGTGTCTGCAATTAAGCTTTATTGTTAATCCTGTTTCTGATGACAATCCAACATTTTTGAAATCCAATTGACCAAAAAAAAAATTTGGCTGCGGTTACAATTATACGTTTCCAAATTACATACAAATTCAACTTAAGAACAAACCTACAGAACCTATTTTGTATGTAACCCGTGGACTGCCTGTAGTTCAGTTAATATCTTGTATTTTAAAAAATGCTTTGCGTCGCCATATTCTGACACCCGTAACATTTTCATACTTCAGTGTACAGAATGTAAGGTGTCATTATTTGCAGGATGGGATGACGCTTTCATTGATACCATTTTGAAAACTGTGAAACCTCTTTTTCACTTTTAGTTTCAATTTTTATTCAAAGTGGCGATTGGGGCATTTATGAGCTATTTTCCATTACAATGTTTATCAAAAAATATAATTTAATTATTTTAATATTTTAGTAGAATAGATATATTGGGACTTTGCAATATCTAGCATATGTAAGATTTTACTTATTTATTTTTAAATCTTTTCTACGTAAAGGATGGTGATTTTAATTTTTTTTCCTTTTTTTTTCTATTATTTGAGCTCCCCTAGGGTACTTGAACCCCAGGGAGTATGATTACTTATATAATATACTTCAATATAACTGTATAATGCTTCTATATTAAAGTCTGTCTCAGACTGTAATATGTTATCCCTAATGACAACTATGAGAGCCTTTAATAAGCTTCCAGCTGTCATTGTGCCGATCCTTGATGTCTTCAGAGGACGCCAACTGCCATTCAAAAATAGTGGCACCAAGCTGCAGGTATGTCAGGTTAACTGCTGCGGTTGGTGCCAGAACCACGTATGGAGAGCGTTCCTTCCGTGATCCCTCTCCATACACCCCTTTATGATATCAAGTCATATATTTATGATGGGCTGTCATAAATGGGTCAAAGAAGCCTTGTTGCTTCTGGAGATTCCATTTATTTATTTTCCAGAGCTTGGAGTGGGGAGAGGTACGAGCAGCCAGCCTCCTGCACGGATCACATGGGCTCTGCTTCTGTGCCCATGCAATCTACTGCTTGAAGCCATAGTTCCCACCAAACATATTTTACAGTGCTTATCTTCCATTGCAATTAGACCCACAAGGTTTTAACATCCTCACAGATTTTATCCACTATTACCATATTCACACTTTTATGTTACTTATCATACAGACACACAATCACTTCCTCTTCTATTTGCCTTGTCTTTCTGAAAGATAGTAAAACCTGGAAGTCTGGAACAATTTGTGTAACACTAAAAATCTCATGGGCCTTTAAAGATAGAATGAAAAGTTCATCAAACAACAAAAAGGTATCTACTACTGAAACAAAAAAAAGTTTAAAAGGCATAACTTATTGATACAATTACATATATAAATAGCAGGAATAATAGATGCAGGGCACAGCCCACATATGACGCACACCTAAAATGAGGACCCCTCAGTAACAGTATTGTCAGGGTATCTGGGATGAGAGTCCAGAAGAACGAGTGTGTGGACCCTCTGGACCACCACGGAAGATGGTACTAGCCGACACCCGGGACCTGAGTCTAAGTGACACTTGGTCTTCACTAGTCTTCCACAAGTGCGACTAGCCCGCAGTGGCAGCCAAGGTAGTAGAGATGCAGAGACAGTCCGAGCCTGGGATGACAGCAGGAGAACAGCATAGGAGGAAACACTGGAACTCACAGCAGGACACAGGAACTCAGGGACTAAATGGCACTTGGAACAGGAACACAGGAAAGGGACCACTGGAACACATCAGTCATGGGTAACACAGGAACAAGAATACTGGAATCACAGGAATACTGAAGACGCAGGAGGGCTTTCACTTCACTGGAAAATGGCTGAAGATCTAGCAAAGCAGGTTGGGAGGTGGCGGATTATAAAGTGGAGCCGGATTAATTTTCAGAGTGAAATGCCTTCGTCAGGTGGTGGAGCTGGACACCAAAATAGGGGTTTTTAAGGCAGCCCCACCCAAAAATAGGCAGTATCACTCTTTCAAAGGTGTGATGTGCGCAAGAAAATGCTGTGTGTCAAACGGAAAAAATACAAAAGTTATAGATCAATTGTTCTTCACACAATTTTACACACCAGGAAAATATACTTGTGCAAATAGTTTATTCAGGGGCGTAACTTGAGGGGGTGCAGAGGTGGCGGTCGCACCCAGGCCCAAGAGGTTTAGGGGGTCATTATGGTGTCACGTTCCCATATGAGAAGACTAGTACTATAAACCATACATTTTAGTCGAGGACCTTGCACAGACTTTGCACTGGGGCCCATCAGCTTCTAGTTACGCCACTGAGTTTATTGGATATACAAAAAACTAAATAAAATATGGTAGCTATGGTCCGCCGGAGTTCACCTTCTTCTTCCCAGTGCATGTAAGAGCTTGATCTTGCGACACAAATTGTTTTTTAAATTCTGCGTTTTTTCCGAATCCATTGGGTTGTTTGACGGCCACGCCCCCCGATTTCTGTCCCATGAAAGCTGATCGCGTGCGCCAAAATCCTAGGGCAATTCAGGTCAAAACAGAAATATTCAGGAAACCGGACAAAAGTGCGGCGTTCGGACCCTTAGTAAATGAGCCCCAATATATTGGGAGATCTAACCAGCCATTAAAACAAAGAATAGGCAAATATATAAGGAACAACAAAAGTGGTATAAAAAACATACACTGTTGGCGCATTTTGTCCAGTACCACAAAAGAAATCTGAAATATTTATGTTTCACTGTGTTACAGTCTATCAAAAAAATTGGAGGGGGTGGGAACTTTATTTGCAAAATCAAAGTAAAATCCCATGCACTACTGAATTCTGTTTACCAACATGTGTTTTATTCATACAAATAAAAATATAAATTTAAAGTCTCATTATACCATATATGGATACGTTTTGTATACAATACAAGGCAATCTATAGCATCACAGTAGGTTATGTGGCAGCTAAATCAACATAGATAAAAAAGAAAACAGTGATAAAAATATTAGTGCATGCACATAAAATCTTATAAAAATGTCAAATGAATGGACAAACCAGACAAGGATGTGAATACACTGTATAGCATATAGATCGTCAGTCATTGCTGTTGTAGGTAATGTTTATCTCCAGTTCATGAAACAAAGGTTTTAGCCACTGAATTGTCCTGCTAATATTGCTCATCCGCAGGGTAAGGGTTTCACACATTCACCATATATTGTCCAGTGTCGCAATGAAAATGGTGAATCACCTGTCTCACCGGGTTTTAAGACAAACAGATTTCCTAGTTGCTGTAATGTTAAATGTTAAATATCTGTTACCTGTGTCTTCCCTTATTTGCATGAATTAAAGGACACCTGTCATCAGGTCTGTGTCACTTTCTGTCACTACTACCTGTTGGAGCAGCTCACAAGGATCCCATCCCAGCCTTTATCTAGTCAATTCATACATTAATTATTGTAAAATCATCATTTATTTATTATGTAAATGAGGCTGGTCACATGGTCAGAGGCAGTGATGTCACCCCTGTTCCCCCTCCCTGTTCCTCCCCCTGCTCATGTCTGTGTGTAATGTATAGTGACGCGCGCCGCTCCCACTAGTCGGCATTTATTTAACAGCCGAACCAGCGCTACCTGACAGCTCCGGGGAATCGGCCCTTCACCCGCGCTGCAGGTAAGCGACTCTACTCCACCTCCTATCGGTACTGTCTTTCACTGATTTAATTACTTAACTAAACGATTTATAGTTTACAAACTGGCTATTGGTCCATCTATCTGTGTCAGTACTATATTCATTTATTTATTTTTATATTTTTTTATTTATTTATTCATGCATTCTACAATTGATTGTTTAATTTATCCAGTTCCTCGTTTGGCTTTGATGGTTCGCCCACCCACCTATTTACTGTTTTTCTACCAGCTGTGGGCTCTGTAATTTACAAAAGATAAATTGTTTCTTGGACCACTTATTGAACTATTTATTTTATTCATGCACAATCTATTTAATTGTTTATTTATTTTTTGATCTACTCATTCATGTACAAAAGAGTAATTCATTTTGGATATATGAATTCACGTTTTTTAACTAGTTTAATTGATTCTATATCATGGATGCATTTATTGACTGCTCTTATTCATTTATATATGTATTGATTGACTTCAAAACGTGTCCTACAAAGGTCACGAATATTTAATGTTGCTATATAGATATATGTTATGTATTTGTGTATATATATATATATGTTTACCTACTCTTTTCTGTTATCACATGACCAATATTACTATACCCTCCCCTGTATATATCTATGTATATGTTTCTCTTTCCCCCAAGAACTTTTTTCTTTTTATTCCCCCAGTATCTACCCGCTTGATAAAGGAGTCATATTAGACTCCGAAATACGTTGTGTTCCTAAGATACCGTATAAAAATACCCCCCTTTATTGGATTCATCTTGTGCATTTGACGTATCTGTGTGCGCCGACTTGAGACAAGTACCCTTCCTGTTCTACCGACTACGCATCTAGACCGGTTTGGCAACCGTGTCTCGACGACCCTTGTCCACAAGCAGCACCAGGAGATATCAACCTTTTCACCTTCATTAGAGTTGTGTCTAATACAGCACAACCAAATCCGGTGAGCCTCTCTCCACTTCTCCTAATCAGCACCACAGCCTACGACCATACTACTCTATGAGCGCTTTTTGGTCTTTCCTTGTCCGCCTTTCTATAATGTATAGTAAAGCATAGTTAGTGCATCTGCTGACATGCTGCATCCTCCTAATACATATGTGTGATACACAGACATCAGCTACACAAGTACCTGACATGTTCTGCTATAACATGGCTGTCTGGAGCTGTTGTATCTCTCCTATACACACACAGGCTGCAAGGGGTGTGGCCACCAGCAAGCTCATGGAGCAGCCTCACACCATTACACAGATTGTCAGTCATGCACTGGGGGTGTGGCTGTGCCTCCCACTCATAAATAAGATGGACAGCTTGAATATGCTAATGACTCATTGGACATTTCACAGGTCATTTGCATACAGCTTTATGACCTCATTGCTTAGATTTACAGGCATGTAGAGGGACAATGAAGGGATAGAGACAATGCTCTCTAATGGCAGTTTATGAAAATATATTTAGATTAGGGGGGTTATTTTGCATGACGGGTTCTCTTTAAACACATGTTGGTAAACATAATTCCATAATGCATGGGATTTTATTTTGATTAGTGCCATTTTTTATATACCGAGTGACACATGGTACAACCATAGCACACGTGCCTTTAAGGGGGTATCCAACAAGTTTAGTGTGGTCTGGAGTATATTTTCTACTTTTTTTTGCTAAATGTCGAGCGCTGAATCAAAGTTATATATGAGTATATGGCAGTAAAATTTCAAAAGGGCTCAATGCAGAACTGAAGATATTTGGTTTGCTTCTTGCTCGGACCGCCCCTCCCACTCCATAGGCCGGTGGTGACTGCCAAGCTTCATGTGGCAGTAACCACCTCCTAGTCCTGCCCCTTCATGAATACGTTCCTATTGTAATTCGCAGCAGTATCTGCTAGCTAAAAATAGGCTAGCGCTAGGAGCTTTTGTTATAGGTGAAAGGTCCTCTTTAAGGGGTGAAATACTGCTAACCCACTGTCCTGCATATACAGTATATGCTGCATGTCAGGAAATTTAAAGTAAAGAATATTATATGACACATTTATATGTCTCTGTTATAACTTTAACTATTGAATTGTTTATGATAGATACAGTGGATATAAATCACTTTTCATAATTTTCTAAAAACTGTGTGTAAAATAATTTCATTTAAATATCAAATTTGTAACTAGATGAGCACATTTTCAAGATTAAACAGTTTTATGCAAATTTATGCAATTATGTTATGCTTACTTGAAAGATTAACACCTGTTATGTGGTAATTATTCAAATAAATGTATTACTAACATTAAATGGCGCTGTTTTGCATTACTTACAGAGGTCTAATGGGTTTTTTTAATTCTATTTTAAACATACATGAAGAAACGGTAAAGAGCAAACTTAAAGCAAGATCATTTAAGATACAACTGACTGAAGTTAAATGGAAGGTGTTCTTTTTTTAATCAAAGTTTTTATGCTAAAAATCTTTTTATTAATATTTTTTTTGAATTTTGAATGTTTTTTGCAATGTCACTATTTATATTTAATGCAAAGTATTGCATCCTGCAATTCACGTTATTGACAAAAGACTTTATAAATATAGAAAGACATCTGCTAATTCTGTAGGGCATTTCTGTTCAGCAGTTACCTCATTTACATCACAGACAAAGCAGAAGATAACATTTCTATAGAAAAGTTAATTATTGGCTCCACTACCATCAATAGATGATGTCACTGCTTGTTAATGTATTGATTAAACTCTTAGCCCTCATGCACACCAAAGTTTTTTCCAAAGTTATGGCCATTTTTTGGGGCTTTCCCATAGCGCCATATATTTCAATAGCGCTGCAAAAAAACTTGGTTGCACACTATTGTAATTTATTTGCTGCTTATTATTGCAGATTAATTGCTATATAACACAATCATGTGACTTTCCAAAGGGTTGGGACAAGCTAGTAACATCATTTGGATGATTTGATTCCTAAAAACAGGAGACAAGGGGCCTCAAAAAAATTTTATTTATAGATACTGACAATCAGAGCTCAGCTTTCATTTTCCAACAGCTGTTATGAAAATGAAAGCAGAGCTCTGATTGGTTTCCATGGGCAACTAGAACAGTTCTCAGACACTTCTGATAAAACTCCCTTATTATCAGTATCTACAAATAAAATTCTGATAAATCTCCCCCAAAGTGTCTATCTTGGGATTACCATCTTTCTGAATATCTTTCAGTGCTATCACACTCTACAGATTTCCACCCCAAACAAAAAGTTAAAAAACAACTTTTAAATCATCACTTTCTTATAGATGTGAACTGCAATCTTCCTGCCTTTGCCCACATTAGGACAGAGTGATCCTTTATTTTATTTAGCCTTTGGTCAGAATAGAAATTGCAGGTTATACAAATTTTTGTTAAATATCTGACTTTAATAAATGTTAATGGGGGTCTGTAATGTATTGTAGGTGTTTTGAGTGAAGTACAATGAATGGAGATCGCTGCCTCTCTCATTACCTGGATGCATAAACCTGGTGAAAATGATCATCCTGCCAAATTGTTTGTATATCCTGCAGCATGCTGCAGAGGCTGTTCCCAAGAAGTTTTCTCATAACTACACTACAGCACTGCCAAATTTATATAGGGGAACTCGAGATCCAGACCTAGCATGCAAACTTTGCAAAGGCCTTAAGAACAGGCCAGTATGGTGGTCCTCAACTTCTATTTTTATGATATAGCGGGAGAGTGGCAGTACTTTTATCATTGGGTAATACTGGACTTTTTGCCCAACTCAGAACACCACCTAGTTCATTATCTGGGACTTATCTCATTTTGGTCTATCTTAGAGGGTACCACCTAACTTCAAATTCTCCTATTACCCACCACAGTGCAAATGCCTTTAGGGGAGAACTTAGATTTGCCACACTTATAAGCTCTGGAAGGCACGGAGAGTTGGAGGCGAGCAGGAATACATACTCTAGCAGACATATACAATGATGGTATGCTAGCCTCATTCTCAGACCTCAGATCAAGATTGAATTTGGACCAGAGAAGGTTTTACAGGTACCTTGAACCCCGACATGCTTCGGAATCACAGTTTACACACAATCACCATTGATATCTAAATACCCACTCCAATTTGCTGTCCCACACATAAGTGTGCTTGTCAATAATTAACCATATGACACAACTATACATCTTCCATTAGGCGTAACCTCACTTTGTTGCGCATGGAGAAAATGGGTTGTGTACATTCCTCCGCTTGTCCTTGATGTGGCTCCTTGGAAGCTGACTTTATGCATTTTATATGGGAATGTAGATAGTCATCACATAACAATGATCTTTCCAGCACTCATAGATCCAATAATTTTGTGAGTTATGTTTTTGGCACATGCCTATAATATGTCACTTTTTTTTGTAAAAGTTGTGAGGGGTAGGATAATTGAGCAATTGCAGGATATGTTTTAAATTTTCAGAATTTATTGGGTCATACAATATAATTGTGTATATAGCAACTGTATTTTTGTGTCCTGATACTTCAATAAAAACAGAATGTTGGGTCTCAATGTTATGCTGTTGGTGAGTTGAAAGAAACTTGTGATAAACTCCCTTCTAAGTGATTTTAGAGAAAGTTTTATAACTGGACTGAAAAGTGGTTTATAATTGAGTTTATTCCCTTCCCGCCCAGTGCCATACTATTGCATATCGCAACTGACAACCTGCATTAATTTCCATGACCAGAGATTCCTCCAATCGGACCCCCCTGATGATGCATCATGCTCAGTGAGTAATACAACACACTGCAATGCAATTGTATTGCAAAGTGAATCAGAGGATCGCATGTTCAAGCCAAACTGTCAGAAAAAATAAAGTTGTAAAAACAGTGAAAAGTCCCCCTAAACACAACTATTTTCTATACTTGTCTAATAAAGTACAAAAAATACTAAATCACAAAAAAATCCACATATTTAGTATAGCTGCATCCATAACAATCTGTACAATACATCAGAAAAATTATTGGACCCGCTCAATGAATTCCATTAAAAAAAAAAACTGAAAACTTGTCAAAAGTATACATTTTTCATAAAATCCCCTCACAAAAAAGTTCTAAACTGTGATCAAAAAAAGTGTGAAGCACCAAAATGGTACCATTATCAGGTGAAAAATAAGCTCTCAACCAGCTCCATCAACCATAACTTAAGTTATGAAAAACTTGGCAATGCTAAAACAAATGCTGTTATCTCTATTTCAATATTTTTTTTAGGATTTCAATTTTTCTTTTGTAAAATTGGACAAATATAAAGAACACTATATACATGAGTAATCGCTATAATCATTATGATCCATATAAAATATCATTTTTATGGTACAGTGAATGCCGCCCCCCCCCCCCCAAAAAAAATGCTGACAATCCAAAACAGGAATTGATGAAACACTTAACGACTTAAAAGGTTAACAAACTTCATAAAAGTTGGTTGAAGGGTGTAGTTTGTAAAATGGGTTTATGTGTGGGGTTTTACTATTATTTAGGCCTCTCCAAGCTACTTGAAAGCTGAGCAGGTCCGCAAAAGTATAATTTTGCGTTTTTTATGACAATGTGAAAAATGGCACCTAAAGTTCAGCTGATCACTGCAGTCTGGGACTAAAGTAAAGCACCCAGAGAGCTTCACCAGAGGTCACAGTGGGCAGAGATGTCGGTCTGTAGTTAGGGGTCGTCTGTAAGTCAGGTGTCCTTATTTAGGGGACACATGTTTACATTTAAATTATTCAACCTATCATCTAAATATGGAGTCATATGTAGCTGTCATTTAGCTTTTTTTTTTAAATAAAAAATAATATTAAAGTTTGTCTTTTATACATATGATACACATATTTTCCTCTGAACACTTGCCTGTACGCCCATGCCCCTGGAACATTGTAGATAATGGGAATACTGCCAGTAAAGACTAAGGCTAAGTATGCTGTTTTGTGAGTTTAGAGGGAGGCACTCGTCGGATGACTGATGGCAATTCACCTTAATTGCTCTAATTACTTTAGTGCTACAATTGATAAGATATATTTAGTTTGGCAAAGCATATAAATAATAAAATAAAACTCTTTATTTGTAAACTCAAAACTCATTCTTTATCAGGTACTGTTTTTCTACTACATGTAAGTTACAGTCTTTTTACAGCTACAAGTACAGATCAACAGGGAACTGCGCTGTGTTCTATTTCAATGACGCCCTAGGAGGACACTATTCACTGTAACCTAGTTTCAGACTTGTGTAGAATGAGCATCTGTTCTCACCTTTATTCAGTGTCTTTGTTCAGCCTGGGTTCACACTGAGTGCCCTGGAGGTTTTTTATCTGAGTATTATTTAACCTTACAACCCACTGTGTTCTCTAACTGTAACTTTGAAATGTTTGTGCTCACTGAATTCTCTATCACTGTATGGTTCCCGTACTCTAACATTTTGTGACTGTTGTCTCCATGACACATTGTTTTCACAGACTAGGAGAATTGCGTGTAATACTGCATTTAAATGGCCTTTCCGCACTTACATGTTTTTTTATGGTTTTGTAAGTTACAGTTAAAAACAAGATTAAAATATTTTCAGTAGGAAGAACTGTATGTTCTAGCACTTGATAGTTTGTATGGTCAATGATTACTTTTACTACTTGCGCTCCACTGTAACCAAGGCTCATTTGCAAAATTTTAAAGCCATTTTTTAACAAAATAAGAGCATAAAAAGCTAAAAGAAGAGGGAACCCTGCCAGAGGGGGCAGATACAAGCATGTAAATGTGTTTACTTTACAATCCTTCATCTTGGTGGTAAATCTCTTTTTAACACATAGCACACACATATGTACAAAGATCAGTGGCTCTTTACAGAGAAACAGCCCCAAAGAATGATAGTGCCACCCCCATGCTTCACAATTGGTATGGTGTTCTTTGGATGCAACTCAGCATCAGGGGCGTAACTAGGAGAGGCAGAGCCCCATGGTAGACTTCTGAATGGGGCTCCCTACCCCCTCAGAAATTATACATATTTGTTTACTCACACATTTTTACACTTATGCACACACATTTATGCACTGATATATGCATTTACACACTGACACAGTTATGCCCCCCCCCCCCCTAACACTGCAGGCCCCATAGCAGTTGCTATGGCTGCTACCGCTGTAGTTACACCCCCGTTCAGCACTCACTCTCCTCCAAACACAACAAGTTATGTTTCTACCAAACAGTTCTACTTTAGTTTCATCTGACTGTATGACTCTCTCCCAATACTCTTCTGGAACATCCAAATGCTCTCTAGCAGACTTCAGAAAGGCAGGGGAACACGTCTGGCACAGCGGGATCTGAGTCCCTGGTGGTGTGGAGTGTTACTGGCGATAGCTTTTGTTACATTTGTCCAAGCTTTCTTTTTATTTTTTTTATTTTTTTTAAAGAATTTTTATTAGTTAGAAATTCACGTACAATGACAAGTCATCATAAATTACAATTCTGTAGCGTACAGTTATAGTAAGAGTAATAAACATAAGCAAATTTACTAATGTACGCTTCGTGGAGGATTAGGGTAGGATTGGAAAGAGGGAGGAAGAGAGGGGTAGGGGTAATGTCCTTCTAGTTCTTCGCTCGAGCTCTACTTATGTCTGTGGACAAGTTGGGGTTGGGTGAGGTGGATCTAGGAATGGGATAGGGAATGAATTTGGGGGATAAATTTAGTCACAAACAAGTTAACATCACTTAATTCGTGTAACTATAAACAGAACAACTGGATGTGTATGTCTTTGTTATGGGTGGAAGCTGCTAAGCTAAGGTGAGGGGTGATAGTTATGTCTGACTTTCTTAGTGCCGTTGAAAGTAGTCCTTTGGCATTTCCCTACTCCTATGTTCCCTGTGTTTGAGAGGCTGTCCAGCTCAGCAGGCTGCTGACAGCCATCATCCATCTACCTTGTCCCGGAATTTAGACCACGGCTCCCAAATCTTTGAAAATTTGTGGTGTGTACTAGACTCCCAATGAGCCAGTTCCTCCATTCTGTACAAGCTATCTACTCTGTGTCAGCCAGTCCTTTGTTGTGGGTGGGTCAGGACTGAGCCACTTGGGAGGTATCATTAGTTTGGCAGCCTGAACTAGGTATGTTGCTAGATGGTTTTTTTGGGGTCCAAGCTACATTGGTCCAAGCTTTCTGAAGGTCATTTATGCCTCTCTGTATGGTTCTGGGATTTTTACTTACCATTCTTGTAATCATTTTGACCACACAGGTTGAGATCTTGCATGGAGCCCCTGATCGAGGGAGATTATCAGTGGTCTTCCATTTTCTAATTATTGCTCCCAAAGTTCATTTGGTCTTCATCATAGTGGAGTTTGGAGTGTGAGGTTGTGGACAAGTGTCTTTTATACTGATAACAAGTTCAAACAGGAGCCATTACTACAGGTAATGAGTGAAGGACAGAGGGGCCTCTTAAATATGACGTTACAGGTCTGTGAGAGCCAGAAATCTTGCTTCTAAGATGACCAAATACTTTTTTTCTGCCATAAATTGCAAATAAACTATTTAAAAATCAGACAATGTGATTTTCTGAATTTTGTTATTTGCATTTTGCCTGTCATCATTCTACCTATGGTCTCATTTAAATGCCTTTCATCTTTTTAAGTAGGAGAAATTACACAATTAGTGTCTGACTAAATCCTTTTTACCTCACTGTCTCTATTCATTCATGTGTTAAAAAATGTCTTTTTACCCTAGTTTATTTCTATTGTTTAATGTAGGATGATTATTATTTTTCATATCATTCCCAAACCTGTATTTGTCAAATGGAACCTATCATCTCCCATACAGTATTGTTAAAGGGGTTGTGTCACCATTGCACATTGCTGTAATTGGGTCCAATGCATTGTTAAAAGTACTTTCACCATTTACACTTATTACAAAATCTGCAGGCTTACTGAGATAACTCCTTTTGTTCTGGTTGCTGGCACCCCCCGGTGGTAGCTGTGTCCCGTCCTGAGCAACAGCTGATCTGGCCGAGTCTGCGCACAAGGAGTCAGTCAGCTGTTCTCCACTACAGATCACTCCACGGGCTCACAGCTCCTCTGCACACTGAGAGATCACCTGACACACTGCAGCCAATAGGATGTGAGAGAGGAGGAGGGGCAGAGATTGTGCTGTGATGGCCACTGCTCACCAGCTACACAGGAGCCTACAGCAGCAGATACAAGGTAACTGCAGACAGACATGTCTGCTCAGAGGAGTCGTCCCCTAACGTGGATCATAGCAATGTATCAGCCCTTTCCTCCCTCCACCATTAGTCAGGTCACACAGGAGGCTGCAGAGATAACACAAGTAACAGGCTGAGCTCTGATCTCTCCTGATGCAGTCCTCCTCCTGTACTCTCCACCATTCACTGTCCCTCCATGTTACACTTCTCTCCTGCAAAGGGGCCCCTGTGCCTGACTAGCAGGAAAGTAGCTAAAGATCAGTAACATGTGAAAAGCTGTCATCTCTCTATCTCCTATCTATCTCTCTATCTATCTATCTCCTATCTATCTATCTATCTATCTATCTATCTATCTATCTATCATCTATCTATCTCTCTCTCTATCTCCTATCTATCTATCTATCTATCTATCTATCTATCTATCTATCTATCTATCTATCTATCTATCACATATCTATCTATCTATCTATCTATCTATCTCCTATCTATCTATCTATCTATCTAGTGATTTGGTTGCAATTCCTTACAAAATACACAGAAAGAGATTCAATCAACATGCAAAAATACAAAAGTTTATTAGTAAAAGTCATAAAAACAACTATTGCACCTAATTTTGTACAATCAATGCATACAAGAAGAGCAAAACAATGTATTCTCACAGCATCATGGTCGGTCAGGCGGACAGTAAAGTGTAAATATGTCGGAGGTCTAGAAAAATGCAGGGACAGCAAACTCCATGCGTATCCTCACTTCAAAGTGACTTCCTCAGGGGTAAGTGTCACTTTGGAGTGACGATACACGTGGGGTTTGCCTCCACCTAGACTTCCGCCATGCATGTCAGCCTGACCGACCATGATGCTGTGAGAATACATAGTACATGTGTACTATGTGCAGTGTCCTGTGTAGTGTGCAGGGGGTGCCAGATTCAGGATTTCTGGCGCACGTTCTTCATGAATCTGGTGCCCCCTGCACTGCTTTGACAGACTGCACCAACTTTTTTTGGTGCACTTTTAACATGGGGCGTATGACACATTTCTATTGGACTTCTATTGGATCAGTAAATGCAGGGACTATTTGAGCACAGCAGGTGGAAGGAGACTCTGAAGGCTGAGCGCTCTGTAGCACTGAGTTGTGCAATAACTGCCGCTGTCAGTGCTGTGCATGTGCCTGGCCCCTCCCACATCTGCTTCTGTGTGGAGCAGAATAGAGGCTGAACAAGCATCATAATAACACATAGAAAGGTATCTTTACTTCCAGGTAACCATTACAAATAGATTTTTGAAATATTTTAACCTCTTTGACAGCTTTTTGTAGTCAATTGTTTCGTGGCATAACCCCTTTAAGGGATCTTATTAGGCACGGTTTGGTGCAACCTCTCTTTCCTATTGTCATAGAGGTTGAGGGCACTAACTAATGGGTGGAGAACTCATAAATACCTAAACTGAGTATGAGTGCGCCAATAACATTGTAGTCCATAATGCATGGACATTTGAATTTGCATATTTTATTTCTCTGCCTTGCACCATGTATTTTCTTTAAAACGTTAAGCTTACAGACTTGGGCACAAACATCTACAAGGCAATATGTTTAGTTAATATGAGGCAATGTAGCTGACAGATCCCTCCTAGTTAAAAATAGCCATATTTCAGGCACAGTCACAGGTTTTGGAATAACATGAGAATCACGAGGGTATTAAAAAGGAATATAATGGGACACAATAGCAAGTATATAACGGCAATGTCCTGTCTCAAAGGCATTTTTTCTTAGTGATCCAAATTTAATTATGTTTTATTTCATCTAATAGAGATAATTTGATTTTAAGTCATGGCATAAGTACTTTTCCAAGGAAATTGTAAAAGTGAATACAAAAACCATTTATCCGACCCAAAATGTCCCACATTCCACATTATTTAAGCTTCAAGCAGGGCATTTAGCAAAGTAATTTATGTCCAGACTTTTGCAGGCAATTATACCAAGTAGTATATCTTCAGTAACACAGATCGGTTGCTGAGAATCAAGATTGAAACTGTTTACTGAGTTGTGGCTTTTGTTTACCACAATGTAATGTGATGGATATTTAATTGCTTGTTTAATGTCATCTGCTTTGGTGAACAACCTAAGGTGCTTGAAATTGCTAATTATTTTCTTTTGTTTTATAGAAAGAGCAGAGAATTCTATTTATAATGTATTTAAATAATGTAGGGTCCTGGAGTAAGAGCAGAGTCTTTTAACATGGATTTATGTGGTACTATCATCAATGTGATTAATAATCCACATTTATGTGGATTTGATCTGCCCTCCGTTTGCCCTTGTGACTGATAACAATGAGGTCCACTTTCTATAACATTCACTTTGTAGAATATAAAATGTTTTACGGCTCTGATCTAGGGGAAATTACTTTGTCTTATATTGTCATCTCTAGAGAGATCTTGATAAAGTCTCATTAAGTAGGATTAGACAAGCTGTAAAGAAAATGAGAAACACAGTTGTTCATTTTAGTGTTTGTAGTTCATGAATTGTGAAACATAAGAGACCATTTTGATTCCATCGTTAATTATATAACGCCAGAAACTACATAGATTGGATTTTTTACTTTTATAATCTTAGATGACTCATATGTCATAGAAAATTTAAAAAATATATGTCAAAGAAGATTTCTGGTTCCCCATTTAATTTTATACTTATGACCTCTACTCAGGACAGGTCATCAGTATGTGGTGGGTGGGGGGTCTGATTCTCTGATCCCACATGGATCAGCAGGTACCAGAGTCTGTGGATAGAGTTGAAAGCAGAAAATTCCATCTATAGCATAGTGAGTAGATAGTATAGAATAAATAGAAGAACAGTCACAATAAATTATGAAGGAAAAGGTCATAGGATTCTCTAATGACTTGGAATCTGTTGAGTGTCTGATGTATTTTTCTTTAGGGCCTTATCCGAAATCGGAGATCATGGAATTAGCATTCTGCTGGAAACATGTCAGATTTTTTAAAGACAGGTGTCCCCATCTTTGAATCACAGTCCTTAACCTTTTTCATGTTAATGCATTCTGACTATCATATGTGAGCCTCCACATTCCAGATGGCGGTGAAACTATACATTCCCATTAAAGGGAAAAGAGAACGGCAGATACCTTGATACCAAATTGCAGTACATTGAGGCATCAAATAAGAAATGCGACAATATTTTTGTGCTTAGTAATTTGACACAATTAAATGTTATTGAGGTGACCTGAGAATATTTGTGAAAGTGCAAGTTGTTGGTAGATGATGCAGCCGCACTATACAGCATATTGATAGCAGAATAGTTTCCATGACAACATAATGCTGGTACTTAAAGAGATGAGAGTTATATAATCACAAGCACTCAAGGTCCAAAGCTTTATTATGTATCAGTACTAGGTTTATGTAATGTTCAGGGATGGCAATGTGTGTGGATATATACTCTACCAATGCATCCCTTACATAATAACTAACTTGAGTTGTTTATGAAACTACATAAAATGTCTTTTATGTTTTCTTAACTTCAGTAAGTTGACTTGTAAGGTGATGTAAAATGTCACCGAGACCATTGACTGACATTTCTTGGTTGCCTTATGGATGGACATGTTTCATATATGTACAACAAGCAATCCAGTGGTTGCTTTGTGAATTGCAGAATCAGAAGCAACAAACATAATTTGAATTACCACGACAGATATGTAACACCATACAAAGAATAAACAGACCAATTGCTTGCATAGTGCTTTGAGAGCCAGTAGTAAATATAAATGTCAAGTAATTCCAGGGGTCTTTATTACACATACCATAGTTACAATACTTGAAGCAGCTTCATGAGCATCCAGAATACCCTGTGAGAAAACAAGCTATTGAAACACACATCAGGTGTATACAGGATGTCCTTGGTCTGTATATCCTATTAAATGTGGTTATGAAGCTACCTGATGTATTGTAACTAGTGAAGTTACAATTTTAAAATCATGGTACCTATTGTGATCAACCTCTCTAAGAGAACTGACCAGTTAATTGTCCTAGCCTAGCCTAGACATTGTCCTGTCTAATGATCCTAGCCAAATTTAGTCAGATGCAATTTTATCTCATCCATCTTTTATGAAGGGGATGTCTATGGGACTCTAACTTCTCCTAAACTTAATTGTCACTGAAGGAAAGAGAACCAATCATTGCCTTGCCCCACCCACAGCCACATCCACTTATTTAGAGACCTCTGATGTAAGAATTACATTGCATGCAACTCTGACAGGATAGGCAGTAACAGGGAAAGGTAGAAAGAGGCAAATGGCTGGACCAAGATCTTATCCTTCACAAAAATCTCTTGAAGCCCAATTGGGTCTCCATGGATTAACTTCTCCTTTGCCTTCTTCGCGGACAATCCTTCTACAAATAGACAATGGAACAGTGATAGCACATAGAAACAAAACCAACAAAGTCAATAAAGTTATGCATGGAAGCTTTGGAGATATAGAACTGGACTCAACTTTGCAACCTGAATTGTATAGCTCAATACAAGCTATAGCCTGCACCCATTCAGGATTTTGCTCACTATGGTCATGTGATCCCAGGTGCCATGCGGCACGCTAAGATCTTTTTTCATGTGGCCCTATTTGGGAGGCAGCCGCCTAGCCCATAGGCTGTGGATAGGTGCTGTCTTCCCTAGAATGGGTATGGCAGGGAAATTGTGAGTCTTTTGTTAAACTTCTAGAAATAAGTACAATTTCAGTCAACCCTGTCATATGACTTTCCATAATAGCCAGTAAGTCTCTTTAAAAGATAAATGACACACAACTGTTTACAGTTTCAGAATAATTGTTCCTTGAACCATACAGTCATTACTAGATGCAAACCTCCTTCGTGATAACCACTCCCACATCAGTGCCAAGAACATCTCCAACCACTGATATGACCGGCTATCATGCTCTGGGCATGCATACAGTAATTAGTGCATGGCCCCTATTTTCTTCCAAGGATTACAGAGAATCTTTACTGGGCAAGTACAATGTGGGTGACCACATTAGGGTCTTATAGCTACCCCGGGTAAGTTTATTATTGATGGCCAACCCCTCAATTCTCCTTTGAAAGAATGCAACAAATAATATGTGCAAACCATTACATTGCTAAAGTTTTTCTGCAGTCTGTGGGAGCCACAAGTCAAGTAGTCTCCCGGCAGCAGGATTTAGGACTTCCTGTGACTGGTTTCTTCATAAACCAGCACATCAAAGAGGCCATACAGTCATTATTGTATGCAAGCCTGCTCCATAATAACCACTCACACATTAGGGATTTGAGGTCATTCCAAGGATATATGCACACCCCCTCTACCAATGATATAGGTCTGTTTATCGTGTTCTGGGTATGCATACAGTAATGAGTACATGGTTCCTTTTTCCCGTTCCTGTGGATTACAGAGAATCTTTATTAGGGCAAATACAATATGGGTGACCATATTACGGTTTTGTATTTAGCCTGGCAAAGTATATTATTAAATGGCCACCCCTTTAAGTCTCAATTCTCAAGAATGCAACAACTACTCAGTGCAAACCTTCAGTAATTTCACTGCAGAAATCCCAAATAGCACAACTAGTCTTGAAATATATTTCCTGGGCTTTAGTCCAGAGGGCATGAAGTATAATTTCACCCAGATCAAGCCTTTCCCTAAAGTATGATTACCTTAATATTTTTTAAAGGGCAGTGCAATTCTTAAAAATATGGCAAAGGCTACTTAGTATTTATAACTATACTGAGAGCATTTTACTAACAGAAAACAGGTCAACCAATGTACGATAGGTACAGAAAGTATTTAGAACCCTTTAAATATTAAACTCTTCGTTTCATTGCAGCCAATTGGTAAGATTAAAAAAAGTTATTTTTTTTTTGCTCATAAATGTACACTCTGCACCCGATCTTGACAGAACAAAACAGAAATGTAGATATTTTTGCCAACGTATTAAATAATAGGTTTTCAGACCTGTGCTGTGACATTCATATTTAACTCACATGCTGTCTATTTCCTTCTATCTTTATATAAGACCTCACAGCTAACAGCGCACATGAGAATCATGAAGTCTAGGGAACTGCCCAATGAACTCAGAGATAGAATTGTGGCAGGGCATAAGGTAAAGAGAAGGCCAAGGTTACAAGAGAATTTCTGCAACACTAAATGTTCCAAAGAGCACAGTGATCCATAATCCTTAAATGGAAGAAGTTTGGGATGTCTACAACTCTTCCTTGACCTAGCAATCTAACCAACCTAAGCAGTCATAGAAGAGCTTTGGCGAGCAAGGTAAAGAAGAACCCCACTGTGGCTCAGCTCCAGAGATACAGTAGGGAGATGGAAGAAAGTTCCACTAAGTCAACTATCACTACAGCCCTCCACCAGTCAGGACTTTATAGTAGAGTGTGCCAACAGAAGCCTCTACTCATTACCTGCATACAGTTTGCAGAAAAACACATGAAGGACTCCGAGATTATGAGAAATAGGATTCTCTGGTCTGATGAGACAAATATTAACTTTCTGGTGTTAATTCTTAGCATTATGTATAGATAAAACCAGGCACTGCTCATCACCTGCCAAATACAATCCCAAAAATGAAACATGATGGTGGCAGCATCATGCTATGGGTTTTTTTCAGCTGCAAGGACAGAACTATTGGTTGCAATAAAGAAAGATGAATACTGGAGAGCAGTACTGGAGAGGATGTCCCAGGAAGAATGGCAGCGGATCCCCAAATCCAGGTGTGAAAATAGGGTCTGAACACTTATGGCCATGTGATATTTCAGTTTTTCTTGCAAATTTTTTTTTATGACAAGAAGGGGGTCAGAGTGTACATTAATGACCAATTGGCTGGAATGAAACAGTGTAAAAAAAATGTTCTTTCTGTATGCACTGTACATGTGCCTGCTTCTCTACTTATCAATTCTTTCTAAAGAGGAACACAATAATTATGAGGATGGGCAAAGCTGGATGGCACGTGCCACATATACAGTAAAGTTAAAAACTGGTACACTGCAGAAATGAGCAGATGGAATTTTCTCTAAATTGACAAATGTATGAAAAGCTGGAAATTAATGTGCAAAAGGGTTAAAAAGTACCCTACATAATGCTTATTTAAACTGCGGAGTGCTGAGATATTGGTACAGAAAAATAACTTTATAAAGTCATTAAATGTTATTTTGTTACTCATCCATACAGTACTGTCATCATGTATTGTGTCACACATTGTCCTGTCAACGTTGACGTATGAATCACAATACTCTCTAAATGATACATGGTGTACAGTACAAAATGTTATACATCTCTTATCATATTACATTGCATTACAATTGATTGTTAATGAAATTTGAGTGAATACAGAAAATGGTGTATATCATAATTTATGTAGACAATGCAAAAATCAGATAAACAGAAACAGTTATCTTGGAAATACATTGTTAGAACTAAAATGGAAGGACTGTGATATGCATATTCATAAAGTAACATATTAGTGGGAGTCTCAATGGCTTAGTCAATCTCTTCTGTGACTAATGGTTATGTAGATTATTAGAAATTTCTATAAAATTGGCAAACAAGTTGAAGAATACATTTTATGCAACTGTTATATTTAACTATATCACTATATCAGTATATATTCAGTATATATTACTGAACAATATCATCTTCAATATAATTTTCATACTATTAATGATTTATTTATAGTGACCAGTGGCGATGGGACACCTTGCTCCACTGTCCAATCAGCTGTTAATTTTAATGAGAGCAGGGAATGAGGACACCAATAGGTCATTGATAGTTTGGGGCTGGCAGGCGAACAGAGCAGTGAATATCAGCCAAGTGCCATTCATTTTTAGATTGGGCAGTACACG
Source organism: Engystomops pustulosus (assembly GCA_019512145.1). Taxonomy (NCBI): domain Eukaryota; kingdom Metazoa; phylum Chordata; class Amphibia; order Anura; family Leptodactylidae; genus Engystomops; species Engystomops pustulosus. The sequence continues at coordinate 162,895,261 of CM033643.1, read as the reverse complement.
GATACACTAAATGCAATAGATTTAAATGGATCAGTACACACAGTTATTATTTTAGAGCCCACATGACTGATATCTTAAGAGGTAAAAACTACTACCACTGACATCTACACAAAGCCTACATATCGAAACAGCAAATTTCATTATGACTGTTCAATTGTCATCCTCCATCCACCAAGAAGTCTAATCCCTGGTCCCAACTTATGTCAGAATGCTGGTTACTAACCTTACTACACAGCATTCCACTTCCAAGAAAAGGCCAACCGCTTCCGTTCAAGGGGATATCCAAACAAAGTTATATAACATGCACTCAGCACATTATCTAGGTCACGACAGTCATTTCATTCTACTCCAATTGCAAGACAAATTCCTTTTGCTCATACTTACCACCCTACTGCCAAAAAAAATACTGAACATATTACATATCCACTGGTTTATTCTCACCAAATCTTTCCCCAGGATAGAAAAATTTCAAAATCCCATTCTCCCTTGTAGAAACAGACCCAAAAACTTATGTCACACACTCATTAGGGCAGACATTGGTCCCAACAGAGTAGAAATCTGTATCTTGACTTTATTTATAATTTATCCATTTTGATTGTCGTTATCATTTCACACCGTATTTTGTAATATTCTAATTTAGCTTTTCAACTAATATTACATCTGGTTTTCTTGCAGATTTGCTCGTAGAATTTCTACATTCCCAATGGGTAAGATCATTACTGATGTTTCCCTGAAAATAAGACAGTAGGGGGATATAACAATGTGTCTCAGGTTCCGCCAGTCTCAAGCTGGAAAACACTAGTCTTTATCACTGTGATGATGAATCCTGGTGCAGTATAAGACTGTCAGTTCTGACTTTAGACCTACTTTTAGTTGGTCTAAACATTGCGGCAGAATTTTTGATGCACGAACGATTTCCCACAAGCCACGCCTCTTTCTCATGAGACCATAGCCCCCTTGATCGGCCAAGTCGGGAAACTGCCAAAAAAGGTCTAAAAGCCTTGATTACAGTGGTGCAAAACCACCAGAATTGTGGGGCAAGTGCATTTATAAATGCTCCCCAGTGTCTTATAATTATATTTGCTCCTAACAAACCTATAGGTCTTATTTTCAGGGGATTTTGATGAACAAAAATTAAGATTCAATGCTGATCAAAAAATTTGAATTTACTGTAGTTTCCATTAATCCATGTACATCAATCTACATTTGCCGAGCCTGGTATTTTAAATCATGCCATCATCTTCTGGGACCTCATCCTAACTCTCCTAACCCTGAATTTCATGCTGAATTTCTTGTGAGTCTATAATTTATCTACTTATAGTAATGTATGGCTTGGTTTTAGCTGTAGCAATGACTTCCACTAAGGTCTTATTTTCAGTCTATTTTATTTATAAGCTTGAAAAAAATTGTGCTAGGTCTTATTTTTTGGGGGTGTCTTATTTTCAGGAAAGCAGGGTATTACACATAGTCTTAGCTTCATTATTTCACCTTTCACATTCATTTAATATTAGATATAATAATATTTAATATTATCACATATTTAATATTATCACATACATTTATTTAACACATTCCCTCATTCACACAATTTACATATGAGATAACACACCCTCGACATTATCATATGGGCTGTCACAAAATGTTTACAGTCATAGAAATCTTAGTGTATGCAAACTTTTGACCTTTGCAGCAAGTAATAAAATGTCTTAAAAATATTTACCGTATATACTCGAGTATAAGCCAAGACCCCTAATTTTACCACCAAAAACTGGAAAAAACTATTGACTCGAGTATAAGCCGAGGGTGGGAAATGCATTGGTCACAGCCCCCCCCAGTATATAGCCAGCATGTCCCCAGTAGTATATAGCCAGCCAGCTCCAAGTAATATAAAGCCAGCGTGCCCCCATGTAGTATACAGCCAGCCATCCCCATGTAGTATACAGCCAGCCAGCCCCCATGTAGTATACAGCCAGCCCCCATGTAGTATACAGCCAGCCCCTAGTAGTATACAGCCAGCCAGCCCCTAGTAGTATACAGCCACCAGCCCCTAGTAGTATACAGCCAACCTGCCCCTAGTAGTATACAGCCAGCCTGCCCCCAGTAGTATACAGCCAGCCAGACCCATGTAGCATACAGCCAGCCCTCATGTAGTATATAGCCACCCCTAGTAGTATACAGCCAGCCCCTAGTAGTATACAGCCAGCCCTCATGTAGTATATAGCCACCCCTAGTAGTATACAGCCAGCTAGCCCCTAGTAGTATACAGCCAGCCCCCTGTAGTATTCAGCCAGCCAGCCCCTAGTAGTATACAGCCAGCCTGCCCCCAGTAGTGAGGGACCTGTAGCAGGATATTATGACTCCTCCTGCTCTCCCCCTCCAACCTCCCTGTGTGTGTCAGTGAGACTGACGGAGAGAAAATAGACACACTGGAGGCTGCCATGACAGATGGTGCTGAAGGAGACGCTCCCTCCGCTCTCCGCTCCCTCTGCCCCCCGCTCCCGGCTCTCGGCTCCCTGCCCCTGCTGAAGCTCCACGCTCCCCTACCGCTCCCTCTGCCCCCCCGCTCTCGGTTCTTCACCTACCCGCTTCCGGCTCCCGGCTCCCCTTTCACTCCCGTCTTAACCCGGCTCCGCTAACGTCCCCGCCACCCCTCCAGGCTCCCGGCTCCCTGCTCCCCCTGCCCCCGCTTAAGCTCCAGGCTCCCTAGCCTCCCGGCTCTCACGACCTACCCGCTCCCGGCTACCTCACCGCGCCACCACCGCTGCAGGACAAGGCACCGAAATTTCCAGGAACACAATAGAGAGGTAAGATTACTTTATCTTTGCATATATATGTGTAATATGTGTATATATGTGTAATATGTGTATATATGTGTAAATATATGTAATATGTGTGTGTATATATATGTGTTTGTATATATGTATATGTGTGTGTATATATGTATGTGTGTGTGTGTGTGTATGCTGTATCTACTGTTTGTTTATGTGTATATATGCTGTATGTATATGCAGCATTTGTGATATTTATCAGGGCTTATATTTTGTACTACATGGCAGTACTCGGTATGCATTTTATACTACTTGGCGGTACATTGTATCTATTTTATAATACTTGGTGGCACGCTGGATGCATTTTATACTACATGGCGGTATTCTGTATGCATTTTATACTACATGGCGGTATTCTGTATGCATTTTATACTACATGGCGGTATTCTGTATGCATTTTATACTACATGGCGATACGTTGTATGCATTTTATACTACATGGCGATATGCTGTATGCATTTTATACTACCAATGCGATACGATGTATGATTTCTATACCCCTACTGGTGATCATGCTGTACCCGCACCTTTATTTTTAAACTACCATGGTGATATGCTGGTATGCATTTTATACTACATGGCGGTATTCTGTATGCATTTTTATACTACATGGCGGTATTCTGTATGCATTTTATACTACATGGCGATACACTGTATGCATTTTATACTACATGGCGATACACTGTATGCATTTTATACTGCATGGCGACACGCTGTATGCATTTTATACTGCATGGCGACACGCTGTATGCGTTTTGCATTGCTTTAATTTTACACCAAACCGATATGATGGATCTGGTCCGGACGCTCCCTGATATCTTATATTATAAGCTCCACCCCTCCATAACCCCACCCCATATGACCAAAGCCCCGCCCACACTCCCACCGGGCCATGGAAAACTGGTCTAGCTTAAAGCCGGTCCCTGGTGCAAAAAAGGTTGGAAACCTCTGATCTACAGGAATTAACCTAAAAATCACGAAACTTAACTCAGCATGTCAGTTCAAAGATTTGATGTTTAGTACGGAAAATCACAAAAGCGCAGAGAGACACTTTCTCTTACTCCCTTGTGGGCAACCGATCTGGTTTCCTCCCACACTCCAAAACATACTGGTAGGATGATTAGATTGTGAGCCCCTTTGGGGACAGGGAACGATTTGGCGAGCTCTGTGCAGCGCTGCGTAAGCTGTGTGCGCTCTATACATAAAGGAATTATTATTATAAGGCTACCTGCACACAGACATATTTTTGGCTTGTATGCTAGCTATTGGCTAGCACATGGCCCCATGTATGGTGACCCATTCATGCAAAACCAAGCACATAAAACAAATAAGATATAAGTGTGGTGAAATATGGCCGCCATGCTTTATTATTGATTCTTCTAAGGGCAAAGACGCCCGGTTCCGGGCGCTTTTTATTGAGCCATTATTGATTGACGGCTGAGTAAGCCAATCCCAAACAATAGATACTTTTTATGTGTTTGGGAGTATAATGAAGAAAGTGTATTGTTGTCTTAGTCCCTATTAATGTCATATACAGGTATTGTTTTTAAAACAATGCAATTAGTCTTCTATGTTGGAAACATGATTCATAGAAAGAGACATTGTATTCTGAAATAGGGAGAACAAAGAGGCCAGTGAAAACACACGACACCAAAGTCAGGTAGGTATATCTGTGTTTTTTAATAATATACTTTTTCATGTTGAAGATATATGTTTTTACAATAAATGCAATGGAATATTGGTAGTATGAAATGAATAATTGGTTAATGTAAGAGAAATGCCTCAATAAGATGTAACGGCATCTCTCCTACTAACAGATTGTGTAGTCTAGGAATCAGAAAAAAGATGATGCTGATTTAATTGGGTTAATTCAAGGTGGGACACAAGTAGTAGTTATTTATTCCTTATGAATTATAGATGTCCATAAGGGAACCAAATGGTAGGAATGCTTGATGTCATGAGGTTTACAGGAAACATCCAAATCCAAAATTGTCATTCAGACCCCTGGGTTTGAGACTACCCATCCTGTAAATCCAATAGCTCTCCTTTTGTCTATGTACCTTTTCCAGAGTACAATATGATGTGTGGATTCCTCCAAGGCGTCACAGAATACCCGCTCTTCCTCCCACCACCCAAGGAACAAATTGGCGAACGTGGGTGCACAAGCTGCACCCATCGCCGTTCCCTGGGTCTGGAGGAAGAAGCGGGCATCAAAGACAAAATAATTATGGCGAAGTACAAAGAGCAATGCTTCCAGAATAAATTTCTGTCGCATTAAACTTTTATCATTGTACTTTTTTAGGAAGTAATCGACAGCCTCGCAGCCCAATTGGTGACCAATGCTCGTGTAGAGGCTTTCAATGTCTACTGTGACGAGGATTTCATCCTGTTCCAGAGAGGTGCCTTCCAAGTCTTTCAAAATCTGCATGGTATCTCTTGTATATGAGAACAGATCTAAAACGTAATGTCTTAATTCATTGTCTAGCCAACGACTTAATCTCTCGGTCAGACACCCGATACCGGACACGATGGGCCTGCCCGGTGGAAGTTTAAGGTCCTTATGGACCTTAGGCAACATATAAAATGTTGCTACTTTCGGGTGCCTGACCGCGAGAAAATCCCTCTCCTGAGTGGAGATGGCCCGGTCCTGCCATCCTTTATTTAATAGATTCTGATATTGGGCAAGGAAGTCCTTTGTGGGATCACTCCATAATTGTTTGTAACACTGTGTGTTCAACAATTGCCTCTTGGCTTCTTTTATGTAGGATTCCTGGGGCCAGATGACCACATTCCCCCCCTTATCTGATTGTTTCAGGACCACATCTTCCCATTTCCTAAGTTCTTCCAAAGCCATACTTTCTTCAAATGTAAGGTTGCAGTCACGCGTATCGCTATTCAATTTCTCAATGTCTCTAGAGACCATCTCTATAAAGATTTTAATTGGAGGACAAGACTCAAAGGAGGGCATTGTCTTGGATTTAGACTTTAATTTGGGGTTGGGGGCAGTCTTTGATTCTTGTTGGATAGGATGCAGTTCTATTTCGGGGGTGCTGGCATTTTCCTGTGCCAGTTCTTCTAATATTCGTAAAATTGTATCTTCCTGTGTCCCTTCCCCGTTATCCATTGTGACTTCCATTGTCTGTTCTGACTCTTTATTTAGAAACATTTTTTTATAGAACAGTTTCCTTCCAAATAGATGTAAGTCTTTAATTATCTCAAATTTCTTCATGGGGGTTGTAATACAGAAGTTGAAGCCTTTCTTTAGAACAGAAGCTTGTGCTCCTGTTAGTACATGCTTGGAAAGATTAATAATTTGCATGTTCCCATCAGGTTGCTCAAATCCTATTTTCTCCTTCCTCTTGTCCCCCAAGTTTGAGTTTGTGCTCCTCTGTTCCCATATCCCCATTTCTGTCTGTCTCGTAAAAAAAGATTATTACTGGCACCCGTTCCCACACTGTGGGTTGTGTTCCACACCCATTGCGGAACATTTTCGAAAATTTCATAACTGTAACCATAAGGGTCTTAAAGGGTGGGCAATCACCCAAGCCACACTAGGAATCAGAGGTGGGGATTTGGACACTCTGCTCCTGCAAAAGGAGAGCTATTGGATTTACAGGATGGGTAGTCTCAAACCCAGGGGTCTGAATGACAATTTTGGATTTGGATGTTTCCTGTAAACCTCATGACATCAAGCATTCCTACCATTTGGTTCCTTATGGACTTCTATAATTCAAATAGGAATAATAACTACTTGTGTCCCACCTTGAATTACCCAATTAAATCAGCATCATCTTTTTTCTGATTCTTAGACTACACAATCTGTTAGTAGGAGAGATGCCGTTATCTCTTTTTGAGGCATTTCTCTCTTACAATAACAATCATCCATTTCATACACCAATATTCCATTGCATTTATTGTAAAACATATATCTTCAACATGAAAAAGTCATTTATTAAAAAAACAGATATACCTACCTGACTTTGGTGTTGTGTGTTTTCACTGCCCTCTTGTTTCCCTATTTCAGAATACAATGTCTCTTTCTATGAATCATGTTTCCAACATAGAAGACTATTTGCATTGTTTAAAAACAATATCTGCATATGACATTAATAGGGACTAAGACAACAATACACTTTCTTCATTATACTCCCAAACACATAAAAAGTATCTATTGTTTGGGATTGGCTTACTCAGCCGTCAATCAATAATGGCTCAATAAAAAGCGCCCGGAACCGGGCGTCTTTGCCCTTAGAAGAAGCCGGGGAGACCCGGCGAAACACGTGTCGGGACGCTATTAATTTATCCACGATCACAGTTTAGGGACAGATTCTATTAGGGACAGTAGCAAATCAAAAATAGTAGAAATTGGTTACCATGTACCACAGAGGCTGCCAGCCCAACGGCGTGAGCACACGCCAGCTGAGACGACGCTGTGCAGTGAAGGAGACCGGCAACATACCACTAGCCGCGATCCGATCACTATCTACTGCTGGCCTACGGTGGCGACACATTCTTATAATATCACGATCGCTCTTCTGAAAACCCAGATGTTATCACCGCAGCACATTAGACTGCGAGCTAACACTGGAGTGTTTATCCTAAACTCCTGTCCCTATTCCCTGATCCCCACACAGGGACAAACGGGATAAAGATTAAACTCGGGAGGGTAAATAAATTAAAGGGCACCCATACCCGTTTTCAAGACCCGGGGTTACACTATCACCCTTGTGACGTGATATAACCAAGCAGTTTATAATACTGTTATATTAGGTTACGCTAGACTGTAATATATACGTCACGTATTTGGACGATTCATCAATGGAAGTAGAAATTTTCAAAAAATAATAGCATTGGTTACTCAGTGTACCACAGGAGCTGCCAGCCTAACTGCGTGACACACTCCATCTGAGACGACTCTGTAGCAGTGCAGAGGACCGCGGGCCATACAGTAGCCGCATCTGATCACTATCTCACTGGATGGCGCGGGAGCGACAACTTCTTATAATATCACGATCGCTCTCTGAAAACAGATGTTATCACAGCATCACATTAGACTGCGAGCTAACACTGGAGTTGTTTTAATCCTAAACCCTGTCCCTTTCCCTGATCCCCACCAAGGACAACGGGGATAAAGATTAAACATCGGGAGGGTTAAAGTAAATATAGGCACCCATACCCGTTTGTAGGCAAGGAGAAGAAAGAGTCCAAGCAGAAAGTCAAGAAAAGAATGACACGAGAGAGAAAACAAGGCAAGATTCAAGGAAGAGAAAATGCAAGTAAGAAATGAGCTAAAAAAAACAAGTAGAATAAAGACCAAATCAGTCAATGAAACAGGGACAAGAAGAATGAAGAGCAAGAAAAAAAGAATCAGAATAATAAAATAAAAAAATAAGATACGAAGACACTCTAGATAAAGCACTCAAGACCATTCAAGCAAGAAAATTCAAGACCAGGAAAAGAACGAGGCAAGAATCAAGCAAGAAAAGGATTCAAGAAGAAGAAGACAAGGTTCACTACAAGATAGAACAAGTCAAGCCGTTTTCATAAAAAGAAGAAAGAAAAGTCACTTACAAGAGAAAGATAAAGAAAAGACAAAAGAAGAAAAGTGAATCCATAAAATAAAATCAAGAGAGAAAGAAAGACAAGTCAGATTCAGTAAAGAAAGGAAAAATTCATAAGAAGAGTTCAAGATATAAAAAGAATAACAAGAAAGAACAGAGAAATACATATTCAAGATTCAATACAGAAGAAGAGATTTCGATATGTATAAAGAAAAAAACAAAGGGAATGTGGGGGAAGGAGAGGGGATAAGAAAAAGATGTGAGTGTGTCAATAAAAATTAACTTTTATTATTTGCTTAAAATTTTTAAGTACGTTCTCTTAGTAGTCTATAATGAGTTCTAGTATAGCAGTATTATAAACTGCCTTACTTTTATCCAGGTCACTAGGGTGATATATTCACACCCCGGGATTACATTCGGGTATGGGTGCCCTTGACATTTATCATACCCTCCCGAGTATTGTAATTCTCCCACAGTTCCTAATTTGGGGATGAGAGAATCAGGGGCATGAATTAGTAATTAATCAGTCTCAGTGCTGTCTGATCGCAGAGTACACTGCTATGTTGAAGTCTATTGTCACTGTCAGGAGAGCGATCGTGATGGACAATGAGATTTGTCGCTCCCTGACTAGTGACACTGTGTCGCAACAGCGATTAACTGAATAGTAGGATCGCGGCTGTGAATGACATACGCCGCGTCTCCTTCACTGCTACAGCGCAGACACGATCGTCTCGGCTAGTGTGCGTCCACGCTGCTGAGGCTCTCAACTAGTTCGTGCAGTGGTAACTGATTCCTTTCTGTGATTATTAATTTACTGCTGTCCCTGATAAGATCATATCCCTAAGCTGTGACTCTGGATAAACTGTTAGCGTCCCGACACGTGTTTCGCCGGGTCTCCCCGGCTTCTTCTAAGGGCAAAGACGCCCGGTTCCGGACGCTTTTTATTGAGCTATTTTTGATTGACAGCTTAATAAGCCAATACCAAACAACTGATACTTTCAGTATGTTTGGTGTTAAAGTAAGGAGAGTGTATCATTTTCTTATTCTTTACTCGTAATATTGAACATATATTCTAATTGGTAAACAAATCAATTAAATTAGTATCCTCTGTTAAAATTGTAGAAAAGAGGCATAACATTCTAAGATAAGAAAAAGGAAGAGGGGGGGCAGTGTAATAACACAACAACATTTAATCCAAATAAATACAAAACTGTTATTCTTCAATGATGCAATTGTTCTGCCTTATTGTTACTTGTTGTAACTAATTTTTGGAACTATGTGACAGCAGTTGCGATGAGATATTCTTAATATAGAGTAAGTACTTTATCATGCTATGGGAGTAAGGACGGATAAGAAGTGCCGCTATGAGGTACAGAAACCTCTTTATTACTGTCCAACTTTGTCAATTTCGGATCAGGAGAGGGGATCATCCTGATTTCATAGGGTTAGTAGGAAAATGAGACAGAGAGGCGATAGTTATTCGTCCCCTAGTGAACTATTCTGGGTGTAGATGGAGGGATCAGTGTATAAAGATGATTCACACTTCAAGGTTTATAGGAAACATCCAAAACCAAAATTATCATTCAAGCCTCTAGGCTTGAGGCTGCCCATTCTTGAAGCCTCCACCGTTTCATTCCAAGGCAAGCTCACACAGAGAGACTTCCTGCCAGCAAACAGCATTAGGAGAGTGAAGCTACAAGCTACCGACAGATAAGTACTTTAGACTTAAGAGAATGCAACATTTCTGCCAGATATTCCAAGTAAAAGCCATAGGCATCAGTAAAGTGGAGGAAAGGACATCTAGCTGGGGCTCCATATCAGTGCTAATTACATATCAAAGTGATTAAAGGTAACCTGCCACGAGGAACCCATCACAAAGGCATTGTAAATATTTCATAACCATGACATCCTGAGTGTTTACAGTTCAAAAATAGACAATAATAGCCTGATATTATATTACAAATAAAATTACTTTATTCCATATATTAAAAAGAATAGACAATACACAGCCATCCAACCTTTAAGGACACTGCTTATATATATGTAATACACATGGTAAACTAGTACACAATCTGTATAAATATCAAAAGTGTGAGTGCATGTACACCAAGGACTACTTTATAACCAATACTGACTTCGAAAAATGCAAGTGCACAATACAGCAAAGGTTAGGAGTAATTGTAAATGCATTTAGACCCATAAGGAAATGTTTCACAGAATGAGGAAACTAAAATCCACTACATTCTATAGGACAAAACTGGCAGCTGCACGACCGTCCTTCTCAAATTTTGACAATTACAAATTTCTCAAAAAATTTGCCAAATTTTAGCTATTTTTAATAAATAAATGCAAAACATATCAACCAAAATTTACCATGATGTACAATGGGGGCACATTTAATAAGCTCTGTGTGCCAGTTTTCTGTCCGACTTTGCACGTTCTTTCTTGTGCAAACTGCTTGCACAGGCATTTAAGAAGTGCCTGCGCCACATTTGTGTCTTCATATGACACAAATTTCTGCACAGAAAGGTCCGGTGCTCAATCAGACTGTGTGCCAGATTCAACATGCAAAGTTCGACACCTATGTTAATTAAAGGTGCACAAAAAACAACCGGGGTGGCAGTGGAGAATGCTCTTGGAGAGGTGGCACTATTAAAAGGAACCAAGACGTAACAGAGCTCCAAAGCATTAAGTGCACATTGGTTCCATGCATGCGCAATTAGTCTGATCAGACGCTGAAGGATACATATGCTTGCAAGCAGAGCGGTGAAATGAATGAGTTGTGAGTATTATATGATCCAACATATCTCACAAATGTCCAGCAAATACCAATTAATTAGATCTTATAATCTTCTCTTTTTTAAACTATTCACAAGCCACACAAGAGACTATAGATATGTACGCTACATTTAATTCAAGCAAATGTGTTACATTTTATCCAACTACTGTGTTAAAGTTGTGACATTACATATAAGAAAGTGAAAAAAGAAAAGAAGACTTTTTGACTTTGATATATCTTTATTTACTTTACAATCAAAGCTCTTCTGATAAATATTGCTGATAAACAAACAATGCAATACCTCAATAGTGTGAACACAACACAAGCGTTCTGGGGACATATATTCCTTTCTCATTAACCTGTTTACTAAGTGATATATAAAATTCTGGTCAGCATCCTCATTTATGTGTATTTTTTTTGTGAGTACTATTTTGTTAGATATATTTTATATGTGTTTTTTATGTGACCTGTATAGGTCGTATGTTAGATCTCCAGTATAGCAGTGTTCTAAGTAAATTGTATTTTTATTGATAAATATACTCTTTGCATTTATTTGCAATTATAATTGGGTATGTCTTGAAAACTGGTGCTCTAGACTCTTTATGGTTAAGTGGTGCACTCTGTTGAAGCAGTGCAGGGAGCGCCAGATTCATGGAGAAATCCTGTGTCCGGCACACAGGCAAACAGCGCACAGTACATACTGCACTATTCTTAGTAAATGTGCCCTAATGTGTATATGTGTTATAACCATATAAAGCGACACATGCCAAATTACTAAAAAAGAGACTAAGCCTGAGCCATACAAACTGGCTACGTCATGAAGGGGTTAAGCACCCACTATCAAATACTGCACATATACATGTGGCACATTGCTGCCATCAAGTGGCCTATCTAGAAAATTACATTACAAGTGCTTCAGCTGGATGGAACCTGACCCTATTCAAGATCTAATTAGGATCTCTATGATAGATTACATATATTTCTGATGATAAAGACAACAATATGTGAAAACCAGCTATCCTTGTGCAAAGACTCATCTAACTAAATGTGAAACTTTCATCTGGTGGCCTCCTCAGAAAATGCAGTGCGCAGAAAGCATGTAATCCTACACAGGGCTTTTATGGGGAAGTCTTAATGTGCTACCACATACATAAAATGGATAATGTATGTCACAGACAATTCATGGTCCAGAACTTAAAGGGGTTTTCCTATGAAAGAAAATTCTCAAATTTCAATCTCCTAGTGATGTTTACACATTAAAGATAATTTTAACCCTTTACTTCACAATTTTACTCAGTTTTATTGCTGTTTTAGCTCTTATCATTCCAGGGTGTAGGCAGGGACTCTCTAAGCAGACAAATTGGTTCACATTTACTAAGGGCTTTGCGACGCACTTTAGTCGGACCGTGCACGTTCTTCATGGCTAAAATGGCTTGCACAGGTATTTAAGAAGTGTCTGCGCTGGGATTATGTCGCACGTGACCCTTTTGTGGCGCAGCTGCGCTGGATTCCATTAGGGTCCTTGCCCTTGACGGTTCAAGTGTTTTGGACCGAGTGCTGTATTTAACTTTCAAATTGTGTTGCATGCCCTATGTACTGCAAAAAAGATGGCACACACTCTTAGTGAATCGCCACATGCAATATTATAGACGAATAACGCACTTTTAATGAACTGTATTTGGGCAGATTTACTAAGAACAGTGCAGTGGACACTATGTACAGTTTGCTTGTGTAGGGTGCAGTGTGCGCCAGATTCATGATTTGTGTCTGTTTTTCTTTTCTGGTGCACCTTTCTGGTGAACCTTGGGCAACTGAAATTGTGTACAGCAGGACTGATAGAGACAGGTTGGAATCATATCTGTGAAATGCTGTATTTTTGTTAACAGTGAATTTGTCAGAACTCGCCAATTGTTCTGATGGGATCTGGTTTCAGGTTTCTTTCCTGAAAACCACACTCAGAGCTGCCTGTGATTGACAGCTCCATTTCTGATCTTGGGAAAGCTGGTTGTGTCTTTGAACTCATTTTATATGCAGCTGCGGTTTGATTGATGGATGGCTGAGCCAGTCAGTGCTGGAGGTAGTGTCCATTACTGCCTTATATTCTGCCCAGCCCTTCATTGACTGCTGGTTATTCAGTATAATCTGTGTATCTAGTGCTCCTGTGGTTCTTGCCATTCTGTGTATTGACTTCTGCTTTGCCTACTGAACATTCTATTTGCTATACGATTCTGTACCTCTGCCGCCATCTTGGTTTTGACCCGGTTTGTTTGACCCCGCTTGTCTGTCTGTATCTGTTGTTTGTCCCTCAGTATCATTTATCTCCTAGTGTGACCCCACCTTCCTGTCTCAGTCTTTTGTTGGTTTCTGTGTGCCAGTGTGAACACTGACCTATTCTGGTTATCTGTCTGCTCCACCATCCAGCAGCTGCCAGACAAAGTAAGTTTTCCTGTCATCTTGTAGGGTAACACAGGGACTGTCAGTTCAGTTCCAGATAGCGGGTTTCACAATTGTCAGGGCGGTTTATCTGCTTTAGGCAGAGCCTTAGCCCACGTCACAGGGCGAGTTCGCCACCACTTACCTAGTCTGACAGCTAGCGCCAAGCCTGGTTGTGGTTGTGCGATTGCTGGGCAGGTTTCTGACAGAATTAGAGAATGTGTTATTTTGTTATCCTGAGTACATTTAAGAAACTTAAGAAGGGAGTCTACGATCTCCAGCAAGCCTTATAATCTGCTGGCAGCATATTGTGGATAAATGACTTCCATTCTAGTTTATTATTTCTGTCCATTACTACAATTTCCAAGACGTTCCTAGTTTAATCCATATGCCAATGAGGCAGTTGTGCCCTCAGTACCAAGAGCTCTTTTGTTCCTGCGTATCCAAGTCTATACCAGTGGGATAGTTAGGGATCACAAAATGGAAAGAGCCCCAAGCTCATGTGTGCAGTAAGGTACTTGTCAGAACACAAGCAGTGGCTTAATGGCATGTGAGAGTACTGCGATGGATGAGTGTATTACACTTTAGAAAAGATGTGTGAGGTCACATACAGGACACCATCTGCCATAATGTGAGATGAAAATCTTGCCTTGGGTGACAAAATGCAGAGCCCTTTGAGGGGGGCAACAAAATATCCTAATCGAATATGGGTGATTCAGGCGCCTCTTGATGCCCAAATCTTCCACTAGGAAAATCAATTGCACCTCTGTCTTTAAGACACAGATGCAATTGATAGTTAGAGCGGTGCAGAGCTTACCTGACTAACTGCATCATTCTGTACTCAGCAGGGACACAGGCAGCATGTGATGATGTCACACCACCTTCATCTTTGCATAGAGCGGCCAACAGAAGTGCCAGGAGAGGTAGAAGCAACGAATCGCTGGAGCACAAAGAATACTGCTAAGTATAAGTTTTTAATGTTTTGAGTGGCCAGATACTGATTAAACTTGGAAGGGGGTGGGTATGGGCATTGTATATTATTAAACTGGGGGAGGGGAAAAATCTTTATATGTGGGCAGGATGTTGTTTAAACTGGGTGGGGGCTGCTGTATATAATTAAACAGGAGCATGATCAATAAACTGGGGAGGGCTATATGGGAGGCTCTATATAATTTAACTGTGGCGTCTTCATATAATATTCTATGGCAGTGGTTCTCAACCTGAGGGTCGCGACCCTTGCGGGGGTCGAACGATCAAAACACAGGGGTCTCCTAAAGCCATCGGAGCCACGATTTTATTGCATTTTTTGGCACGAATACAATATTCTTGTACATTGTTTGGGGGTCACCGCAACATGAGGAACTGTATTGCGGGGTCACAGCATTAGAAAGGTTGAGAACCACTGTTCTATGGGGTAGTAAATCTATTTATGGGGGCCAGATTGTAATTAAATTAGGGATAGAGGGCTATATGGGAGGCCGTATATATGCAAACCAGAGGGATCTTAATATGGGGGCCTGACAGTGTTGTTATCCAGCTGATTGTATACCCTAAGTGACTATGGTATTTTTAGGGGCACAGTGTAGAGATGTGCTGCACAGAGCCGAAGACATCTGATGGAGAATTAAGCAGTGATACGTTATAACTGGGAGAACTAGTCCTCAAGTCCTAAAGAAGAAGAGAAAAAAACTAAAAACGACAGCCAAAGAAAATGGCGCCTCGCGTGATAACATTAAAGAAACTGTGTTCAGTATGAGGTGAGTATTGAAAGGTGCTCACCTGGTAGCCACTTGTATGTTTGCGACAGTATGAACCCACTCAATGGACAAATCCCTTTCAACCAGTGGGTAAATTTCTTGTTAATTACTATAGCAACTCCCAAGCTCTCCAATATCCGGTAACCGAAGGAACCGTAGATGGAAATGTATGAGAAACGAAAAAAGGGTGGAGCTTAATGAGTGCGCTTGTAACCTAGTGCGCTTTGTCAGTTGATGACGATACCGCACATTACTAGGTTACAAGCACACCCATTAAGCAGATGAAAATTTTCATCTATACTACTAGATGCCACCAATACCCTTCAGAATGTCAGTCACAGAGTGTCCGTTAACCTGCATGTTAATGATTGTTAGTAAAGTTTTTGGCATCTTCTAAACAGGATGTGGGCACTTTTAAAAATGAATATACCAAAGGTGCTGGAAGTTAGCACATAATCTATAATGCGGTATATGTTATCGTATACGTTATCGTAAAATAGTTAAATCACTTTATACCTGTATATTGCAACATTACTCAATAAACTGATTTGGAAAAGGGACATTTCTTCGCATAATATATCCAGTCATTATACTGAATCCATATAAAATTAAATTGTATAAAGAAAAACTGTCCAGGAGATACAGTATAGTAATATGAATCTGTTAGCTTTCATTATTTCTAGATATATTTATGCAAATATAAAAACCCCTGACAGACATATTTCTAGTATGTTTACGAAAGTCCTCCATAATACGATAAAAATGATTTACTGGATATCACAGGAAAATATTAAAATTCTATTTTTCATTTAGTCCTTTAGGATTTAAAGTTTTCATTCTAAATATTCAGTATACTTCCATTTTTAATAATGGAACAGATGTTAATTCAGTATTACTTTTTATTTGAATTGTTTATTTATGGGTATTCTTTGTTGGCAATGACAGAGGTGAAATGTTTTCTGTAAGTCTTCACAAGGTTGGCACACACTGTTGCTGGTATGTTGGCTCATTCCTCCATGTAGATCTCCTCCAGCTGGAGGCCATGGATCTCATTGATATTGGTTGTCCAAAGTAAATATGAATATTTCCAAAATTATCTTTGAGTATTTTTCTGGCTTTAATCAGGCCCTGCAAGAGAAATAGTGGCCTATAATATGCATGGCTGTTTTCACACATCTTATTAAGTTTCTAATGGAACTTACTGAAGTAGATTCCTTGGATTTCTGCGCACCAAGAAGCTCTTGGACATGGAAAGATTCTTCTAAGATTTTCTCATAGCTGATGCTGATCGGAACCAGGTAAGTATCATACACTTCTCCTCTGAAGAATGGTTCAGCTACCGCATTCAGTAGGCCTAAAAATTAAAAGGAAAGCAAAAAAACTAAACAAAAAAAAACAACCTACACATCTGCTAATTGTGGAAAAATAATCCCTCCCAACCCCAAATATGTCAAAACAACAATATAACTATATGTTTTGATGCAATATCCTTTGGTATTCTTGTTGAAAGGCACACAGGTCAGGCCCCACTTTAACATATACAATCTCTCAGCCACAGTCTCACTGCTCTTAGAGTAAAGAATTGCTGTCTATGGTGATGACATGTTACGACCACAGATCTACGTATAAAAAGATTTTTGGAAAGATCCCTGTGCTGCCCATTCAGGTATTTGTATATTGTAATGAGGTCTCCCCTTGGCCTTCATTATATAAGCTGAGTAACCCCAAGTTTAGTAATCTATCATTGTATTCTAGTCACCCCATTCTATGAATAGCTTGATTTCTCTCTAGCTGCCGAATATATCCTCCCTTCTTGGCTAACATCTTTGTAAAGGGAGAGGGAGAGCTGAGGGTGAAGGAGTAGGTTGTATCTACCCAGAAGTAGGAGCCACTGAAGAGTAAAGCTGCATGATGCATCAAAATTTTGATACAGGAAAGATTAAAATGGTTCAATATATTGAAGATCTTGTACAGTTCTGTACATGGAAAAATAAAAACTTATTGATTTTTGAGGGTGGGGAGCAAAAAACAGAAACACAAAAATGAAAAAGGCAGTTAATGTTGCCAGGACAACCTTTACAATACAGTAAAAACAATGTATTGCTTCTTTGTAAATTAACATATTATACAGTAACATATAATCTAAAAAATGAGTCCCTCAAGGGAATTTGCACATATCATATTGAATTCCAAATTGTGTTATCCGTGCAACTCTACAGAGGTGAAAGGTGATGCTCGGGCAGTGAGAGTGTGCGGAGGCACTGGAAGACAGAGAATCAACACGATGTGGTGTTGCTGCTTCTTTTCCTCCAATGTGTAAACCTAGTATGAGCTCCAGACACAACGTGTAATTGAGTAAAAGTGTGGAGAAGCAAGTCCTTGAGGAGAACTTGGTCTTGTATTGTATGACAATGTGGAGATTTTGGTGGATAATTTATGAGACTACACACTCGAAAATTAACGGTTTGTGAATTGGGGTCAACGTCAAATTTGCATGGACATTTGCTTCATTAATATCTAAATGTGGATCAGTGGCAAGGTCTGTATTTCCATGTCCTGTGTGACGTGTCTTGTCCACTTTTCTCTACAAGACATTTTTGAGGATAGTCTACAAAACTAAAAGTTTTGAAAAAGCACTGTGAATGCAATTATGTAGGCAAAGGGTAGTAAGGGTGCAGACCAGTCACCATAACTAACTACCTGCTGTGGAAATCAGTGGCAATACAGTCTCTGCTGTAAAGACAGTTACTCCTTGGGGCACCATTTATGTGCTGTATTGATTAAGGAGCCAAAAAGTTTTTTGTTCCACAACATTTTCTGGTAAACTCCTATGTAGTTATTAGTTTCTTTCTTTCTTGGGGTGTCAGTGATGTTTGTCCATATCTACAAAAATGCATACATTTTCTACGATCAACTATACATACCAAGCCTTGGGTGTATGGTCTTGCCAGTTCTGCTTCTTTGACCTTCTATGAAAAACTCTAGCGGTGCATATCCATTCTGTAAAGAAAAGCATACATTACAGAAAAGCATGTATGTAACTTAGACTCAAACCTAGAAGAAAATGGTCAAATTGTCTAATATGAGAAACTATGGAATCAACCTAGTAAAAAAAAAATTATATTAAAAGAAAACTAAGAATTCAAATTACCCCCCTTTCACTAGAAGTCATATAAATATAAATAAACAGTAAAAATAATTAACACATTAGGTATTGCTGCATCCCAAAATGCCCAATCTTTTAAAATATAAAAACAGTTTTTCACTGCGTTTAACCCCATAATGGAAAGTCTAAAGTCGAAAATGGCACTTTTTGCCATTTGAAAAATATAAAAAAAAATTCTATAAAAAGTGATCAAAAGGCTGTACATTCCTATAAATATAAGCATTGAAAATGTAATCAAAAGTCGCATACAATGACACCATCCACAGCTCCATACACCAAAGTATGAAAAAGATATTGGAGCCGGAAGATGGAAAAATCAAAAAAATATTTCAGAACAGAAGGGTTTTATTTTTGGAAATGTATGAAAACATTATAAAACCTATACAAATTTGTCATCTCCGCGATTGCATAGACCCAAAGAATAAAGCAGACCTGTCATTTGGAGCACAAAGTGAAAGCCGCTAGGCTTTGTCCGACAAGACCGAAAAAATGGGCACCAAAAGAGGCGTTCCAGTGCACAGTCAGACCGTGCACCACAATTCTTTCCGACTTGCGCCACAACTGTGTCTGCGACACAATTCTAAAGCTTTTAGAAAGTGCACCTAAAAAAAGGTTCAATTTACCAGAGAAGTCATGGGGGCACCAAATTTATAAAGACCATGTGACACATTTCATGAATCTGTTACACACTGCACCCTCTAGAGGCAAACTGCACATAGTGCAGTTTGCATTAGTTTTATTAACTAATTAAGGGTATTTCTTCTGACGCGTACGCTTTTCTACGGCGGCGCCGTATGTGTGTAAAATCTCATGAATAAGCTATAGACCCCCAAAATGAATTATCTATACATTGTATCTCATCCCATAAAAAATAAGCCCTCATATGTTTGCATTACCAAAAAAAATAAAAATTTATAGGTCGTACAATGTGACAATACAAATCTGCTGTGAATGGCGCCTCTTTTTTTTACTTCAATTTTCAGTTTACAAAAGGTATATGAGAGCTTGTTATCTGATGGACACGTTGCACTTGCTAGTGGCTATGTAAAATACAAGAGGAGCTGTCGCATATTATTTTTTTTTACTTTTTCTTGCATTCTGTCCAGCACTAGTCTGAATGCTGTCCTATTTCTTTTTCTTGCATTCTGTCCAGCACTAGTCTGAATGCTGTCCTATTTCTCATCTGGCTATCTAAATTAAATTCCACAACACCCGTCTTCTCAATATCTCTGATATATTCACATATCCTTCTGCTGAATTTGTGGATTGTCTTTTCAACATAGTTACATAGTTTATACGGTTGATCAAAGACACATGTCAAATCAAGGAAGAGAAGGGGTTGGATGAGGAAGGGATTTAGGGGAAATAATTCTATATAACATAACCATCAATGTTACTTACAGGTAGGTGTAAAAAGGCATCTAGACCCTTCTTGAATCTCTCTGCTGTCCCTGCTGTGACCAGCACCTGAGGCAGGCTATTCCACAGATTGACAGTTCTCATAGTAAAAAAGCCCTGTTGCCTCTGGTGATTAAACCTTGTTTTCTCTAGATGGAGAGAGTGCCCCCTCATGTTTTGATTTGATTTAACCTGAAACAACTTTCCACCATATTTTTTGTATGGACTATTCTATATATTTATATAAATTAATCATGTCCCCTAATTTTTTTTTCCAGCATAAATGTATGTTAAAGATTAATTCCATCACTGGTTTGGAGTATATGACTGCATCCAGAACTATGCCTGTTTAGGATAGCCTTTCTGAAAATTGGTTAACCCCTTCACGACTTGGCCTTTTTTAGTTTTTTCACTTCCATTTTTCACTCACCAACTTCAAAAATCTATAACTTTTTTATTTTTCCACATAAGAGCTGTGTTTATGACTTATTTCGTGCCGTAACAAATTGCACTTCATAGTGACGGTATTTAATATTCTATGGTGTGTACTGGGAAGCGGGAAAAAAATTCCAAATGCAGTGCAAAATGGTGAAAAAACACATTTGTGACGTTTCTTGTGGGCTTGGATTTACAGCTTTCACTCTGCGTCCCAAATGACATGTCTACTTTATTCTTGGGTCGGTACGATCAAGTGGATACAAATTTGTATAGTGTTATATGTTTTCATAATTTAAAAAATAATAAAACCTCCTGTATAAAATATTTTTTATTTTATTTCTGGGCCAATAACTTTTTCATATTTGGTGTACGGAGCTGTGGGGTGTGTCATTTTTGCGAATTTGATGCCGTTTTCATTACATAATTTTTTGGGACTGTGCACCTTTTGATCACTTTTATAATTTTTTATATTTTTCACAAAATAGCAAAATGCATTTTCGACTTGGAGCTATTTTCCGTTACGGGGTTAAACAGTGAAAAAAACATTATTATATTTGATAGATCGGGCATTTCGGATCGCGGCGATACCTAAGTGTTTATGATTTTTCTGTTATATTTTTATATCAGTTCTAGGAAAGGGGGGTGATTTGAATTTTTAGGTTTTTTATTATATTTTTTTTTTAAACTTTTTTTATTTTTACTTTTACTATTTTCAGACTCCCTAGGGTACTCTAACCCTAGTAGTCTATCGATCCTATCATAACTCCATACTACAGTATGGCAGTATATGTGATTAAACGAAGTAGCCTGGGTGTTCGTGGAACACCCGAGGTTACCAGGCGACGGATCGCGCTCCCCGTAACGTCATGGGGAGCAGCGATCCACGAACAAGATGGCGGCGCCATGCGGCGCCATCTCTTTGAAGCGCCGGACAGCATTGCCGGCGGCGATCGCGGAGAAAACACCCGGAACGGTGCTAGCACGATCGCGGGTGTTACGGTAAGCCTTGCTGCAATATGCAGCAACGTACTCTTACAGGCCTATGGAGAGGGCTCGGCCCGCGAGCCCTCTCCATGCACCGGGACCCGGTGGAATTAAATAATCTAAAACATTGAATAGGATATATGTTAAGTTGGGATCTGAGATAGCATTTTAAATGAATAGATTTTTGGTAATGCTCGATTATTATATATTTATAAGGGCCGTTTTATATTATGGACTTTTATATTATCTCCTTATAAATTTTGAATATTTTGGATGTTGGATTCCACATACATGTTCATATGAATTCAATATCTCTATATGCTTAATGTTTTTATAAGTTTTTATATGTTTTATATGTATGAAATTTATGATAAATACTCTATAATAAATCTTGAAGTTATTGATACATTCTTGGTATATGATTTTAGTGCTCTGTTCATATTTAAAACTACCTACCGTATATTGTTTTTATTGCCCAATTGATACCTTGAATAACAGAGCACAAATTCATATATAAAGGTGCAGTAGGTCTCCTTTTATCAAGTTTTATTTAATTAATATACGTATGTATATATCAATGGTTTCAGCTGGAGTAGAATTAATGCATTCTAAAACATTTGATGACATGAATACAGATGTATTTACCTTCACCTGCAGCAATGACTGGAATGGCCAGGTCATAAGTGAACATAATGTATGAAATTAGCAAGAAATCAACATAACTCCGATGACTTGGTAGCAGCACAACTGGATACTCTTGAATGGCTCTTGCCAACTGTAAATCACAAAATATAAATTAAAGTAAACTTTTTGGGGGATTTAATACAGCACAGAGTCAAACTATGTAAAATTAACGTACTCCCTCTTTTCTGCTGTGGAGTTTAACGCATTTCAGAGGTCACTAGCTTCAGAAATGAACTCGGCACAAACAGCAGTGACAACTCAAGTAAACATAGGTCCCTCCTGACGCCAGTGATTGACTGTGGTGGTGGCATTCCCTTGATCATCATGTCTAATGAGAACAAAAGACAGGGAGCAGCAGCAACTGGAACTGGATAGCCATCTATTAAAGTTTTTTATTTTTGCATTTCAAGCATATATATTTGACATTTACCAATATTGTTGTAGAAAGCAGGACTTTCATGTTACAGACTGCTAAGAGACCAGTGTATGCTTAACATGAACCTGTCACCAGGAATGTTATTTTTAGCTGGTGATTGATTCCAAAAGCCTTTGCTATGCTGATTTTAGTTTTAATAGTTTATATAAGTTTAATTTAGATTACTTGGTTCCCTGCTGGCAGCATGTGGCGAGTCCCCGGAAGGGGCTAGCTGCAGCCTGTGTGTGCCTATTTCCGTCTCCTCTTCTCAGAGGTATGAAATACTAGCAACCCGGAGCGCTGATGCTTATAGGTCTTTTTCCAGGCAAGTGCAACACCCTGCCAATGCGCATGGCAGAGGAGTAGTTGCGAAAGTGCCCCTTTACCATTTAGTATATGCAGAGGTAATTGTGCAGCGGTAGATGCTGCCTGGATAGGCAAGGGTTAAGAATGTTTAATGTGTATCATCGAATGACGTTCCACCATTGTAACTGGAGTGTGATTGGAGAAGGAGATCACCTGACCAGGGATTAACTAAACCCTTAGTCAGGGGAGGAGTTAGTTTAGCCCCAGCTCTCCACACAGGAAGGGTGTTGCAAAAACTTCAGAGAAGAGAGCAGATCTCTTCAGGCCCAGCTATTCTAGTGAGCAGACCTAGCTCTTGGCCCAGCTTCTGACAGAGAAGCACCACCTCAGAGCACAAGCTCTTGCTACATGCCTCAGCTCAGCAACTACACACTGAGTGACACATAACTACCAGGATAAAGCTGCAGCCTCCAGCATTGGACACAGCTACATCCCAGCCTGCCCCTGCATCCAGGCTGGTGATCCAACTCCTGAGGTTCCCTCTCCAAGATCACTCCAGTACTGCCTTTGTACAGAATCGTTGGCCTGTTGCCGCTGTTGTTTCGAATAAAGAACTGTAAGTCACCTTTATTCACAACATTGCTTCCGTCTGGACAATAGGGGAGTATGTTCTGCAGTGGTAAATTAACTTTAAATCGTGACAGTGCATGCACGCCAACATCTTTGATTTAATCACTACCCCCCAAGTCGTCATCAGGAGGTGGTGATCAGTTGCTAAACTGTAAAGTATAAACACTTTTGTCTAAAAAGGAGGGTGGGTGGATCTTGTTGGGAAGGATACTGGGAGAGGAGCGTGCTGACGATCAGTAGCCTGCTAGGTACAAAAAAAAATATCAGTCCTCACATTGCTGGCAGTAAGAAGAAATCTCCAGGACCTTGATTGATGTCACAAGCATGTGACTGGTCACATGCTTCAAGTCATTCAATTAAAAGGAAGCAGTACCTGCAAACTGCCCAAGGGTATGTAGCAGAACTGGGTGTGTTTGAAGTTGTGTATTTGTGAAAGTTTGAATGCAGCACAAATAAAGACAGAGCTTGGGCTCCCCATCAATTCTATTATCAGATCCTGCAGTAGATATACAGGAAAAGAGTTGTGAGAACTACATGGGGCGCTATGATAACAACCCAAGGATCCTGCACACACAGCACAGTATATATACAGTACAACCCCTTTGCACAGGAAAGGGGTGGTCTGAAGATAGGGGGCAACTTCCGTAGACTATAATGGCACCCCCCCCAAAAAAAACCAAAAAAACAGTCTTTTAGAGAAGAGTCCTCTCAGAGAGTTGATCTTCTGTAGAGATGTAGGTGTAGGTGTAGGTGTGTGTAGGTGTGTAGGTGTGTGTGTGTGTGTGTGTGTAGGTGTGTGTGTATGTGTAGGTGTGTGTAGGTGTGTGTGTGTAGGTGTGTGTGTGTGTGTAGGTGTGTGTGTGTGTGTAGGTGTGTGTGTGTGTGTAGGTGTGTGTGTGTGTAGGTGTGTGTAGGTGTGTGTGTGTGTGTGTGTGTGTGTGTGTGTATTTAAACACACTGTTATATTGACATGTGTTCATCCATTTCATTTCTATATATGTATTGTAGGTTGACGAGTAAATATATCTTTTTCTTTGTGGTTTAGCAGATTACTGTATGACGATTTTTTTACTACAATGCATAGATCTGCTCTGTGCTCTCAGCTTTGTTCCCTGCCTTGCTCTGCACTAGATCTCTGTACAGGCAGTAACACTGATTCTGTGTCCTGATTGGCTTGGCTGTTTGTGCACACTCATGTGAATGCTCCAAGTGCTCTGTCCTCAGTGTACTTAAACCTACCACTTGCAAATTGTACTTCTAAGCATCACATACCGTGCACCAGCTCAGGGTCAGCTGGTGCCGGAGCATATCTTCGTTATTTCATAAACCACTGTAATGCTTTTAAACACTTTTGTAATCTTTATATTCAAAGCAGTTTCGGGGCATGGTGGTACGCGCTCGACCGTGCATGCGTCTGAACAGGAAGTGCCGTAGACATTACGCGCGCACAGTCGCACACACGGTGCGCTGAGCTACTTCGAGTATAAAGATCACAAAAGTGTTTAAAAGCATTACTGCAGTTTATGAAAATAACGAAGATATGCTCCAGCACCAGTTGTGTTGCAGAATTCTGATTAAACAAAAAGACCCCATAAGATAAAAAATAGTAAAATAAAAAATTTATTGAAATTCAAAGCTTACCACTTTCCATAGAGCACAGATATAAATGTCCCAAAATGTCCCAATCATAATCTAAAAATGATTATCCCATGCGGTGAGTGGTATAATAGATAAAGAAATTGGAATATCTGAATGGTTGCTTATTTCCACCATTTTGCAATAAACATCATGAAGTGATCTACAACGGTACTGGTCCCAACATGGTGTCAATGACAACAGCTGACCCCATTTTTATTATTTTTACTTTTTATGGCAGAATTCAAAAAGCTAATGGGTTATATGAATGGATATATTATTACTGTGAACAGCATTGTCACCATTTTAGGATATTTAGGATGAAGTATAATTTTGTTTAACACATTTTTCAAAAAGTTATTTACATTATACAATTCACTCTATAGCATCAATGCCATGCCATTGCTAGTTTACTGAATACGTCTTGGAAAAATGTTCTGAAAGCTATTTTACTCCAGTAATACAGCGGACTGTTTTTTTTCTGCTAGGGCAGTACACATATGGCAATGGTTGTTAATATGCAATACACTAGCAGAAGACATAAATTCAATATTTACAAAAAGTGACATTTTGGACATTACTTACCCTCTGAATGCCTTCCTGGTTTACAAACACTTTCTGGTAAAGTCTTTTGAAGATTTTACTCAGGCTGAGTGCAAACAGTCTGATAGCACCCAGTTTTAAATTATGGCCCATTTCATCAAGTATTTGAGAAGCCTGTTGCTGGATGACATTAATTGGTTCACCAGATTCCACACTTATCTATAAACCACAGCATCCGGGAAATAAAAAGAGAAATTATTTGAATTAATATTGATAATTGTCTAGTCTGGGAGATCACAATTAATATGTAATACTACTGTAAGGGAACAGAGTAAAATGAAAAGGTATGGCAGACAGTGGGCTGTAAAGCTAGGCCCCCCAGCTTTCCCAATCTAATTACACATTCTACTCTAAGTGGTATGTGATTGAACTGGTCGAGATATGAGATATCAGAGGCCCAGTTCAGAAAGTGGCTGGAGAAAGAATCTCTCCATCACAGTTAGCTTAAATGTCTGCAGCACTTTAAAAGGGAGACAGGTGGGTTTGGTGGAAATCAATCAAGACAGCCATGAGTAGAGTAAGGCAGAATTCAGACTAGAGTGGGACAGAATGCACCCAAAATACAAAATTCCAGTCAGCACTGCATCTTTTGCCATTATTTATGTGCAGAGGATGATGCTGAAAACCAAACAGGCACAGATGCTTCAGTACCCCACCTTTCATGAGGGGTCACCAGACCCCTATTGGTCCCACCAGGCTTGAAATGGTGCTGGCAATGGTATATTTTGAGGAGATGCAGAGTGTTGAGGTCATCAGGGCCATAGCCTTTCCAATTCTGGACTAGGCAAGATTCAAGAATTTTTCAACTTCAAATTTCAGCTTACCAAGAACTAGAGTTGGAGCTGGTAGATCTGACACCGATAAACAGTATGAATATGCTTCTTAAACGGGAACCTATGAAATAAATTTGGTATACGGAACATGCTAGGCAGCATTTTTATTGACCATGCGTTGTCTATCTTTAGAGAAATTACAAAATAAAATTCATATATAGAAAAGGAAAATGGCTAATACAAGGGGTGTAAACATATATATGGCACAACTGGAAGGGATCCCACATGTATATAAATTCTGTATATATTGGAATAAGTAATTGGTTAGGTTCAACAACCAAGGGAGTTTCTTCCAAAAAGCGCATTGGTCGGCGCAGAGATTAAGGGGAACAAACTATTTATCTGCAGGAGTATTTCTAGGTGCTAGATCTTGAGAGATAGCGGTAGAAGAAACTATCATGATCAATGGTACCAATCAAAACACCAGGGGACAAGACTTTTTTGTCAGGATAAACCTCTAAGGTATTGCTGGTACACAATCTAAGTGAACATCCTTTTTAGTGAATGAAATTGAATTGAAATTGATGCAGGTTAAAAGGGAATCACAAAGCATAATGCCTGACCTGAATGTTAATAACTCTTAGCTTGGGCATCAAGAGGGCCTAGTAGCAGGCACAGAAAGAGAACCTCTCTTATAGAATACGAACCTCACCTCCTACCATGAGAGAGTATAAAATTTGTATGAATAATACTATAAGATTAGAATATGGAGTTTATCTCCACCAGTAAAACTACCAAGAAATTCAAGGTGATCCGATGTTGATGTTTGGCAACACCTGGGCTACCACCAGGGGTGCTCCTTGCTGTTAAACAAAACTTGTCAATGTTCACTTTTTAAACTGTTGGACTGCGCACCACAACAGACATATCTGCACTATACTAGTATGCCATTTGTCTCCTGACATGACCGTTAAGTTGGTTAGAATACAGTATGGGACTCATTACCTTTTATGTTTGAAAGAGATGCACTTGCTAGATAAGGGGCACCAGACCGGGGACGGGGTGGGAAGGGTTGTCAGGGCGCCTGGCTGCATCCGTCGATAAAATGTCCATGGCCGTATTAAATCCCGGCTGTGCCCGGGGAGTAGGTGTCAATTTGTAAGCCCTCGCTTTTGCTTTCTGGAGCTTGTACTTTATGTTCATGTTTTCTATTCAAAAATGGAAAATGTAAGGCTTTCTTTTTCGTTGCCTTAATAAAAAAGTTCTGATTAAAAAAAATGGAATGACAGGGCTCTTTTTCAATGGGGACAGCTTACAATAGAGTAAACAGTACTTAGCAAACATTGCATACATTACTTGGTTATTGAAATATGGCATGTTAAACTTAACTCCCTGCTAGCTTGCGCACTGTAATCCCGGGGTTGCACTTTACAAAAGGGTACTGTTCGCCTGGTAGTTTGAAGCTAACATTGGCTCTTCCCCACTGCTCATTATTAATACCCCAAACTCCTTCCCACATCCCTCCTTAATTATATTTCCCCTTCCAATCGTGACCTATGATCACCGCATAAACTTGACCAGTGAGCCTTGTAATCCTGACAGCCACAGTAATCTGGCTTGCCACGCCTTGCTCCTGACTGCATATGTGTCCCTTCGCTACGCTGTCTTACTCGACGTATGCAAACTGCCGAGTAAGACAGAGTAATGAAGGGACACATGGGGTGGCTCACTGTGCATGTTGGGATTACAAGGCTCACCAAGAAAGCTTGTGTGGTGAGCCTACGTCACATACCTGCCCAGAAACAGTCATGGCCTGCCCACAAACTGATTTAGATCCACAACGCAATGAATCCGTTTATATAGTTTTGCTTCCAGTTTCTAAGATGGCAGGCAATGAAGTTTTTCTGATGGTGACCTAGGTCTAGTAGGCTAGTTCCCCAGACATTGGCCTGGTTTGCCACAATACTAACACAGGACTTAGTATCTGTAGCCCCTGGTTGCACAGGTACTTCTTCAGAGATATCAGTAGTAAGGGCAGATTTCTCAGAAGAGAGAGAAGGTGACACTTAATAAAGATGAAAATGAACCTGCAATGCTGCTGTATGGGAACTAATATCAAAAGGTAGGGCAAACCTAACACTAGACCCCCAAGCTGTCCCTACTTAATTGCCCATCCTATCCTAAGCAGTTGATGACAAGTGGTCCTCTCTGGGCCAAAGTGATAACACAGAAACAAACAAAATAAAAACACAGAAGAATAGATGTACAGGTAGTCAAATTGAAGAGGCAAATGGATAGTCAGAAGCCAAGGTAATAGATAGAAGATTTGCAAATATAAAGTCCAGAAAATGCTTGCAAGCTCCAAAGAAGACTTAAAGCAAGCACTGGAAAGTGTTCTGATTATTAGATATCAGAGTCCTGGCCCAAAGTGATTGGAGGAAGCAGCTCTCCATCACAGCTTTAAAAAAAAAAAAAAAATCAATTTACCGTATGCATAAGATCATTATAAATTATACAGTACTTATCAAGGCATACTGTAAAAAGGCCAGTCATTGTTTCAGCATTCCCTATTCTTCTTATTGCACTGAATCCATGAAAGGGATGGTAGTTTTTCAGTTTAATAATATACATAAAACCCGCCCAGCATTGAGCCACAACCTGTTTAATGATGTGCTGTAAATTGTCCATAACAATGGATTTAAGGGCACTTGGCTTGCATGGAGTAAGATTCTTATAAATGATCGGTGTAAAGTTCTTGACAGCATGTTGTACATCACTGGAGGTGCGTCGTTCTTTAAGTATGTCTTCAAACACCTCTCTTGTGTCACTTGTTATTTCCTTCTGCTATAAAATACACAAAGGATTAATAAAATGACTAACATAAAACAAAGGCTATCAAGCTCCTAAAAATACCTATTCCCTAGTACAAATCCCTCATCTGCGATGTTTTCACCGCCAGTTGGGGACCATTTAACCCATTGAAATAATCTCGGTGGGCCCACTGGTTTGGGGCTGGTGTGGGGCCGGTCTGGGGTTGGTGTTGGCTGGTATACATCTCCATAAATACCCAAGTTTAAGCCTTATACTTGGTTATATAAAAACAAACAATGTACTCACTTTCCGACATTCTCAGCAGGTCCACTACTTGATCCAGTTCCGCTGGTAGTGACAGGTCAGTGCGCATTAGCAAACGGCTTACGTCATAGTCTGTGTGCCAACAGCACACACGGACCTGTCAATGCCGGCGGGACTGGATCAAGTAGCTGACCTGCTAGGGAGCATCAGAAAGGTGAGTACATTACTTATTTTCATGTGCTGGGCTGGGCGGCTGGCTGTATACTAGGGGGGGGGGGACTGGCAGGCTGTATACTTGGGGAGCTGGCTGTCTATATACTAGGGGCTGGTTGGCTGTATACTGGTGGGCTGGTTGGCTGTAAAATGGGGGAGGCTGGCTGTAAAGCAGGAAGCTGGACGGCTGCATACTTGGGTCTGGCTGTATACTGGGAGGCTGGCTATTTACTAGGGGACTGGCTGGCTACATACAGTATTGCATAGTAGTAGTAGTAGTAGTTGTTATATTCTTGTACATAGGGGCAGAATTATAGTACCGTGTATAAGCAGAGTTTTTCAGCACAAAAAATGTGCTGAAAATCCTCACCTCACCTTATACACAAGTCAATACAAGCCCAGCACTAAAACAAACAAACAAACAAACTTATATACTCCCTCTCCAGCGGCCCAATGCGCAGCACGGCTCCCCGATGCCAGCGCAGCTCCTCTTCTGGCTTCCACGCCTGTCTTCTTTCTTTGGCAACAGCCTGCCGGGCGCGGCCATGTTTCCTTGGCCATACTATGGCGCGTCCGCTGCTGACGTCATACTATGCGACGGCCGGGAGAAAACATGGCCGCGCCCTGCAGGCCCATGGAAGAGAAGAAAGAGAGAATCTGACCTTCTGTAGGTTGATCTAATATCTAGATAATTCATAATTGCTCTCTTAACATCTAGAGTGTGGCGAGATTCTTGGTGATTATCCTGCGGCAGAGGAACAAAATGTGGGAAGGACTTCTTGATGAATATAACTGGAGAGGCCACATTCCGGTGGTTCCTCACAAGAATACGCTATCCCAGTCTTCGTTGAAGGTCCGGTCCGGACTGAGCCAATTTATCTTCAGGTTGGAGCTCATCAAAGAAATTCTGGTCTTCTATGTCCTGCTACGATCCACATAATCTCTTCTCCTGGGTCTTCCCAGTCTCTGGCCTTCAACCGGAGGACTGGGGACGTCCTGAGTTGGGGTCCAGAAAGCCCCTCATGCTGCATGGCATCACCGCCTCCTGTCCTGACGAATATTCAGGATCATAGTTCCCTCCAGAGGTGTCTTGGGACCTGGGGACGTGGCGCCCCCGCTGCTCCGTCCCCAGGCCCGTACTCAACTCTACATGCTCCTGCTCTGTACCAGATTAGGCCGTGCGCGTGTTCCCTCTCCCTAGGGCGCATGCCCCTCTGCTCCTCAGGATTTAAAGGGCCAGCATTCTAGCGATTGGCACTGGTCCATCTGGCTCTGCTGTATAATCCAGAGGCTCCTATCATGCCCCGCCGGATCTTCAGCCATTTCCTGTGAAGTGAAAGCCCTCCTGTGTCTCCAGTGTTCCCGTAATCCCGTTCCTGTACCGTGTGCCAGCTCCTGTGTTCCTGCAGTGAGTTCCAGTGTACCTTCTTGCGCTGTTCTCCTGCTGTCATCCCAGGCTCGGACTGTCTCTACTTTACTACCTTGGCTGCCACCGCAGGCTAGTTGCACCTGTGGAACGACCTGGTGGCACCCGGCCACAGCAAGACCATCCTGTGGCGGGCTCTAGGGAAGACCAGGTGCCACTTAGACTCCGGTCCCAGGTGTCAGCTAGTACTATCTCCCTCGGCGGTACAGAGGGTCCACGGACCTTCTTGTTGAATTAGAAGCTACCATGACCCTAGATAAATTCTTTATAACATTTAAAGGGGAATCACATAAAAACTCAGCCACTGATTTAAGCAATGGAAGTGACTGCATCATCATCTAGGCAAATCCTGGGAAAGCTGTCTCAGCCAGATTCTTAATGCCCTTGCTACCGGGACTGAGGCCAATGCCGTTTTACAGGCAGGAGAAGAAGCTTGATAGGTTCTCCTTTTCAAAGAGAGCAACTTAATCAGAGTCATCTGAATTCTCATGAGAAGAAATAGGGGCTTACTTAATGCACTTTCGTCAGACTTTCCGACATTTTGTAAGGCTGTGACAGGTATTTAACAGGGGTCTGCGCTGGCATTGTGATGCACGCTATCGGATTTTGGTGCAGCTGCGCTGGCTTCCATGTGATACAAATTAGGGGGTGTGCTGTCAGATGGTCCGTCTGATTCAGACTGAGCGCGGGATTTAACTTTCAAATTGTGTCACAAGACAATGCACCAGGAAGTAGAAGGTGAACTCTGTAGGACCTGAGCAGGGAAGCGACATACACAGGATCTTAGTGAATCACGGCAGAGTGCATTATCGTCAGACAATGCACTTTTGGTGAACTCCACGGACCAGGTAAGTAAATGTGCCCTATGATCTCAGGATCGGAGGAGTCTTCTGAGAGAATTGTGGAGAGAGAGCTGGAGGCAATTTAGAAGAATGCAAGCTCTGTGTACCTTTAAGATGGGAGGACTGAGCCTCCTTAAAGGCATCTACCAGCTGCTCCTTGAAACAGGACAAGAATTCACCTGCTTGAGACTTCTGAGAGTCTGCTTGGTTAGATGCTATGCAACAGTAACACACCTCAGCTAGTCTGTCATCAGGACAGGTTGATTACACACACTGCAGAATCTGTGTCTGGTATTTCTTTTTTCCTTTTCCACTTCTATGG
Source organism: Engystomops pustulosus (assembly GCA_019512145.1). Classification (NCBI taxonomy): domain Eukaryota; kingdom Metazoa; phylum Chordata; class Amphibia; order Anura; family Leptodactylidae; genus Engystomops; species Engystomops pustulosus. The sequence continues at coordinate 162,862,993 of CM033643.1, read as the reverse complement.
GAAGACTCAGAAACCTCATTATGGGAGGACCTTTGGAAGACACAAGAACAGTAAGGCACAGAACAAACAGCAGCTGGCATACCTGAAGGCAGCGCCAACGCTCTGACCTCAAACTCAGAGGGATTCTGCTGCCTGGCAAACGGGACGAGCCCAAATTAGCACCAAACATTTAAGTATGCAAGATCTTGTGAGAACATAGACTTAGTTTGCACATGTGCAGAAGGCCCGAGGTTGCTGGATTATTGCGGGAGTGAGAGTACTATGTGTAGCGATAAGAGGAGCCCAGGGATAGCGTGTGAAACTTACTGGCATCATGTAGGAGAGAGGGTTTTTACACTAACTCAGACAGCTACGTTCTCATGCTTTGTTACCCACGTGTGACTTACACCAAGATGTTTAACCTGGGTGGAGGTCGTCACACAATATCCTTAGAGAGGAAGGGGTAAAGCATGGGGCCAAGTTCTGCGCGCCTAGTAATTTGTGGAATGCAGACCCACTCTCTGGGGGGGAATAGGTAAGGCTGTCCGCCAACCCCCAAAGAGGACTCCCCTGGCACCAAAAAATAACATAGCTGAATGCCTCCCTAGAGTTTTCCATGGCATTATAGGTGGAACCATACTGTTGAGCCTATACAGCTTATTCATGTTTAGGCTCGTAAGAACCCTTTGTTGGCAATAAGACCTCAATAGGAAGTAATACGATGGGGTAGGGGGGGCAACCCCCTGGACCAGGCTCTTTTTGGAAATTTTACCTTAGAGAGGATATTCCCTGCCAACCCACTGGAGGAACAGGTCTCAAATACCTGAGGAATTTTCCATTTCTATAACCAACTCTTCTGTTGGTTATAAAATAAAATACAATACAATACAATACATGGTGCTCTGGGTCTCCTGCCTGCTTATGGTTGGAGCTACCAAGAGGTTAATCAACCTTCTGCTCTTCTAATTTGTCCCTTTGGCACTCACCACGTGATAAAATATATCTTCTTTATTTCTTACATCGTAGACATCATAGACAGGTACCACATAGACAGGGGGAGGAACGTGATAGCGCGGGAGCGCTAATTAGGGACGACTCGTTTCGCGCATCAGCGCTTCATCTTGCCTATAACTCTTGGCGTCCTCGTTGGGTTTTTAAGCCCCGGCGCCAGGAAGTGTTATTACGTAACTTAGTGCACACCCGCACCTTGTATCAAACACCATTGGATAAAAACAAAGCAAGGGGCGGGT